>OZ038455.1:275802-500737 GCA_964036195.1 Sphaerolaimus hirsutus | reverse complement strand
AAAAGGAAAACGGAAATTTGACACCCTACTTATCCTTGAGTACAGAAAACGTGAAGTAAATTTTTTCACATCTGCTCATCAGTAAAAGTGCGTAAAAGTACTTTTCCATGTCAAAACCTGGCGGTGAGTATTTTTTAGAAATTTCGCTCCAAATTTCTCAAAACTCACCAAATTTTCAAAACGTTTCGCCTTTTATCAACAATTGTCGTCTATACAAATGCTTATAAATATAAATGTTTTTGACTAATTTCTCTTATTTTCAAACTATTTTCCCCTTTTTCCCTTTTGCTATATGCCTTAAAAACTCCATATAAAGACTAGGTATCCAAAGTAGGGTGTCAAAATTTTTTTAACGGAAAACGGAAACAGAAACGGAAAAAAATCGTCAGTGGCCGGAAAACGGAACTGAAAACGGGAAAAATTGCACTTAACGGAAAACGGAAACGGAAACATAAAAAAAATTCAGCATTTGGAAAACGGAAAAATGGGCCGGAAAAACGGAAACAGAAAAATGAAATTTGCACTGAAACGGAAAAATTTGCTGAAATTTAGCTGGAAAACAGATAACATTTGCAGAAATTTTGCTGGAAGTGGAAAAAATTTAGCCAGAAAACGGAAAATGAGCCGGAAAAACGGAATCGGAAAAAAGTGGCTGGGAAACGGAAAAAAAAACAAATTTAGCAGCCAGAAAACGGAAAATTTGCCTGCGGAAAATGGAAACGGAAAATGGAAATTTGACACCCTAATGCAAAGTTCCAAACAATGATCCGCTCGAAATTTTAGAACGTTCCCAAAAGGCACGTGACACCCACCTCATTACTGAACATCCTCAGGGCGGCCCTCCTGCCCATCTGCGGGCTGTGCGGCGCCCACACTGGTGGCGCCCCTGTGCCACCCGCAGTGGGCGGGGCTGGGCAGCTGGTGCCCGCCGCCGCTGCTGTCGCTGGTGCCGGTTTCAATGTGGGCATTCCTGGTGCCACTCGCAGACCGTGGCAAATGCCGCCGACAATGGAAAATGTCAAACAAATTATCATTCCACTAGCTCTTTGACAAGACATTTGACACATTTTACATTCCACATTTTACAAGACATTTGACACTTGACATAACATTCCACAGGACAATTGTCACCGTCTGGGATTGGCACCTGGTGGCAGCACGGCAGTACTAGCTGTGGGAGACACAGCTGCCATGTCAGTGTTGGTCTGATGGACTGGTGGCTCATTACCCTGCGCCTGCTGTGTTTGTGTTTGTGGCACAGTCAATTGCTGGCTGATTAGTATAGCGGACGCATTTAATGCTGCATTTGCTTGTTGCTGTGAGTGGCTCGTATTCAGAATGAATGATGACCTGTGATTGCGGGTGATGTTTGTTTTTGAGAGGAAATCGCTTGCTGATAGCTAATGACAGGTTTATGTTATGCGGTCTTTCAAGCTGTACAGCAAACACATTTGCACATTTTTCTCTGCTGTTAGAAATACCGTATTACCTCGAAATACCCCCATGGGGGTTTATTATTTCGCCAGCAAAATTTGAGGGGGGGTTAATTCGAGGGGGGGGTTTATTCGAGGGGGGGTCTTATTATTTCGTCAGAAATTTTCGTAAGGATCGTAGTAAATAGTAGGCATTTGCATGCCCAAAACAGGTGATAAATGTGTCCAAACAATATATATTTGGACATAAAAACGTAGATTAGCTTCACAAACATGTCCATGTGTAGCTGCAATAGAAATAAACAGTAAAATACATCATGTACATTGTGTACATGACGTATTTATTATGTACATGACGTACATCATTCCGAAGGGGGGGGGGGTATTTCGAGGGGGGGTTTATTATTTCCTCAGCCTATTTTGAGGGGGGGTTAATTCGAGGGGGGGGTTAATTCAAGGGGGGGGATAATTCGAGGTAATACGGTAAACACCTTCCCGGTCACCCTATTTTTGATCTTACATGTGACACGCTATCTCCAGTTCTAGTGCGCGCCAGAAGCTGAAACTTGGGGGAGGTATTGGTGCAACCCCCCTCTACTTCGCATGGATTTGGGGTTTCGCGGCAACCCCTCTCAGGGTGGGTCGCCCTAAGTGCAAATTTTTTTCTGGCTTTTTTTGGACACCAAAAAAGCCACAAAAAAATTCGCACTTAAGGCGACCCACCCTGAGAGGGGTCGCCGCAACCCCTCCAATTCATGCGAAGTAGAGAGGGGTTGCGCCAATATCTCCCCCAATTTTCAGCCTATGGAGCGCCCTAGAACTGGGGATAGGATGTAAGATGTAAAATCAAAAAATGGGTGCCGGATGTGACCGGGAAGGTGTTTATTTATACCGTATTTCCTCGAAATACCCCCCGGGGGGTGATTGTTTCATAGTGGTCCCGAGAGGGGGGGGGTCAAACGAGGGGGGGGCTATTTCGAGGGGGGGGGGTTATTAATTACAAGAAAATTTTTGAAAACCAAGTACGAAATTGTCGTCTGAAACGTACGCAGACGTCAAAAAATGCAACAAAAACTGCCATTTATAAGGTTCTGTAGACTAATATTAGTACGTAGATGGTATAAACACTGTGCTAACGTGATTCCGACATTGTTTTAACGTGTGTTCTGCACTACGCAGAACATAAAATGCCGTATTTGTCATGTACGTTCTCTTTACACTCAATTTGGGGGGGGGGTATTTCGAGGGGGGGGGTGATTGTTCCATAGTGGTCTCGAGAGGGGGGGGGGGGTCAAACGAGGGGGGGGGGTATTTCAAGGGGGGGGGGTATTTCGAGGAAATACGGTATCCATATGAAATGTATCTTCTGAACTGTGTTTCTGCATTAGTTATGCATTTTCAACCAAAAAAACTCAAAAATACAGTCAAAATTTTCAATTTCTATTTGCCATCGTTATTGCTGACAGGTCAAACCTGGCGCTATTGCCCACTGCCGATGGCATACTGCTGAGAATCGATTTCGTGTTTGTATCCTGCGATTTTTTTCAGTAAGACAGACATATTGATAAAGTATTTTCACTGGTTTCACACCACCGATGCGATAACGAACCTGTGATTTGCGTTTGAGCACAAATCTCCTCTTGGCACCATGCCAATTGGCAACGTAATCCATGATTGGCTTGTCAGTGGGCAGCAAACATGCTGGCGCCGCTGCTGCCGTTGCTGGCGATGTCTGTGAGTACATTTCATTCTGATGTTTTGGTTATGTGTGTATGCTGAACAGTGATGAAGAATGGGGAAAAACTGTGGAAAAAGAGAAGAGGTAAAGCTTTGAGTGTTTTTTCAAATAGACATTTAAGCGGCGTTTACACTGCATTTTGTGCCGACAAAAAAAGAAGACACAAAGTTTCATAATTCCACAATAAAGTTCCATATCTGCAAGACAAAGCAGTGAAGTATACTCACTAGTTCAGTGTACACACAGGCCAATTTGCAAATAATTCGGGCATGTCGTTCAAGACTTAATCACACTTGTCAGTTCAGTTTTCGTTTTGAAACCGAACCGACAACTGCAATTTGCTTTCAAGTCTTGAACGACAGGCGCAAATTATCTGCAAATTTTCATGTGTGTATTTATACTTGACTAGTGCGTATACTTCAGTGCTTTTCCTTGCAGATATGGAACTTTATTCCGAAATTATGGAAATTTTTCACTCGTTTTTTTTTTGTCGGCACACGAAACCGTGTAAAGGCCGCTTTACAAAACATCCTTTTTATAAAACATTAGACATTAGATTGGATACCTTTTTCAAGGTGTGATAAGGACTCATAAAGTCTAAAAAAGTTCAATCATTTGAAAATGTTCCCAAATTCCAATTTCCCATCATTAAACAACACCAAACGCACGCCAATGCAAACCTGAGTACTAGTCATTGGCGGTGGGCTGTGTCCAGGAGCAGCCCCAGCCCCAGCTGGCACAGTGCCAGTGGCAGCTGACTCAGCTGCCCACTGTGCAGGCAACTCTGTGTCAGCTGCCATTGGCTCGTCCCACAGTTGGAAGTCATCTACATTGTAGCCAGTTTTGCCCAGGGCTACTGAGAGTGTCTGAGTGGGTGCGTTTTTGTTTGGTTGAGCAAATTGGCAAAGCGAGTGGGAAGTGGCTTCTATAATGATTTTATGAAAATACTGGCTTTACAATTCCAGATTTTGGTTCTGTGTTTTTTAGGAATAATTTTGGAAATTCATTATCTCCATGACTTCAATTGTTATTCACCTTTCTAGAAAATTCTAATTTTGAACCTTGATTTCACAGATTCACAGTTTCTAATTTTAATACACTGTCGACCAATGCTCTTTTTAACAATTTTATTTTGTTTATGATGACATCATGGTGGAGTGTTCCTTCAGAAAAATGCATAACATGTGGTCAACAAACTATCCACTTCAAAAAAATTTGACCACTTTTATCGGGGGTGCACTGATACGCACATCTGCCCATTACGCACATTTGCCCGTTTTTTTCACTTGACACTTTTTCAAGTGATTTTCAGATATGAGTGAATCAATCAATCAAATAAAGTTTACTCGGCTCGGACCTCTAGAGTCTAATGCAAGTAAATAAAACAACACACATTGAACATCCATCGATTACTTCTACTTTGCGGCCTTACACAGGTGAGTTTGACATAGCGCATAAGCATATGGGAACGTTGGAGAAACACGATACAAACTGTAGGAATATTAAGAAAATTTCTAGAGTAAGTGAAAAGAAATAAAGTGAACGCGGCAGACAACATTGCCAGTAACACCGATATAAACACTCTAATACCCCACGACCCGGTTTTGAACTGCTCATAAAAGCGATGAGCAACATGACGATTGCGTGTTTCACATTGAGGTAAACTACAATAAAAATAAAAAGACACATTCACAAAAGATGAATCATTCGATCCACTTTCCAATACGTTGCTAAAATTTTTGACCTTTTTTGAGAGATACTTGTCCAAAAAATGAAAATTTCCTTTGTCCAGCAGTGTATTTTCAAGATTGTTTTCCTTGTTTTGTACGATGTTGAATTGAATTGAGTCTATCCAAAATTTTTGCCATGAGAAATCCGATTTCCGCATTTTCCAGACTTTATACGCACTCTTTAACCATCATTTACAAGAGATCACCTAATTTCACCCGTCGTTGTCCGTTCCAACCATATAATACCATCATAGAACACATTATAGAGTTGTGTCGCAAAACTCGTATCCTCCTTAAACTATATACAAAATATTGCTACATCTTTGTACATTTCCTTTGGTGGCTGAGACCTGTTGGTCTATCCTCACAAGTTAGGCATCCCGCTCGCGAACGATAAACCGTCACAGCGTTCAGCCCTCCCGGCGAGGACACCAGACAGTATCTCCAAGTATTGCGATGCTTGGATACGCATTTTGTGGCACACTGCGGCATCAAACACTTTACTAGGGATTTGTCTCTCATTAATATGGGGATTTTGTCGTGATATTTCAGCCGCCGCTGCCTCGGGTGTGTAGAGCACCTCTCCACACCGTCGGCTGCAGCAGTCTTCACTAAGCGACCTCACCCAAGCGTTGCGCCAGAGTGTCACCGTTGGATGTTGGCACTGTCCCAAATAATGGGTCAGTGTCATCCAAAATGACCACCCTAGTTCTTCGCATAGTGGACAGTTAATCCATTGCCTAGTGTTGTTGTGCCTAAAGCGTAATTGTTGTATTTTTGGAAGCCACCCGTGTCTCCCTGCAAACCATGTGTGTTCATTTGTTTGTAGTGTTTCTGGTATAAGCGGAGTTATCTCGTCTAAAACTTGGTTTTCTTTTTGCACACTTCGTTGTCCCGATGTCCTAGATTTCAGACCGACTTCCCACCCATAGTGTTTGCATGCTGTTAGTATTTCTCTTTTCTGACAATTGTGTGAGTTTTCCAATCCTACCTCTTTCTTTGCTCCAGTTGCACGTCCTCGCGGTGAGTTTTTCCGCATCGTCCCCGCGTTCCCCCTTTGACTTTGAACTCCCCATATTCTTGCAGCTAATTTTGTTGTCCCCAAAGCTTTGTTCGAATCCAGATAATCATTATATCTAATCACGTTGTACTTGTACCAGCATTCCATCGTTCTGATATCCCAATCCATTCCTAACAGTTTGTTTGAAATTTTTCTCCCTACCCCGCCCATTTGTCTGTACAGCCCTAATTGTAGGGCTGTCATTTGCTTAAGCGCCGTTTTTGATATTCCCGTTATCTCACTGCCGTACATAACTGTACTTGCTACATACGCCCCCCAGAGCATGTTCAACGCCCAAATTTGTCGTCTGCTGTGTTTAGCCACTTCCTTAGCTAGGAACCTACCCTTTGTGAGCTTGTCCAAATAGCCGGATTTTTGTGCTTGAAAAGGATCTCTTCCACTCCCCAATTTTATCCCCAAATACTTTGTTTCATCACATTCTTTGATAACTTGTTGGTTCCCATCTTGACCCACCCCCAATTTCCAGTCCCTGAGTGGGTCCGCTTTTCTTCTGAAATGCATTACCATGCTTTTCTGTTCACTGATCCCGACTCCCCATTTGTAACTCCAGTCTGTGAATGTGTCCATTACGCACTGCAGATCGTGATCGGTGTTTGCCATGAGTACAACGTCGTCCACAAAGAAGCCCGCCGGTATTTTTCTCCCCCCTAGTTTTGCTCCTATCCCCAGGCGCTCCAGTTTGGTTCGCAAGTCTGCCATGTACAGGACGTATAATGTTGGACTTAGACAGCACCCCTGGCGTACCCCCAGTGGATAGTCTAGGTTTTCCGTGCTGACATCGTTGTATTGTAGGTAGCATTGCTGACCAGTGTATGTCCCTTTTATGGCCGCAGTTAGTTTTTCGCCGTACCCGTAGTCCCTCAATTTGATCCACAGGCGATCTCTGTTCACTCTGTCGAAGGCTTTAACTGCATCCACGAAACAGGCTGACAGTTTGTTTGTCTCGGCTAGGCATCCCTGTAGTATCACGTGATTGTCTGTTGTTCTTCTATTTGCTCTAAAGCCCGCCTGCATATCGCCGAAGGCATTGCTTATTTCAAATGCATTCATAAGTCGCCTATTCAAGATTGAGCAATATAGCTTGAGTATGTTGCATTGAATTCCTACCGTTCGATAGTTGTTGACGTCTGATTTCGAACCCTTTTTGTGTAGCAAGACAAGTTTGCAGGTTTTTGCTTTGTTTGGTATATCTTCCCGGCCATCGAACCACCGGTTCATTTGCTTGGTTAGAGCTGTCAGCAGATGTTTCCCAGGCATTCTGATCATCTCATGAGAAACCCCCGTCGTACCTGCAGACTTTCCCAGCTTCAGTTTTCTGCATGCCTCTAATGTCTCTGCCTGTGATATTTCCCTCTCCATCTGTTCAGATAGATCTCTATCTATCACACCTTTCATACCGTGATCTGTCTCAAAGCAAGTTTTTTCTTTGTTCGGTGTCTGGATTCGCTGCCAGAATTCCACTAACACTTGTTTCAGTTCGTCGTCATCCTTGCACACCCTTGACCCATTTTTTAGCATTGGGTATTTGACATCTGAGTCTCGGAGTTTTGCTGCCAACTTAAACAGATTTGTATTTTCAATTCCATATTTCAGCTCAGTCTCTAGAACCATGTCTTTCTTTTCTTCTCTTGCAGCTCTTTCAATCTCTCTGATACTCCGCAGACCGGCTCTCCGTTCGTTTCTGTACTCTGTGAGCCCTAATCTCCCCTCATGCAGCGCTCTACGTTTCCTGGTCAGAATCCGTTTTGTTTCTCTTATCTTTTTGATGTGCTTTGATTCCTTCTTTGGCCCTTGCCCGACACCGAACCACTGCTCCGCCCATTGCTGTAAGAAATCAAGCAGGGCAGAGTAGCTGTCCGGTGCCCTTGTGACTTCCAGGATTTTTTCGATCTCCAATAGGAACTTTGTTGATTTATCTTTTCCTCTTACTGACCACCTCGTTTGTTGCCTCTGGGACTCCCTTAACTTCCCCCCATTTGATTTTATTTTTATATCTATTTCCAGTGCACTGTGATCCGATATCAGTGGGCTTCTCCCATGTCAAAGGTTTTTCATATCCGCAGTAACTGTCATGGCCTGATTATCGATTGTGCAGTAGTCGATCCGTGTTTTGGTCCTTCCAGACTCGAATGTCCACCATTGCCCGTTGACGTCATCTAAAACCGCCATGTCGCAAGCGTCCAACCATCCTGTAACTAACCTCCCCGTGCTGTTAACAGTCTCACTGCACCTACCTTGTCCTAATAATGCCGGTCCTAACGATGCATTGAAGTCCCCAACCACAATGGTATCCCTACCCGAGCCTCGGTTGCCTCGTATCTGCTCTGATATTGCATCCAAGATCTTGGCATTTGAATCTTTTTGATGTTTGTCTCTTTGGATCCTTCCCTGATCTAGTAAATACAGCGCTACAATATCCACTTTCCCTGCCAGTGTCGATATTGTCATGGAGACTGTATTACTCTCTAAACCCCCCTCAGTAATGGATCCCTGCATATATGCCGAGATTGATCTCTTTATATACACGAGGAAGCCCCCATTGTTGTGTTCAGGCTTAGGTATTAGTGTCAGATCATACCCAGGCACCTCTGTAGTTTCAAGTCGTGTTCTCACATTTGCTTCACCCAGAATGACAACGTCAAAGCGTTCACTTCTCAGCATTTCTTGTATTTGTTCATGCTTATTTCTTGCTGATCGCACGTTTTGGTAGATCAGCTTTAATTGATTACCCCACGTCACCCCCTTTTTGGTTTTTGTTTGTTGTTCTTTGTTTACTTTACCTAACTTCACTTCCGGTTTTTCTTTCTTTAGGATACCTGTAATCCTGCCTATTGTTTGTTGTTTTTTGGTTCTCGGACCACGAGCAACGGTGTCCTCACTTGCATGTGTTCCTACCCCGACTGTTACATGTGATATTGATTGGTGTGACTCGTCAAACTTCTCAGTCCTATTATATGGTTTTTTCTTGGGCCTACCACGTCGTGTGTAAAGTGCCCTTTTCCATTTTACCCATATTATTGAGAGACATACCCCTATCCGTTCCACAATATCACAAACGCCAGATGAGAAACGCCGCCGTATTTTTGCCAACCGCCTAATCCACGCCGCAGACGCCTCTTCACACCGCCCGATAGACACTCTGCACAGTAAAATTACGTGGTAATTTCCCCGTAACAGATATCCTATCTCACACCACTCATATACCGCCCCCATTGTATTTGACGATTTCGATAGTTGCAGATGTAAAATCCATATTGCCCCTATCGCAAGCAGTCCTAACAACATACCAGTGCTGCTGACGCGACGAGCTAGCGCCGAGAGTCGCCGTATGGGCGGCCGCGCCCTCCGCCCACGCCTCGATATCGGGAAAATTCTCCGCGTCCGTACGCACCTCGACCCTGCTGGTGTCCGCCGCCGTAACTGCAAAAAGCTTTGTGGTTTCTCGAAGACACTCATGCAAGTTCCCCACAGTGAAGTAAATGCCATTGGTCTCCTGCCCTTTTGCCACAAAAGGGCAAGGGCGGGAAGCCAGTGGCACAAACTGACATCTAATGACAGTCCACCATTCTTTCTTCCCCGCACTAATGAGAACAGCCCTACAGTTACGATGGTCAGATTGCAATATTGACATAAAACCCGTAATCCCTCCCATATTGTGTTCTTACCGGTCTCGGTAGTTTCGCGTTCCGCCACCGGCCACTTCCGAATGTTGGGTTTCTGACCTGCCACTACGCCGGCTGCCGTTTCTATCGGAGCCACGATCAGCCCCTTCGCGCCGAGAACTCCGATCCTTGCCAGAAGTTTTGCGATCTTTCGATTTCCGTGAATGACTTCGTTCTCGCTCGGCATGCGGCCGCTTAGAGCTTTTCCGGCTGCTGCGTTCTCGTGGTACCTGTGTTGCGGGCTAGGTTTTGTCATTGTCCTATTCCTACCTATTTCGCACCCATCACCAAAATTGCACCAAAAGTGAGATGTGTTATGAAAAAAGCAATGAGTGGAATAGGTACTTGTAACGCCAATGCGCTCTCTTTTTACTCTATTATCTACCCACCAGTTGAGACTCGGTTTCCCTTTGTTCCAGATTGCCAGCACTATTTCCCGGGTCATCAGCCTTGCGATGTAGCCATTTCCGTACGGGCTCAGGTGGAGGCCATCGGTGTTCAGCATGCCGAAGTATTGTTCCTCCACGCACTGCACCGGCGGTCGCTGCTGGTGCATCGCGGGCTCCGCCAGGTCCCCGGTCCTGTCCATCATATATGCGAAGTTGGTCTTCATGTACCTCAGCGGTGCCACGTGAAGTGAAAAACGTTGCGCAATGACATTAGTGAACTTTTTTCACTTCACTCATATCTGAAAATCACTTGAAAAAGTGTCAAGTGAAAAAAACGGGCAAATGTGCGTAACGGGCAGATGTGCGTATCAGGCCTGCCCCCTTTTATCAACTGTGCAATCCAACCAACATCAGTCATGACTTTGTGCACTGGAGTGTCACTTTGCGCTCTGACCAGCACCGGGCGTTCGTCGGGAAATACGCCATATATGCGCAGAATGAATATCTGCCTCTTCACTGTGGGCAACTGGCTCGCAGCCGAGCAAAATTGTTGCTGTGACCAGGGGGATTTCAACGATTTGGCTTTGAATGTTACAATACTATAATACACAAAACTTAAATGTTTGTTGGCTTTAGTTCATACTTTACTACCGCATTTCCTCGAAATACCAACCGGGGGGTGATTGTTTAATAGTGCTCCCGAGAGGGGGGCGGGTTAAACGAGGGGGGGGCGCTGGGGTAGAAAAATGCATCAACTCCTGTATACTTATATTAGTACGTAGATGGTATAAACACTGTACTATCGTGATTCCGACATTGTTTTAACGTGTGTCCTGCACTAAGCAGAACACAAACTGCAGTATTTGTCATGTACGCTCTCTTTACACTCAATCTGGGGGGGGTATTTCGAGGGGGGATTGATTGTTTCATAGTGGTCTCGAGAGGGGGGGGGGGGGTCAAACGAGGGGGGGGGGGTATTTCGAGGAAATACGGTATTCTATTTCGGTGAGTACATTTAGTTGGTCTTGATCAGTATCAAATGTAAACAGAAAGCTTATCTTCTGGTTGCGAATACCGTATTTCTTCTAATAGAGCGGAATACCTCCAAAAGAATGGCACCTCCAATAAAACAGCTTCTATTATTCACTTAAAAACATCATTTCGGCCATTCAAACAATACGAAAAAGAAAATCATTTTGACCATAAGATTTGGGTCTATGCTTCTGGCTGTGGATTGGTAGCCATCGTCTTCCATGTGCACGATTTCTTCCATTTCTTGCCGCGTGTGGATGAACAGGGAACCTGGGTTCGAGTTCAGTTGGAAATCAGTGCACAGAGAAAAGTACCTCGCTGACAACTCGCTGCCAGTTCACTTGCCAAGCAGCAAAAATCAGGCCTAGCTCACTGACTTTTTTGCACCTCACTGCCAGCACGCTGACATGTTCTTTTAATGCTGTAATGTGTCTATTAAGTATGTGCTTTCAGCAAGCTGACAGCTCGCTGCCAACTACACTGCTGCCTTTTACAGCTAGCTGCCAGCTCGCTGCCAAGTGTAAACAACTGCTTGTCAGCTTGTTGTCTCCTAGCTGGCAGCGAGTTGTCAGTAAGGTACTTTTCCCTGTGGTGACCACGAGAGTTGTGTAAAAGCGCCAGCACTTTGCCGCCTAGCGCCAGTGCCATGGCGCTTTTCGATGCTAGTGCCAAGCGCCAATGGCGCCAAGGAGCTTTTGCATCACTAGTCTAGTCAATGCACAAATATAACATGTGTGATATTTTGGCAAATTTGTTTTTTGGTTGGTACGGTATGAAATATGTCCGCGCTGATAAATGAGGCGTCTAATTCTAAAAGTCGACACGTTCACAAAATGCGATTTTGAGTAAATCGCATTTTGAGTTTCATTTCCAATTCCAGGTGCGAGGTGCGTGTCCCATAGCGCTCTTTCATGTTCAACATTAGGTTCCAAATGTTAACAATAAAGTGTCAAATTTTCAGCCCCTACTCTCAACGTATAATGGATTAATTGGGTGTATATAAAATGCTACTCGGACAGAACAAAACCGTTTTGGGGGGAAAATGCACTTGTCGACGTCTTGCACTCGAGAACATTTTTGTTCCCGCCCAGGTTGCGCCTGCCTAATGCTGCAATTACAGCTCGGGCGTAAAATTGACTGGGCATAAAATTGATTTTGGGTGTAAAATTAATTACAAATGAATGGATAAAGATACGACATTGTTATTTCAGCCAAAGAAAGCTTAGATGCAGACGTTTCTTGTGTCCAAAGCTCATGAGTTTATTTTAATCGTACTGGGAGTTATGAATTTTAGCACAATTTTTCCAATTATGCGCTGTAAGTTGCATAAAATTAGGGCGTAAAATAAAAAAAATTTGCACCAAAATTCATAACTTCTAGTACAATTTAAGTAAATCGATGAGCTTTGGACACAAGCAACATCTGCATTTTCGCTTTCTTTGACTGAAATTACAACGTTGTATCTTTATCCATTCATCTGTAATCAATTTTACGCCCAAATATCAATTTTACGCCCAGTCAATTTTACGCCCGAGCTGTAATCACAGCATTATGGGAAATTTATGGACTTGTCGACTTTTTTAGAAGTCGGTGTCCATGATGGACTCACATTTCTTGCGTTTGTTTCCCCATAAAAAAGGCTGCGTAAGGTGGACTTGTCGACTTTCAGCCCAAAACTAAGTGGACTTGTCGACTTCTTGCCAAAATTTTTTTGCATTTTTTCCCAAAAATGTCAAATTTGGCACTTTGCCATATGGGCATGTGAGGTCAAAAAATTTATGGAAAATTATGAAAAATGTGCGGGAGTAGCCCCAGATGACATTTTCCAGGTCCAACTCAAAATTGTCATATTTTGGACTTGTCGACTTTTAGAATTCGACGCCTCAAATGTTTTCATGATATTTGTTATGCATGAAATGGTCCATAAAGTATAAAAAGTGTAAACAGAGCATAAAGTGTTTCTACAAAGTGCGTGTAGAGAAGTTCAAATGCGAAACGCAAAGTTCTCCTCAAACTAACTATGGTCAGTGGGCGTGTTGTGCAGTGTGTTCAGTCGCACATGTCTGTATCCGTGTTTCAGCCCACTCAAGGGTATGATTCTCTGCGCGCAGCACTTGTTCGAATTTGAGTCGCACACGGAGAAGCGAATGAATGCAAACTCGGGAAAGTGCACCTGTGTGGCGATTATGGGTTTTCTGAGGGAAATTTAATAATGTTTTTTTTTGTGACGCTATCCTCGATTACATACCCAACCCAACAACTCAAACATAACAACGACAATCAATCAAAAACTACCCCAAAAAATCCACAATGTATAAAACTAAATTAGAAATTGAAAAAAACAACTACTTTGAAATAAAATTTGAAAAGTGATAAAGTATATTTTTTTTGAAAAATACCGCTAACATTGGAAACACAAAAACAAAATAGAAAAACACAAAAATTGCGGTGAAAAAGTGAAAGCTCATTTTGAAAAAACACATGAAAATAGAAGGGAATTAAAACACATTAAAAACTCTTTGCATACATTTTGCACCGGACATTGTTACTTGTGCACCGGGTTTACTTGCGCACTGGTCCAGCACCCATTCCCCCCCCCAAAACACACCCTAAAACTGAAAGGATGATTCCAAATTGGATTGACAGCATTCTTATGCTGCGGCTTCGTCCTGTGCTTGGAGCAGTCGGCAGGCAAGCCGAGCAGCTCCAATTCCACGTGCAGGGAGCCCGTCGCTGATTGGTTCAGGGTCACGTGCTGGCCGGAGATCACCTGGTGGGCGGGCTTTAAAATTAATATAATATCTCTGTACACTGTATTTCCTCGAAATACCCCTCCTCAAAAAAGGCACTATGAATTTATTAGCACCCCCCCCTCGAAATATACCCCACCAAATTGAGTGTAAAGAGGACGTAAATGACAAAAGCTGCGGTTTGTGATCGTGTAATGAAAAACACACTTTAAAAACAATGGAAAGATGGCGCCAGGCGCCAAAATCGGGCGTGGGTCGGTGCACAAGTAAACCCGGTGCACAAGTAGCAAAAGTAGTATAAGGGCGCCATGGTGTGGCGTACTTTGGCGCCCTCAAATGGCGCCATTCCATCACCAATCATGTGTAAAGTTGTTGTTTTTGGAGGTGGGGGTCGAAGGGGTTCAAAATTATGGGGTTTTTCAAGCTTTAGAAGGAAAAAGGGAGAAAAATCGCTAGATACATATGGAGATAGCTGGATAGCGTTTGGGGGGTAACCCAACCCCCCATACTGAACACCTGCAATGCCCATGATGACCCAGTGCTCAAGTGTGGGGGCCGTACCTAAGCACCGGGTCTACATTGGTACCGGACATTGTTACTTGTGCACCGGGTTTACTTGTGCGCCGGTCCTGCGCCCCAAAATCGTCATGGTGCTTTTTGCTTAGGCGCTATTTACAGGCGCCAGCGCCATGGCGTTTTTACCTCACTACTATGCTGTCTTGCGTAACCTTACTACCGTATTACCTCGAATTATCCCCCCCCCCTTGAATTGACCCCCCCTCGAATTAACCCCCCCCTCAAAATGGGCTGGGGAAATAATAAACCCACCCCTCGAAATACCCCCCCCCCTTTCGGAATGTTGTACATCATGTACATTATAAATAGGTCATGTATGCAATGTACATGATGTATATTACTGTTCATTTGCATTGCAGCTACACATAGACTAGTTTGTGTAGCTATCTATGTTTTTATGGCCAAATATATCCTGTTTGGACACATTTATTACCTGTTTTGGGTATGCAAATGCCTACTATTTACTACGATCCTTACGAAAATTTCTGATGAAATAATAAACCCCCCCCTCGAATAACCCCCCCCCCTCGAATTAACCCCCCCTCAAATTTTGCTGGCGAAAGAATAAACCCCCATGGGGGTATTTCGAGGTAATACGGTATTAACATTCAGATTGTGTTTTATCAGTATGAATAACCCATATTTAATGACAACACCGCCTCCCAAAAAAAAAAAAAAAAAAATACACCCACATTAAGTGTCAAATGAACAGCAGCAATTTCATGATACTCCTTGGCCCAGGGGTTGAAATTGGCGTAGTACGGGTGCCGGGGGTCAGTCAGGATAGCCGGTTTGGGCAGGTAGCCGCACTGGGCCGTCTGCTCAAACATGCAGCTGTTGAGCGACATCGCCACATCTGAGTGAGGTTTTTAGAATTTTTTTCAAATTTGAAAACAACCTGGTGCTCAGTTTAAAAAAAAAAATATATATATATATTTTAAATTTTCTGTAGCAAAACGTAGAATTTTTGAATGAAATGAAATGTACTGAATTGCTAGCTGTAGAATTTACATAAAATGTTGCTTAATTTTTTTGTCAGTTTTAATTTTGCAAGACCTTTGTTTCAACAAGCCTGGTAAAAAAAACAGATCATAATTTTTTATAGATAGGTGCACACAAGAACTGCAAAGAATGTTAACAACAGTTCACTCACACCTATTTTACCATATTCCATCTGAATGAAAACCTTTTTAATGCCTGAACTAATCCAATCGGTTTAATTGTTTTTTAATGGTGCACATTGTGGATATCGTGCACAATCTTTGGTTTTATTTATTCATAAAATATTGTAATACTCTTATGTAAAGCATGTAATTACATAGTCCCTATTGTATAACCCAAACCCAACCAGGTGTCTGAAAATTCAATGCAGCCATCTGAATGCCATACATCCAGAATTCAATGGGGTTAAAGTTTGAGCTGTCTATTCTCCTTGCTGCAGGGTAAACGCGCACAAGGTGCTCCTTTGTGAAGGCACACATGGATTTTGGTTGTTTGCGTGACAGTTTTTTCGCTGCAATTTCATTCACTGAGGCCACCTGGAGGTATTTGACGATTATTTCGAATGATGCAGGGAAATTTGGTTGCAGTTGGGTTTCTTAGCAATCACAAACATAGATCTGCATAAATCTGATTTTGTGTGTGGTCATTCAATCGAAAAATTCTGAAAACTAGCAAACTGTTGTCAAACCTTCATGGGATCAATCCCATTCATATACTGTATATTCTTGAACATAAATATATAGCCCCAATTGCACAATTTTGGGGTATTTGGGTGTTTTTTACAAAAAGACTTAACAATAAAGTTTTTGAAGTTTTTGACAATTTTTTTTAGTATTTCCAGCACTCCCAATGAAATCAACAACTCTTGAGTGCCACCAAATGCACCAATCAGCCCACAGCGACCTGATAGACACTGTGCTGTGGTACAGGTGGCAGCTGAGTCTGACTGTTACCCTGCCTGCTGCGCCCAAGTTCATCAGCTTCCACATTTGGCTGCTGGCTCAGGTTCTCTCCTCGCGGTGGTGGTGCACTGGTGAGTCTGTGCAGCTTGACTGGTGACTGATTTCCCTCTGGTGTGACTGCAGCTGTGTGCACATTCACATTCAGGTGTGAGTTTGAGTTGGAGCCACCTGTGTTCTGGACACCTGTTGTTTGGCCTGACCCAGTGCCCACTGCCATCTGTTATGTGGAATGTGAAAAGGTTTGGGTTGAACAATTGCAGCTTTTGTGAAGACACAGGTAAAGGGGTGTTTGGGTGCAAAGGGTTTTTTTCACTCAGAGCAGCTAGATTTGGTTATTGGAAGCTATCCAGATGGATTTATGATATACCAATATCAGATTGTTAATCCTCCAACATCAATAAATGATGTGCCTTTTTGATTTTTAGAGCTACTGTCAAAACTGACTGATACACAACTAGTTTTTGTTTTTCTCACATCATACAATATAAACATGCATTCTTTATACTCTACAGGGCATGGTACCATATGCCACTCGAATAAAGAACCAATTTTTTATCATCATGTTTGAACTATTGTTTTTGGCATTTTATTTATTACCATTTCAGCCAATAGTATATCCCCTCTTTTCACTTGTGTGCCTGATGCCATTCCAACACTTGTTAGACCATCATTTCTGTCGACATGCTCCGTTGCATTGTCAAGGGGCAGACAATCGCCCCCAAATGAAGCAGATGTGTTCAGTATTTTTGGTGGAGGCTCAGTGACCACTCCAGTGGGCTGTGGAAATGGATTGTTACTTTTGGTTGGATGGTAGTAATCTTTTAAACTGGCTTTATTAAGTTGTAAAACAATGTAAAATTGTGTTGCACAGTGTATTTTTGGCCAAAAATATAAACAAATTCTGCAACAAATAAGCATGGCACTGTCTTCCAATAGTCAAAAGGACTAAATAGAATACATACATGTATTGGACACACACCTGAGTTGCCTTCCTGCTAGCTCTGTTCCCAGAAGTGATCACAGTACTGTGCTCCCCATTAGCATTTGCATGACCCCCATCTCTGTCACCAGGGGGCAGTCCCAAGCCCTGTAAAGTGTAAAGTAAAGTGTCAAATGTAAAGTCAAATGCAAAGTAAAGTGTCAATCAAAACAAAAAAAGAAAAGATTTTATTACTGTACTTTGCATGACAATTGACAGTTTACTTTGCATTTGACTTTACATTTGACACTTTACTTTACACTTTACAGGGCTTGGGACTGCCACCAGTACTGCCACTGGCACCAATGAGAATCTGGTAGTTCCTGTAGTTGGCCAGCAGCACTGCGCGTTCCTGTGCCTGCGCACTGCTGGCTGGTGGATTGATGGATGTGTGCATCTTGCCTGAGCTGTGCTTTCTGGAGGCACTCCCAGACCCTGTAAAATGCCCTGTCAGATGTCACATGTCATGCAAAGTGTCTAAAGGCATGGAAAAGTTTTGGGAAAATATTTTCAAATTTTCATTCAAAAGTTTCACATATCATTTTACATTTTACAGGGATTTTTAAATGTTTACATGACTTTGACACATTGCATGACATTTTACATTTCACAGGGCACTTTACAGGGTCTGTGTGTGGCACCTGGTCAACTTTTGCACCATTGTCGATGGGGATAGGCTGGAGGCACTGGCTGAGGTTTGATATTTTGCTTGTTGGATGTGGACAATGTGAATTGATGTTTTGGGAAATAGTGAAATGAAACTGACCAGTGGTCACATTGAGCGCAGACCCACTGGAATGTCCCAAAACAGATGGAATGTTGCCAGATGTTTGTGTATGCTGTTTTGTGTCTAACTGGTATTCTGGTGGGAATGATGTCAACTTAACTGCCTGCATGTATCAACTGACTTGTGTTAAATGTCACTAACACTTGGATATATGAATTGATAATGGCAATTTTTATGTGGGGCTATTCGATCTGGACTTTTGATAATCCATATAAGAGTTTTCAATCATTGATATTCCATAGTAAAAGTTTTCAATCTTTGATATTCCATATAAAAGTTTTTAATCCATGATAACATTACATAAGTGAAAATATCATTAAAATTTGTTGTAACAATGTGAAAAAGCTCTTAATGTTTGTAAGCATTTTCCATGTATCCAAACATGACAAACCTGACAATAGACCACCAAATCACTGAGTTCCTGGGCCAGAAATACAGCCTGCCTTTTGGGCACACTGATTTGCTGTTGTTGCATCAGCTGCTTGCTGGGAACTGGCTGCAATCCTTGCAGACCACCCACACATGAATGCTGCATGGGTTTGCAATGATGAAAACATTGACAGATCATTTTTTACTGGTATTTTTAGCATATTGTTATAAAGTGTTCTACATTACACAGATCACAAACTGCAGCTTTTGGCAATTACATGCTCTTTACCAATTCAACAAACTGAACAAGCATCAAGCAAAAAGCTTTAAGTCAAGTGACAAACAAATCTTCACAATACATATTAGGCTCATAAAACAGACATATGCGCATAAAACATACATATGCTTGTGCTGACCGTTGGTAATTTAATCAAAAACGGTCAGGACATCTCCCATGAGTCAACTATGGGTGTTCAGGGCACCCAGTATTGTTTTGTGTTTGAGTTTTATGTATTTTATAAGTTTTATGTTTTCTGAAGGTTTATTGAGAAATTTTAGATTAAAAAGTCAAATATGTTTAAGTTAGGTTTGTGAATTCGATATTAGGCTCATTCAACTCGCAATTTTCCGCTGATCAAGAAAATATATAGGTTTATATGTTTATCTGTAGCCATTACCAAACCACTCAAACTTTATTTATTTCTTAATTAAATTTATATTAAGTTTGCATTGCACTGCACAATTCAAGCACAATATTTATCCAACATTTGTTCATTTTTAGGCTCTGCGCTAAGGCCCAATCATTTTCTATAAAGCACAGCTGCATTATTAGCCCAGTTTCATAAAGTAGCTAGCTGGTTCAACAGTTGCATTTTCTCCATTTATTTGGTGTTAGTTCCTTTTTTAGGTGTTGAGTTCCCATCTGTAAAAGTGTCAAATTGATAACTTTAAATAGAAAAATTTCTTATATCAAATATATCCTAAATTTCATGCTCTATCGCATCGTACCAATCATTTTTGCCAAAAGTTATCCTATCACGTTATAAATTATTTAAGATGAGTTTCTTCTATTTATCCCTGGAAATTCAATTTCTCCAATTATAAGAGCAGTTTAATCATCATATTGAGTTATTTCTAAGTGAGCTATAATAGAGTGACTATTTATTTATAATTTATTTCATGCTCAATTGAAATTTATGTTTAATTTATTGAATGCTTTAAGTAGCTTTTTGGCGTGATTTTGAAGCTTGCCAACATTAGGTAGAAACACTGAAACTTTCAACAGGAAGTTCTTGACAAATTGTTAGGCCCAATTTGCTAAGTGGATTCTCGCTTTGTGCCACTAAATTAATAGTTTTCACTTTAGGCAAATTTGTACTTCCCCCAGTACCTACAGTAAGTAGTGAATACTACACCACTGTTTTATTTAGCTGCAATACTACGTAAAATGTGCATTTATCTGCCAGTTTATTCACATTATTATTGTAGGGTGTTTTTCAATACATTTTCCCCTCTCCCAGTCCATTTTCAGTTTTTCAATACAGTCTGCCACTCTGTTTCTGTGTGAAGAAAGTTTGCTAGAGAGTTAGTAAATAAAATCAGTTCTCCAGAATGAGATTCTGTGATCCAAATCTGTCCTGTGTGCTCTGAAATTTCTCCTTTGTCATTGAGAAATCAGTTTTAATGCCCAAAATAACCGATCAACCCCCTACACTTGCAAAACTGTTCTAACTGCTGCTAAAACTAGACTTTGGTGAATTGCCCAGTCTAGTGGACATCCAAACCATCGAGGCCATCAACAGCACCACGGTCAACACATGGCGCAGCGAGCAGCAGGGTTAATTCAGCTCTGAATTGACCAAAGGAACTAAATTTGTGCGGCTGGGCAGTTCTTCAAACGTGCTGCAGTTAAACGGCTATTGCGCTCGAACGGGTCGGCCGATCTTCGCGAAATTTTACACGTGGCATCTCCTGAACGAGGCGCTTTCAACGGTGCCGCCTGGCGACTCGTACGATCAACGGGCGTCGATTCGCGAAGGGTCGAAGTGGGGCAGTTCTTCAAAAGCCCTGCAGTTCTACATCAGGTGTGACTTTTTTCGAGTGGCTGGCAACAGTGTACCAAGGCTCAGGTACTCCAGACGGCAACTGGAGGACAGTGGCTACTGGCTGGCAGGCTTCTGGCACGTCATTGGGCGCTTCTACACACAAATAGAAGTTCGGACGGTCCTTACCCTGGATAGGGGGGATAGTTTCCTGACGGCCAGAGTTGACACAGGTCACTCTTAAGAGCAAGAGGTTGTGTCCCAGGGGTTTTTGGCAATTCGAGGGGGTCACTCGGTCCTTTGTGAGTGGGACCCACACCCTGGAGAGTCAGTGTGAAGTCAGTGTGAAGAGTGGTGAAGTGCCCACTCAAAGTAAAAGTAGGGGTAAAGTTCAGGAAAGGAAAGACCAGCCAGAAGTGCAGTTTCAGCCAGAAATGGAGCAGGGACAGATTCAGTAAATTCAGTCAGTAAATCCTGTCAAACACTGTGTTGTGCCTAGTTTTTAGCACACCAGTGTTGTACCAAGACTGGGGAAAAGCTTAGTGCCTAGGTTTTAGCACAAGTGAAGTACTTGGTAAGGTACCTTCAGTTTAGCACTAGCAC
Organism: Sphaerolaimus hirsutus; assembly: GCA_964036195.1. NCBI lineage: Eukaryota > Metazoa > Nematoda > Chromadorea > Monhysterida > Sphaerolaimidae > Sphaerolaimus > Sphaerolaimus hirsutus. Next base: position 479,602 of record OZ038455.1, on the reverse strand, counting down.
CTAGATTTTAGTGCAGTGCTCATCAGCTCAGTTCAGAGAGTGACAGGTGGCACACTGTACCTTGCGCTGGTACCTTCAATTAGGTGTGTCTTAGAGTGCAGTTTCAGTCAGAATTCAAAATTGGCAGAGAGCCAAAAGTGTCCAGAGACACTTACTGTTGAGTAAAAGTGCACCAGAGTGCACTGGAAAGTGTCACAGGCGACACTGCAAGTGGACAGGAGTCCACTGGGCATCTGGAAGTGTCCAGTTTCAGTCAGAAAAGTGCTGGTACTTACCAGTACTTGTGTGAAGCAGTGTGAAGTGACTTCACACAGCACCAGAGTGCAGCAAAAGTGCTGTGGAGCACTTGACAGAGAGGGACAGTGTGTTGAAAGCACCAGGGGTGCAAATTTCCACACTGTTACAGGGCAATTGACTGCCCTGTCAGCAAAGTGCTGCAAGTGCAGCCACCTGGGGGGTTACTAACCTCAATAAAGTGTGCCAGTGTGTGTGGGGAGGGCTCCTGCACAACGTGCAGTGAAATTTGGGGCAAAACCAGTCCAAAATCCAGTGTGTGAAGCACTGTGAAGTGGAGTGTGAAGAGGTGTGAAGTGGTGTGAAACTTCACAGAAGTCATCGAAGTGTGCAGCAGAGTGAGGTGGTGTGAAAATTCGAGAAATTTGAGACAGTTTGAAGCAGTGGGGTGAAAATTCAGGAAATTCAAAGTGCAATGGCATCTCCAACAGGGCACATCAGAAAGAATATTGGGTTGGCAAAAGGCAGGCTGCAACAGCGCCTCAACAAAGCCATCATCCAGTACAAGCATGCAGAATTTGCCACAAAATCAAATGAAGAAAAGAGAGTGGAGCTCATGAGAGTGATTATGTCACTAAAGACAGAAAAAGCAAAAACAGAGGCAGCAATGAAAATGGTGGCAGACCACCAGCAAGCATGGTCAGAGGCTGTGAGGGAAGTGCCAGATGACATAATGGAGGCCGAACAGCTGATGTTCACTCAAAAATATGAAGAATATGCTGACCTGTCAGAAGCTGTGACAGACAGAACCACAGAAATTGATGCATATATTGAAGAGTTGACACACATGATGAAACAGTGTCAAGATCAGATTGACCAATCTGCAAATGCCACACTGGTGCAGCAAATGGCAGCTGCCACAGTGGCAACTGGTACTGGAGCCAGCAGCACAGCACAGCCATCACCACAGTCAGCAAATGTGTTTGGCAAATTGCAGAAACTGCAGGTCGAACAATTTAGTGGAGAAATTGTCAAATTTAGGGGTTGGTGGCAAATGTTTGAGGCCCACATCCATGGCAGGACAGATTTGAGTGATGTGGCCAAATTCACTTACCTGAGGAATGTCCTGAGAGGACAGGCTTTCAACATGATAAGTGGGCTCAGTGTTACTGCAGAAAATTACGCCCCAGCCATAGCTCTGCTGAAAAGCAGATATGACCAGCCAGTGGTGGTGAAGAATTTATTGATGGGAAATATGATGAAATTGAGGCAGGCCAGAAATACAAGCCAGGATTTGAGGGCACTGTATGATACCATAGAAAGACTCATGCAGCAATTTGAGGCCATGAATGAGACAGTTGAGCAATCCCTTTTGTTGAACCTGTTACAGCAGAAAGTGCCCCCAGAAGTGTTGACAGAAATGCAGAAGGAACTTGGGGATGAAACTTGGACAGTAGCCAAGTTTCGAGAACTGTTTCAGAAACAGTTGCTCATCAAGGAAACAGTACAGTACGCTCAGCAGAATGAGCCACAGAGCCAGCAACGTCAAGGATTCATTCCAAGGGCACCAATGCCACAGAGCAATAATAGGTTTCAGCCAAGGAATCGATTCCAGATGAACAGACAGAATGAGAATTTCCCCAGAAACAGTACCAGTGGAATGTCAGTGATTCAGCAGAATCCACAGAATGGTGGACAAAATGGAGGACAGAGTCTGGGGAGACCATGTGTGTTTTGTGGAGACACACAGAATCTGCATTATGATGAGAAATGCCAGAGATTCAAAACAGTCAAGGACAGAAGGATGTCTCTCATGAGGAGTGAGAGATGTATGAGGTGTCTCAGAAAAGGACATCCAGCAGCTCAATGCAAAGCAGCAATCAAATGTTTTTGGTGCAGCTCCAATGTGCATTGTGGAGCAATGTGCCCTGACAAGTTTGGTGGTGGAGCGCCACAGCAACGTCAGGGACCAGCAGTCAAGTCAGTGTGGCAACCAAGCCAGCAGGTCAACAGAGTGAAGTCAAATGGACAGAGTGCATGCAGACCTGCATCAAATCAATCAAGAAAGTCCACAGTGAATTGTGTCAATGTGGAAACCATTCAAAATGAGTCAGAAACCCAAGAATTGGAAACAATTTCCAACACAGTGGTCACAGGCCAGCAAGTACTGCAGAATAGTACTCAAGCCACGAAGTCAGGAAACAGAAACATGTCAATGCTGATGACAGCAAAGGCTGTCATAGAGAAACAAGAGACAGAAGCTGATGCAGAAAATGGTCAGCTACCAATCCAAGTACAGACATTTTTGGACACTGGATCACAAGGGACGTACATGACAGAAAAAGTTGCAAAAAGGCTCAAGCTGAAGAGCACAGGTGCACATCACATCCAGATGTACACATTTGGAAATGATAATCCACAGTATAAAGTGGTCCAACAGGTTGAATTCAGTATGAGACTCAGAAATGGGCAGAAGCTTGACATGGTGGCAGATGTAGTGCCAACATTGACAACTGAGCAGGTCAGGATACCTGTCTCACAGCAAGATGAGGAGTATCTGAAAAGGCATTTCCCAGATGGGAGCTATTTTGCAGACACAGTGCCAACAGAAAATGGTCAGAAATGTATGTTCAAGCCAGATGTAATAGTGGGTCTGAATTATTTCTGGGATCTGATGTCCAAAGATGCCAGAACCACCAGACTGCCATCAGGATTGTATGTGATCCCATCAGAATTGGGATTGCTGGTGGGTGGAGCCCAGATTGCCATGAACAGAAACCAGATGGTAGTGGATACTGCCAACCCAGTGATGGTGAATACCATCATTCATCAGATACAGAGAGATAAGTGGTTCGATGAGGCACCACTTGCTGTGGCACCTGTGCCAAATGTCAAAGACATGGACAGGCTGGACACCATTGGCATAATGGACCAGCCAGACCTCGTTGAGGATGATGAGGCCATAAAGCAATTCAATGAGTCAGTAAAGAGAGAACCAGATGGCAGATACTCAGTGAAATTCATGTACAAGCCAAATTTACATGAATTGCCAGACAACAAAGCAATGGCATTCAAGAGGTTCAGAAACCTCACAAATAGGCTCAAAAGAGACCCAGAGTTGCTAAAGAAAATTGATGAAATCATGAAAACCCAAGAGGAACAAGGTGTGATTGAAAAGGTTCATGAAGACATCATGGATGGCAGACAATTTCATGTTTTGCCACATCAGCCAGTAATTACCCCAGACAAAGTGACTACCAAAGTCAGAGAAGTTTATGATGCTTCAGCAAAACAGATAGGCACACCAAGCCTGAATGAGTGCATGTACAGAGGACCAGTTATACTGCCACAGTTGGTGGGCATGTTGATGAGATTTAGGATGCAGGGAGTTGCATTGGTGGCTGACATAGAGAAAGCGTTTTTGCAAATCAGCCTGCAGGACAGAGACAGAGATGTGACCAGATTTCTTTGGTACAAAGATGCCACAAAAGCGTCAATGGAAGACAATATCCAGATATACAGATTTGCCAGAGTACCATTTGGAGTGATATGCAGCCCAGCGCTGCTGGCTTTGACAGTTAGGTATCACCTGAATCAGGCTGGCACAGAAAATGCTCATCTGATCGATGAGAATTTGTATGTGGACAATCTTATCCTCAGCGTGGGCACTGAGGAGAAAGCCATTGAATTGTATCATGAGTCAAAAGTGCTGTTCACACAGGCTCAGATGAACCTAAGAGAGTGGAACAGCAACAGCAGAGAATTTATGATGCAAATAAAAGAGAATGATAAAGCAAAAGAGACAGAAACTACTGTGCTTGGCATGAAATGGAGCACAGAAACTGATCAGATGTGGCTAAAAACGCCAAAATCAATTCAACAGTCAGAGTCAGAAAGTGAACAGAAATGGCAACCACCCACCAAAAGAGTGGTGGCAAAAGTCACAGCAGGATGCTTTGACCCAATGGGGCTGGTCAGTCCAGTCATGCTGCCAGCAAAGAGGTTCCTGCAGACATTGTGGCAAGCAGGACCAAGTGAAAAAGAATGGGATGCACCACTAACAGATGAGCAAACAGAAAAATGGCAGCAACTGGAAAAGGAGTTGATCCAGATTGGAGACATCAAATTTGACAGAAAAATACATCTCAATTTGGATAGACCAGTGAGATTACACATCTTCGTGGATGCATCAGCAATTGCATACAGCGCAGTGGCATATCTGTGCCAGATACAGCCTGATTGCCAATATGAAGTGAGTCTGCTGTACTCGAGACTCAGGCTGGCTCCCAAAAAGCCAGAGATTACAATCCCAAGACTAGAGCTGTTGGCCATGTTGATTGGCAGCAGAATGGTGAAATTCATTCACAAGGAAATGAGCCACATCAAGTTTAATGCAACAATACTATGGTCAGATTCAGCATGCTGTCTGAAGTGGCTGACCACAGCAAAACCACTGGCCTGTTTTGTCAAGAACAGGCTTGATGAGATTGAGAAAATTAGAGCAGAGACAGCCAATATGCACATTAGACATGTGGCTGGATGGGAGAACCCAGCAGACATGGCAACAAGAGGAATGAGTATGACAGAACTGGAGAACAGCCAGCTTTGGTGGCATGGACCAGAATGGCTCCAAACTGGAGTGTGGCCAGAGCCAAGAGTGGATCCAGTCACGCCAGAATTGATGGCAGAAATCAAAAAAGAGGAACTGAAATGCCCAAAGTCCAGTCCAATTTACCTGGGGGTAACACAGCAACTGCTAGACCACCCAGAAGAGCACAATCTGATCTCAGGGGAGTTGAATCCATTGAGGATTAGGTTGTATCGTTTCTCATCACTGCAGAAACTGCTGGGTACAACAGTGCATGTGATGAGGTTCGTGAAAAAGATGTGCAGAAAAAAGAGCAGTCAGCAAAATGGCCAGAATGACCTGTCAAAAGTTATGCTTGAAATACAGAGCACAATGAAACCAAATGGCATTATCAGTATGGAAGAACGAAATTTGGCACTCAATTACTGGATTGAGTCAGCACAAAAGGGTCATTATCCAGAAGTCAGACAAATATTGGTCACTGGACAGAGCAAAGGTCCAGAAATGGCTAAACATGATCAGCTGATCAGATGGCTCAACATAAAGATGGATCAGAATGGAATCCTGAATTGTCATGGCAGAATGGCACATACAGACCCAGAGCAGGTCACAGTGCCATTGAAGTTGCTGCCAACTCAACACCCATTGACAGAGCTGATCATCAGAGACCAGCATGAGTCAAGCTTGCATGCTGGAGTGCAGCATACATTGGCAGAATTGAGAAAAAAGTACTGGATAACTCAAGGCAGAAAGTTGGTGTACAACATCATCAGAAAATGTGCCACATGCCAGAAACTCAAAGCAAGGCCATACCCATTGCCAAAGATGCCAGATTTGCCAGCAATGAGAGTTCAAAGAGCCAGACCATTTCAGTACACTGGATTGGATTACCTGGGGCCAGTGTGGTACAGACAAGGCAAAGAGCACAAGAAAATGTGGATTTGCCTGTTCACATGCATGGTGACACGTGCAGTACACCTTGAGGCAGTTATTGACATGACAGCCAGAGAGTTTATAAATGCATTCAGAAGATTTGCTGCCAGACGTGGCAGACCTGAGACAGTTCTTTCAGACAATGCCACACAATTCAAATTGACAGGGCAAGTGCTGCAAAAGAGTGCCAGCAAAGCCATCAATACTGAACAAGAATGGATTCAGACAGTGAATGATGAATTGGTGTATACATATTTTTCACAGAATGAAATCAGATGGGAAATGACCACTCCCATGGCACCATGGCAGGGAGGAGTTTATGAGAGAATGGTGGGCATCACCAAGAAGCATTTCAAGGCAGCAGTTGGCCACAAAATGATGGAACTGCCAGAATTGCTCACACTGCTGCCAGAAATTGAGGCAGTAGTTAACAGCAGACCAATTTCCTACATCTATGGAGATGTGAAGAGCCTGAGAGTGCTTACCCCAAAGGATTTTTTGATTGGAGAGGGTCAGATTGGAACTCCACAGTTTGACACAGACTCCAAGGATGATGAGTATGTGCCAAAAATTGACAATGCAGCCAAATTACAGAAGTACTGGGAGTCCACCCAGAAGACTTTGGATAAGTTCTGGGAAACATGGCACCAGGAATATTTGCCAAGTCTCAGAGAGAGAACAAAGGTGACACATGCACATGGCAGATTGACAGCACAGCAAGAGCCCAAAGTGGGAGACATTGTGCTCATCTTTGAAGAAAACATGCCAAGAGGGGCATGGAAAATGGGCCGAATTGAGCAGTTGGAGCAGAGTCAAGATGGAGAGATTCGATCAGCAAGAGTGAAAACTGCCAACCAGAATGTGTTGAGCAGACCCATCAATTTGCTGTATCCAATGGAAATCAATTCCAAAACCATGGATATACCAGAATCTGGAGTCAATGGAAAGCCAGATTTGTTGGATTCAGAAGTGGTTCAGAAACATGCCAGAGGGTCTAGCCAGCAAAAGAAGAGAAAACAGGAGTATGTCCCTGAATCAGATAGAGTACTGAGAAGTGCCATCAAGGTGATCAGAGACAATAGCAGGAAAGCAACAATGGCCAATCTGATGATTGGAATGTTGACATTGCTGGCACTGACTAACCTGTCAGAAGCGGCGCCTGTCAGGGAACTTACCAGAAAATACTCAGAAGTATTTACAAGGTCGTACATCCACAATACGACACCCAGGCCATCAGTGTATTCAGACATGACCCCATGGCCACCATTGCCATCACCCAAATATCCAAAACCTGTCAGGAAATTACAGAGTTATGAGAAATTCAAGCAAGCCATCAGAGATCATCCTGTGGAACAGGTGATCGCATCACAAAGCCAGAAATACCAGATTTGCACCAGTGGCAGACATGGGCATGCAATCACAGTGCCTGAGGAGGTACACTGTCACATCCCACCCAGAAGGCTTGTCAGGGCTGCCACAGTGACGCTTTATGCACAAAGGCAGGTGCCACAGAAAGAGAAAGCATACAGATGCTATATCAGAATCAAGGAAATTGTTACCCACACCAGCTTCTGGGGAGCCAGAGGAATCACAGGAGAATTTGAGAAATACCAGCAAGTTGGTGTGGTAGCCTGCAATTATGCCAGAGTTCACAAAGTGTTTCAAGGAATAGAATTGGTGGAAATGGAACCCAAAGTGTGGACCACCAACAGAACTTTACATGTGGAATATAAATGGTGCTGTCATGACAAAGAAAATGTTGTCAGCAACTTTTACATGGAAGAAGGAACAGTTGCATCATTAGATGGCAAGACAGTAATCAGTGATTTACAAGATTTCAGTCAATGTAGGGCCATGATGGGCCACTGCAGAGATCACAATTATGGCATCACAGTGTGGGATACAGAGAATTTCAGACACCAGTGTGCATATGAGAAAGTGGATGTATTCAAAACAGAAGTGGCTGGACAGACCATTATCATATCCAAGTTACAAGCAGCGTATTCCCACAGCAATAAAACTAGAAGGCCAATGGGCTCAGAATGTGTACCAACAATAGACACATTCTATACAGACCAGGGTGGAGTGTTCATCAAGTTCCATCGCAGACAGGATGTTCCTGTGGAATGGGCAGTACCAGGAGACATTATGGAGGCATCAGAATCACCACTCAGCACTACACTCCACCTCCATCCAGATGACAGCAATTCAAAGTTCCAATACTTGCAATATGCTGTCAGGAAAATGACACAAGCACAATTTGTCATTGTGTGGCATCAATTATGCCAGCTCAGAAAGCACCAGCTGGACATGTTGAGACAGCTATTCAGAATCGACCCAACATTAGGTATCAGGGCAATGCTGGGAAGACAGGATGTGCATGCAGAATGGGCAGGAGAAGCCATCATGTTCTGGGAATGCAAGATGGTGCAGCCATACATCATTTACCAGACAGGAAAAGTGGCAGAAACATGTTATAAATATACACCCATGAGATTGAAGCTAAATGGAGCACTGTGGTTCAAGAGTCCAGGCAGCAGAGACTTGGTGGAGAGTTCACCACAAGAGGACTGCAGCCATACCACACCACATCTGTACAAGACAGAAAATGGACAGTGGAAATCTGCACATGGAATAGTGCATGTAACAGAAACTCCAATTGAAATGACATGGAAAGGAGAGTGGAAAGCATTCACATTTGATGCTCCACACCTGTTTACGAATGTTATGAACAGAGTCACCAATTTCATGGATGTCAGAGGCCAGATACAGAGACTGCAGAATCTGGAGCAAGTACAGAGACAGCTGGTGGATTACACAGCAGATATGTCACTGGACCCAACAGTGATTAAGAGTTCAATTGAAGGATTGGGAGCTGGTATTGAACACACAGCAGAGGGAATAAGCAAAGCGTATGGGCACTACATCACAGGAATCAACAAAGGATTCACCACATCCCTAGGACAGATGCTCAAAGGGCCATTCCAAGTGGTGATCAATACATTATCACTGCTGCTAGGAATCATCATCCTAGTGGTCATGCTTGGTGGAGCTGGATATCTGTGGTACAATTGGAGGATTGCCACAGGGAAACCAGTGATACCACCATGTGCATACACATGCATGTGGAAATGCATAGTATGCCCATTCAAGTGCCTGTGGATATGTTTCAAAGTATTAAGATATACTGCCAAGAAATCCGTGGAGCCCAGCAAAAGTCAGCCAAAGAGAAAAGTCAGAAAAACAGAGTTGAAACCAGTACTCAAGAAATATGCCAGATCAAACTCCAGCCAATCTGTTAGATTCACCAAAAGAGCAGAAATTGAAGACCGAATGGCAAAGTCTCTCTCAGTCTATGGTCAACCAGATGAGTCAGATGAGGAAAGCCAAGTCAAAGAAGAGACAAAGAGAGCCAGGAAAAGAGACCTTGTTTACATGCCTGATATCAGAAAATTCACAACGCGAGAACGCGCAGGAAGCGACACCGAAGGCTACATGCTTCATCACTTGGCGCACGCGGCGTTGGCATCACCAACCCCGACGACGACCACGTTCTCCACCCAGGCGACTGTGGAGACCCCCCTGATCACTCTGGCGCCAACCACGACTACCGACATGTGATGTTGCAGCAACAGTGGCTGCAACAACTTTTTCGCCCCGAGTGTGCTGACCGTTGGTAATTTAATCAAAAACGGTCAGGACATCTCCCATGAGTCAACTATGGGTGTTCAGGGCACCCAGTATTGTTTTGTGTTTGAGTTTTATGTATTTTATAAGTTTTATGTTTTCTGAAGGTTTATTGAGAAATTTTAGATTAAAAAGTCAAATATGTTTAAGTTAGGTTTGTGAATTCGATATTAGGCTCATTCAACTCGCAATTTTCCGCTGATCAAGAAAATATATAGGTTTATATGTTTATCTGTAGCCATTACCAAACCACTCAAACTTTATTTATTTCTTAATTAAATTTATATTAAGTTTGCATTGCACTGCACAATTCAAGCACAATATTTATCCAACATTTGTTCATTTTTAGGCTCTGCGCTAAGGCCCAATCATTTTCTATAAAGCACAGCTGCATTATTAGCCCAGTTTCATAAAGTAGCTAGCTGGTTCAACAGTTGCATTTTCTCCATTTATTTGGTGTTAGTTCCTTTTTTAGGTGTTGAGTTCCCATCTGTAAAAGTGTCAAATTGATAACTTTAAATAGAAAAATTTCTTATATCAAATATATCCTAAATTTCATGCTCTATCGCATCGTACCAATCATTTTTGCCAAAAGTTATCCTATCACGTTATAAATTATTTAAGATGAGTTTCTTCTATTTATCCCTGGAAATTCAATTTCTCCAATTATAAGAGCAGTTTAATCATCATATTGAGTTATTTCTAAGTGAGCTATAATAGAGTGACTATTTATTTATAATTTATTTCATGCTCAATTGAAATTTATGTTTAATTTATTGAATGCTTTAAGTAGCTTTTTGGCGTGATTTTGAAGCTTGCCAACATTAGGTAGAAACACTGAAACTTTCAACAGGAAGTTCTTGACAAATTGTTAGGCCCAATTTGCTAAGTGGATTCTCGCTTTGTGCCACTAAATTAATAGTTTTCACTTTAGGCAAATTTGTACTTCCCCCAGTACCTACAGTAAGTAGTGAATACTACACCACTGTTTTATTTAGCTGCAATACTACGTAAAATGTGCATTTATCTGCCAGTTTATTCACATTATTATTGTAGGGTGTTTTTCAATACATTTTCCCCTCTCCCAGTCCATTTTCAGTTTTTCAATACAGTCTGCCACTCTGTTTCTGTGTGAAGAAAGTTTGCTAGAGAGTTAGTAAATAAAATCAGTTCTCCAGAATGAGATTCTGTGATCCAAATCTGTCCTGTGTGCTCTGAAATTTCTCCTTTGTCATTGAGAAATCAGTTTTAATGCCCAAAATAACCGATCAACCCCCTACACTTGCAAAACTGTTCTAACTGCTGCTAAAACTAGACTTTGGTGAATTGCCCAGTCTAGTGGACATCCAAACCATCGAGGCCATCAACAGCACCACGGTCAACACAATGCTCATAAAACAGACAATAATGCCATGCATTTAATCTATAAAAGTCCCAAACACTCCAGTCACCTACCTGACTGGGCAGAGTGCCAATAGCCCCAACAGTGCCCTGTTGCATGTTCTGTCGTGCGCCAGGAGCCCCTTGCTGCCTTGCACCAGGATGGCTTGGCTCAATGCCAGCTATGTGACCAGGTGCAGTGCCAGCAGCCGCCCCTGCCACGCTGCCTGCTGACTTGACGCTTGAGACACTGGTGGCAGTGGGGTGGTTTTGGTTAATTGATGTGTGTCACTATAAAACATTGAGAAATATTGTAAAATTGTCCTCTTTGATATATTAAAATACGAGTGTGTGATATAGGATAATGTAGCCTGCTTGCTCCTTGACAAGATTCCTGGTAGTTTTAAAGTGAATATAAACAAGAGAATGAAGCGGCACCCAAACACAATTTACCGTATTTCCTCGAATTACTCCTGGGGAGTTTATTTTTTCAGAGTGGAACTTAATGTAACCTTTTACTTCTCATTTCACTTCTAATTCCAGTTCTCATTTTAGTTATTACTTCTCATTTTACTTCTTTTTCCACTTCTCACTTTTCATGTTCCTACCCACTGCTCATTTTATTTCTCCACTGGCAGAATCCACCATGGGGACTAATTCAAGCACTCCACAACATCTACAGACCTGAATGAGAACACCCCTTCATCATCAGTATTCATGTTCAACTGGTGCTTGTTGCCAGCTACATTCTGCTGCAGTTTTGGTGGCTTGGAGTTGATGGTGCCAGCTGCCTGTTTCTGGTGAGTTGGTGGCGTTTTGGCACCTTCATTCATGCTGACTTGGTGCTTGCTGGTGCCTTCTTCAGAGGATAGTGAGGACACGCCACCTGGGAGTTATGGGTATTTTGAGCTATTTGTACTCAGCACACACATACTATTTAGTTGACGATTGAATTTTCAAAGCTGAGAAACCTGTGATGAACACATTTCTGTTTAACAGCATGGGGATGTCATGAACTGTTTTTACAGAGATGAAAAATGATTCAAATGTTGTTGAGTCAGATTTATTAGTTAGGGAAATATTGTTGTCAATGTGGTTGCAGTGCAAAGGGACATTCTAACGTTTACATTTGAAGGGTGTGCTTCTAAAAGTACTGATCTACAAATTTATCAAATTTGAGTTAGGACCATTTTTGGGGTCCCCATAAAAATGCGTTTCAAAAATATATATAATATGTGGGGGGTGCGAAATTCAATATTGAGATATGGGAGGTCGAAAAAAGCAAAAAAATCGCAAAATACAATTTTTGAAATTTTAAAAGTACCGATCTACAAGCTTGTTCAGCTTTTGTGTCTTTAAAAGTACCGATCTACACACTTTTTTCAAAATTGTCCTTTTAAATGTACCGATCTGCACATTATTTTTTGTGCTTCTAAAAGTACCGATGTCAGATCGGCGGCCAGTTGCGCAAAAACTCATTTTGTGCTTTTTTATTATGGGTAAAAGTACCGATCTACAGTTTTCTGATTTTGTGCTTTAAAAAATACCGATCTACACGCTATTACCAATTTGTTCCTTTAAAATTTACTGTACTATAAAAATACAATTCCCTAAATTTTATATAGCTAGTGTTATGTGTATAATCAATGATTATACCCATGCATGTGGATACCCAACAATATGGCCGAGATACCCTTACCCAAAATTCCCATACCCAATACCCATGTATGGGTATTGCATGCTCCAAACTTTCAATCGCGATTATCTCAAAATCGATTTTTTGTAGATCGGTACTTTTAGAAGCACACCCTTCATTTGCATTATATCTTTGAAAAAAAAATCATTTCTGTATCGAATTGTGAATGTGTACATCATGTTATTACATTCCAGTATAATCACTTAAATAGACATAATCAAGTCAACTATGGTCTAATACAAGCTTTGTGAATCGAAAATCTGACATGACTTGAAGATTTATCAAAAATCCTGGTATCATCCTGATTCCTGACAATCAAATGTTACTCAAATCATGAACTCCAGAATGCTTTTCCATCTGGCATTGAAAAACATCAGGAGATTTACATTTTTTTATCACAAAGTATCAAAGTAATTTCATATTTATTTATACCTATTCTTCCAGGTATTTCAAGCAACATTTTATCATTTTTTATTCAGCGAGAGGAAAATACAAAAAATACATCATTTATATATGTTTGCATTTCTTCAATATTACTTTCATTCATTATTTTCTTTTTGCAAATTTTCTGAGATTACAATTAATAATATTTTGCTAAAAGAAAACGTTTTCAATGCTTATCCCACCAACCAACACAATTCACTCAGTCACAATTCCATCAACCAAATCAGCCACATTCACTCAATACAGCAGTATTTACTCACCTTTCCTGAACAACTTTGGACTGGGTTCCTTCCCCATCCCACTGCCCAGTTGCTGCCCAACTGGGTGGTTACTGTGCACATGACTCCCTGGAGGCCTGCCCGCAGCCATCTGAGACCCGGGTCTAGTGTTTCCAGAATTTGCCCTGCCTCTGGTGCCCACTACGCTCGCGCTGTCACCCATTTGGGACTGTTCTAGGTCTGCCGGGGGGGGGGGGGTTGGGGGGGGGGGGGGGGGGGTTATTGGTGGGTGGTGTTCTGATAATTAAAAAAACATACAAATTACATAGCATTTGCATGAACGACTGAAAAAGCATAGGTTTATACATACATTCCCACATGCTTCAAAACATCTGTATATTCAATACAAGTGTATTCAATATGCTTCACATACCACCACAACCAAATGTAACTCAACTCAAATTAAAAGCATCAAAATACATCGCAAACCTGGTGACATAATTAACATGTTTCAAAAAAGTGGTGTGAAGCGTGTGCATGGGGAGCTTGTCTTCGGTGTGGTGACACCAACACTGTGCTCATCAAGAACCTTCACCACTCTTCACACTTGGCCACACATCACACACACATGCGCCCACATACCCGCACCAACCAAAGTCATCATCCAACAGATCCTCATCGAACTCATCATCCAGGTCATCGTCGATCAGGTCGCCCTGCCCGTGGTTGCTGCAGGCCGGCTTGCCCGATTGCTGGGCCAAGGCTGTTGGGTGCTGCCCTGCTGCTGACTTGCCCGCGCCTGCTGGCTGCGTGAGGGTTGGGGTGGCTGTTTATTGTGAGGGTATGTCATGTGTGTTGCTTATGTATTGATATGTGTCTGTATTGAGTACATTGAGTATGTATTGAGTACAGTGAGTATGTATTGAGTACCCATTGAGTATTGATATGAGTGCACCTGTTGGTGTTTTGCATCAAGTATTTGTCTAAATACATATTGAGTATCCAGTATATGTAAATATGTATATAGGAATGCCTATAAAAACATTTAGTATTTGTGTACTATCCGAGTATTGTATATTTGTGTACCATATAAATATTGAGTATTTGCTTAATTGTAATTTCCATCATCAATAATCATGTAGGTCCAGCACTTGGGCATTATTTTTGAGGGCACCATCACTAAAATAATCCCACAAACAAGCACAATTCTTACACTAAAAACACACATAAGAATAACCTTTGCTCCAGTGCCCATCGGTGGCATTGGTTCAGCAACCAGTTTTTTATTCTTTATCAAATCTTGTATCTGAGTTGCGATGGACTGGGCAGCTTTGGATTAGTGGTGAAGTCACTGGCGAACAAACATTGAGTTACTAAACGATCCCCAAAGTGTGACTGTAAAGTGGCGGAAAAGTGTATTTAAGCATTCATTGATTTGTGGTAAAGTATGGTCTGATGATTGAAAGCGGGATGTTTTATTATATCATTGATTTGCAGAAATGTTTTCTTTGTTTTTACAAATCTGGGCGGAACGTTTTGTTATACATAGAACTTAGAACTTACTTTAGTACCCTGAAAATTGAAAATATTCAAATTTACATTTGTAAATACTGATTTCCAGAACTAAAAACTCTTAAAATGAATGAGCTTAGAAAGAAAGTCAATGCAGTAAAATGAAATCTGAAACAATGCTCTACAAAAACGGACAGTTCCATCTTAAAACACATTCCTCCACCAGATTAAACAATTCTAAAATGGCATACCATATCACCTCGAATTATCCCCCCTTGAAATACCCCCCCCCCCTCGAATTACCACCACCCCCCCCCCCTTCAAAATGGGCTGATGAAATAATAAACCCACCCTCGAAATACCCCCACATTTATTACCTGTTTTGGGTACTCAAATGCCTACTATTTGTTACGATCCTTACGGAAATTTCTGACAAAATAATAACCCCCCCTCAAATAAGCCCCCTCGAATTAACCCCCCTCAAATTTTGCTGGCAAAATAATAAACCCCCATGAGGGTATTTCGAGGTAATACGGTAGGCAAACTCCAAATTGAACTTCACCTTGAAAATATGTGCCATTTTCTGCTGTTGTTGCAAGGAACAATGATTTTCAATAGACAAAATAACAGGCAAAGAGCTCTTCAGAAATGCTGATCGTTTAATTATATCAACTACTGGCTGAAAATACAAGATAAAATTATTTTTGAAAAATATAAAAAGGCAAAAAGAAAAAATAGTTATTTCTAAATGTAATAAGGAAATGATCAATTATATGGGAGTTAAGATTGCTTGAGGTTGAGGTTGATTGAGGACAAAACATCCAACACAACTAGGTAATCATTTAAGTTCCATGACAAGATGGCCAAAAGCTCAAAATTGACATCACACCAAGGCCATATGAATGCCAGCATAGGCGGCGCAAGGTACAAATTTCCGCTTGTGACACTCACATTGGTCAAAATTTCACCTTGTCACTTTTTTCGGAGCCCTTATGTGAAGTTGGCAGCCAGCCAAAAATTTCGAAATCACTATAAATATGATGAAAATGGGCTACAAACAGGTATAAACCATGTAAATAGGTAGATGAAAATAGTGATTATATATGTCAAAATTAGCAAAACAGAGCAAATCTTAGCGATTTTTCGCTAATTTTGTGAGTTCACTCTCGTTTTACAATACACGCTTGTGAATGTCACATTGTTAGAGTGAAATTTCAGCTTGTGACACCTAAAATTCTGCTTGTGACATTCACAAGCATACAAGCACTTACGCCGCCTATGAATGCCTGTATTCCCAATCAAAACAACGAAAACCAGATGCCTTCCAACCTACTCCAAATGCGGATAAATAGAAGATTACTTTTTCAATCCACAAACGTACCCGAAATGCCACTTTAGTCACCAGTGTGTGGCCGTGATAGATCACAGGATTTCCACTATCCCCATCCCAGCAGTCCAATTCAATGCAGCGGCAACCTGTCAGCAAGACCTGTGGATTGGCAGGGTTGTTCTATTTCTATAAGGTGTTGTGTGACTTGATTAAGCTTATGCACTTTTCACTATACAATCTATGTGCTGAAAGAGTCCAACAAAGCAAAAACGTTGCTGTATGGATCATAGATGTGTGGTGAATAGTGATGGAAAAGCGCCATGGCGCTGGCGCTAGCGCCAAAGGGTAGCGTCATGGCGCATTTGGCACTGGCACAGCAAAAAATGGGTGTGTGGATGCGCGGTGAAGTGTCGGGAAGTGTCTTCACGCCAACACTTCCCGAACGCTTCACCAAGCATGCCAGCGCTTCCACACACAAAAAATGCGTGAAGACACTTCACGCTTATTAATATGACGCTCCCACGCAAATTTATATGCGGGGAAAGCGTGTGGAACTGCCAGCGGCGTGAAGTGTCTTCCACATGTTTGGATGCGAGTGAAGCGCGCGGTGAAGCTACCGTATTACCTCGAAATACCCCCATGGGGGGTTATTATTTCGCCAGCAAAATTTGAGGGGGGGGGGGGGTTAATTCGAGGGGGGGTTTATTCGAGGGGGGGGGGTGTTATTATTTCGTCAGAACTTTTGGTAAGGATCGTAGTAAATAGTAGGCATTTGCATACCCAAAACAGGTAATAAATGTGTCTAAACAGGATATATTTGGATATAAAAACGTAGATAGCTGCACAAACTAGTCTATGTGTAGCTGCAATGCAAATTAACAGTAATATACATCATGTACATTGCATACATGACGTAATTATTATGTACATGACGTACATCATTCCGAAGGGGGGGTATTTCGAGGGGGGGGGGGGGTTATTATTTCCCCAGCCCATTTTGAGGGGGGTTTATTCGAGGGGGGGGTTAATTCAAGGGGGGGATAATTCGAGGTAATACGGTATGTGAAGCGTGTGGAAGACACTTCACCCAGAATCTCGTGATGTCGGTGGAAGCGTGTGGAAGCGTGTGGAAGCGCGCCGCTTCACGCGCATCCAGCCCGTTTCCACACGCTTCACGGATCTATTTTTTGCTGTGTGGGCGACAAAGTTGTGGCGCTTTTTCGATCACTTGGGGTGTGAAGCATTGTGGCGTGAATTCACGCGGACATTTCCTGACACTTCGTGAAGCATGCTAGCTCTTCGACACACACCAATAAAATGTGTGTGGAGACACTGCACCCGTCATACTTATGGTACTGGTTTACAAATCTGTATGTGAGGGTTTTCCACAACTTTGGAAGCATATGCAAGACAATTCCCCACACTTCACCATTCATGTCATTCATATGCTTCCATCAGCTAGTTTCCACACGTTGCACATACCCATTTTTTCCACCCATGTCATCCTTAAAAAGTTGTTTACAACTTGACAAAAAAATTAAAGGTGAAATGACAAATTCGGTCTTCACAAAAAGAACAATTTTAGAGATACCACTCCCGAAATTGTACTATCCAAAGCACAAATGTATATCTGCATTGTGTCCAAAAAATTTCCAAAAACTTCCAGTCATTCTTGAGATATGAATATCATGTTCAGATTTCACAATTTTTTACTAACAAGTTTACAATTTCCACTAACTGCCCTTAACTTCAACAAATTACAAAATGTTGGCACTGAGCCAGAACAGAATTCATTAGTTCAAATTCTTATTTAAGACATAAGTAGTCAAACCTACATAAATTGACTTTACTATGTAGTTAGATACCCACCTGCCTGTACAACTCAACAGAACTTTCCCCCTTTAGCTGATGTCCAGTCAAATAAGTATTGTGTGATGAATTTATATAATAATATGGTAGCGGCAAATTGAAATCTTTTTCTTCATCAACTTTGATCGATTCTGGAACAAATGCAAAGTTTTTTTCGTCCAGCAAAAATCTGGCAAAGCCTTCAAAACTGAGCAAATTTCTCGCGCGCATCAGAGCGTCTGGCTCGTGTTCCTGTGTTAAATGGATATGCTGAAAAATAAATGGATACAGAAAATAAATATATGGATACATTGAAATACTGCTTGTAATACACCATGTATATTTTTCTCATAATATAACACATAAGGCTAGGGTTCGGATGATATATCGTATTGGATATCGAATATAATTAGGATATCGACTGTTTTTCATATTGAACATCGATATCAAAAAAATTTACAAAATATTGATTATCGACCATTTTTTAGTATGGAATATCAAATATCGATATCGAGGGTCCGTATCATATCGATAAACTCGGCAGACTTTTTGGAAGTCATTGTTCTACGGGATTTTTCTACGAGTGTGAATACTTAAACTTGGCACATGTCCAAGTTCCTTGCGTTTCAGGCAAACAAGTTGAAAGACGCACAATTTCTGTTTGCGTCACCGATAATGGCCGCGGAATCAAATTAGGTAAGCGACCGCAAATGGCAACCCACGTACTAGTTGAAACTTGTGTTTACTTGATCGCGTTCCGCTGTCATTATTGGTGGTGTGAACAGAAATTGTGTGTCTTCTTTTTGGTATGAAACGCAAGGAATTTGGACGTGTGCCAAATTCATACGTCATTCCTTTTTCGGAGGAATGATAAGATCCGACCTAAGGCCTCACTATCCGACTTTTTGTAACGATATGTCTACCAAATTCATATCGTTCACTTATAAAAAGTCAGATTGAATAAAATGTATTGTGTCGTGAACCGAATGGAATCCGTCCATTCAAGTTCGAATTAAAAAAACATACATCATTGGTAACCAAGGGCCGAATTACTGATTTGTTTCATGTCTGCCGAGTGTATCAAATATCGATATAAAGGGTCTGTATTGTATCGATATCAAATATTCACTTTCAGGAAACAATATTGAACATTGAATATCGATATTGAAAAGTCATATCGTCTGAACCCTACATAAGGCCTCTAATACTAAAGTCAACAAGTACACAAAATTACATTTCGAGTAAATCACATTTTCAGGTTCAATCATTTTTCAAGCAGGGGGGATTTTTCAAGTAATAAAAAATGTTCATTCTATTCAAGCACCCAAAACACCCTAGAACACACCTGTATGATCCTCACAGCAGAGGCCAGGTCACATTTCTCCATCTGCTCCACAATGATGAATCGTTTGAGAACGTCCGGGGTGACATGGGTTGTTTTTGAGGTGTCCAGGGCAGCGTTCACTTGAATAGAGGCTACAGCTAGAGCGTTGTACACCTGGGGGGGGGTTAGATGTCTAGTGGGTTTGAATGGAAGGGGTGGGTGGGAAAGGTATTGTGCTTTGAGACCCTGAGTTTGTCCAAAACTTGGAAGACTAATTAATCAGTTTTGTGTGAATATCATCTGGTGGCAGTTCCAAGCCCTGAAAAGTGTAAAGTAAAGTATCAAATGTAAAGTCAAATGCAAAGTAAAGTGTCAATTGTCATGCAATGTTCAGTGATAAAATCTTTTCGTTTTTGTTTTGATTGACACTTCACTTTGCATTGACTTTACATTTGATACTTTACTTTACATTTCACTTTTCATTTTACTTTACTTAAAAATTTCAATATTAAAATCTTGTTTTTTGATTGACACTACTTTACAGGGGTTGGGACTGCCTCCAGGTAACTTTTCCGCAAGTGGATAAGTTAGACATTCACTTCTCATTTTACTTCCATGTTGACCATAGCCGGCATAAGTGCTTGTGCACATGTGAATGTCACAAGCGGAATTTTTGGTGTCACAAGCAGAAATTTTGCTGTCACATTGTGACATTCACTATGTGTATTGTACAAATGAGGGTGAGAGCTCAAAATCGGCTGTAAATTGCTAAAATTTGCTCCATTTTGCCAATTTTTACTATTTTATCATTATTTTCATCTATATACATGATTATATAGTGAAAACCTTTTTAATAGTGGCAAAACTTCATAAATAAACAGTAAATAAAAGTTCTCTAGAATTCAATAAGAGGGTAAATATCTAAATAGCTAAATAAAACAAGGGTCCAACGAACCCTTGCACCTATTTACCTTATATACCTATTTTTAGACAATTTTGTTGATATATAGCGATTTCAAAATTTTTGGCTGGCTGCCAACTTCACATAAGGGCTCCCGATAAAAAGTGTCACAAGGCGAAATTGTGTCTAATGTGTATGTCACAAGCGCAAATTGGGACCTTGCGCCGCCTATGATGTTGACTCTTTCTTTCTCACATCTTAAATACTGTATATCCTCAAAGAAAACCCCCCTCGAATAACTCTTCCCCTTGAATAATTTCCCACTCAAAAACCCCCACTCAAAAACTCAGACAAAAATATACTTCTCCCGTCGAATAACACCCCTCTTGAAGAACTCCCCTCGAATAACGCCCCTCTTGAAAAACTCCCCTCTGAATGAAAAATAGAAATACAAGAAAAAGTAATGGTATTTTTCAAAAACGTAAGCGTAAACGTAAGGATAAAAACAAAAACACCCAGGTATTTTGGGTAAACATAAATACGTTTTTGCAACACTGAAAAATATGACAGTCATACTATTGTTTTCAGCACATTTTAGTTGTCCCACTATTGGAGAGGTGACATTAATAGAGTGTCACATTTTATTTTGCTTCAAACCAACAACTCCACTGTCCACATACATTTTAACTCAAGTGTGAGTATCGCATTCTCAAGCAATCTACAGTGAATAGTGGTGGTAGTGTTGTGCACACGGGAAACGGGGCTGACTGCGTACCGAGTCCGTGGCACACAGATGAGAAACGTGCAGTGAGTTTCAGCTGGATTGGCATGTGGATCTTGGGCAAGAGGCGAAGCCAAGTCCACGAAGCCAACGACTGGAGGATATTTGCGTTTGAGATGTTGTGTGGTTGTGTTTGTGTGTAACATCGCTCGGCAACACGGGTCTCAAAGTTATAGAATCTCATATTCATAGATGGTCACCCCCCGAAGGGGACATGAATGATGAGGAAAAATGAGTCAATGTACATCAACTGACCTAAACACCCAAATGGTCACTACTCAAGATTGGTTGAAACATAAAAGTTAACGGTTCAGACCAATCACTCCAAACCTATCCAACCATAGGAATGCAAGTGTATATAATGTAGTGGACTCTAACTACAACAGTCCCCCCCCCAAGTTCACCCTACAGGGGGAACTGACAGAAAAACAATAATCAAATCCATACAAAAATCACAACAAACACAAATTACAATAGAATAACAACATTCACCCAATAAACAGAAATGTCACATTGTGCATGATCACTTAGCCTTGGAGTGTTCCTTGCCTTTCCTGTAGTTCCTCTATCCCTTGAATGCCATCACTGGTGCACTGACTGCTGGTTGCTGCTTGGCTGGTATGTTGAATGGGTGGTGTGGGTGATCAGAATTGCATGGTACTTGGTGATTTGGTGTACTGGTTGGAGGTGGCAGGCTGGATGGTGGTGTCTTGTGCAGGAAAAATGTGTCTGCCTTATTGTGGACTTAATGTAGGGGCACTGTTTCAGAGGTGTGTATTGGATTACTGTGCATTGACATAGCTGGTTGGTGTGTGGTGAGTTGCCTGATGCATCAATGTTTCCTGTTTGATTGTTGAGTGTGTGGGTTCTACTGGTGTCGCTGATTGATAGCCAGGGTATATTTTTATTTACCGGTGTCAGTGATTGACAGCTGGCATGATGGTTTGGGTTTCCAGTGTTGTTGCTTGACTGCTGACCTATTTGCCTCAGTTCCTGGTGTCGCTGCTTAATGGCCGGGGTTAGGCTGTCAGTGTCTCTGTTGGACCACTGACCTGTTTGCCTCTGTTCCCGGTTGCTGCTTTGACGGCCAGGGTTTTTGGGCTGTAGGTGTCATTGCTTGACAACTGGGATGGTTAGGCTGTCAGTGTCGCTGCTTGACGGCCGACCTGTTTGCCTCAATTCCTGGTGTCGCTGCTTGAAGGCCGGGGTTTAGGCTGTCGGTGTCTCTGTTGGACCTTTGACCTGTTTGCCTCTGTTCCCGGTTGCTGCTTTGACGGCCAGAGTTTTTGCATTTGACATCTTTCATGTCATGCATGCGCTATTGTGGGGCGCGGCGGGGGGCTGCTCTTGCTGGCAGGTGCTGCCGCAGGTTCAATTGGGGTGCCACCAATGTCATTGTTGGACAGTTGGTGGCGGGCGGGTTCACATAGGCTTGAGAAGTTTCAAGCCAGTACAATCACCATGTTGTGCACATGGGAAACGGGGCTGTGGCACACTAATGAGAAACGTGCAGTGAGTTTCAGCTGGATTGGCATGTGGACCTTGGGCAAGAGGCGAAGCCAAGTCCACGAAGCCAACGACTGGAGGATATTTGCGTTTGATATGTTGTGTGGTTGTGTTTGTGTGTAACATCGCTCGGCGACACGGGTCTCAAAGTTTTAGCATCTCATATTCATAGATGGTCACCCCCCCAAAGGGGACATGAATGATGAGAAAAAAATGAGTCAATGTACATCAACTGACCTAAACACCCAAATGGTCACTACTCAAGATTGGTTGAAACATAAAAGTTTACGGTTCAGACCAATCACTCCAAACCTATCCAACCATAGGAATGCAAGTGTATATAATGTAGTGGACTCTAACTACAACAGTAGCTGGTAGTGAGGTGGCTGGCGTTCTGCCAACTGCGCGCCGCGTTGGCCGAAAATGCGGAATTCGCGACTTCCGCAGATTGTGCCATCGTTATGTTGTTTTTAAAATGTTTTTTGTTAGGTGGTCTTATTATTGGACAGTGTTACACACTACTCCATCATAGGTGGCGCAAGGTCCAATTTTGCGCTTATGACATTCACATTGGCCAAAATTTCACCTTGTGACACGTTTTTATTGGAGTCTTTATGTGAAGTTGGCAGCCAGCCAAAAATTCCGAAATCGCTATAAATATAATTAAAATTGGCACAAATAGGTATATAACCATGTAAATAGATGAAAATAGTGATTATTTAGGTGAAAATTAGCAAAATGGAGCAAATCTTAACGATTTTGAGCTACCTTTGAGATTTCACTCTTGTTTGTACAATACACGGTTGTGAATGTCACAATGTGACAGTGAAATTTCTGCTTGTGACACCAAAAATTCCACTTGTGACATTCACAAGCGTACAAGAACTTACGCCGCCTATGCTCTACTCCCACAACGTGCCCAAATGGGTCGCACTATTGGAGAGGTCGCTTTATTGGAGACCTGTTGCCAAAATAGAGAATTTACGGTAAATACCCGGATTACAAGAGTTGACAGAATGCATTCATACAATGATAGAAGTACAAGGTTTCTGATGAAAAAATAGCTCCCCCTTGAATAACTCCTCAAAAACTCCAATGAAAAAATGACTCCCCTGGGGTCTTATTCAAGGATATACAGTAGTGTAAAACTTCTCCAGTTCATTTTTAAACACCACCAACACGAAAATCTGGCACTCAGCCAACACTGCAAAACCCTACCCACCTTCATCTGTTTCTCAGTGATCCCACAGTGCTGCGAGGCGCCTGCAGGGGGGTTCCTGAACAGGGCACACTGGTGCCCATCATAGTTAGAATTGTGCCTGACATCAAGTGTTTGTGAGCCCTGGAGGCACTCCCAGATCCTGTAAAATGTCCTGTGAAATGTCTAATGTCACGTGAGGTTTTTGAAGTCGTGGAAAATTCCACAGCAAAAATGGGTGTGTGATGCGTTGTGAAGCGTTGTGAAGTGCCTTCATGCCGCTTCATGCACATCCAGCCCATTTTATCTGCATTTATTTTAGTGGACTGATTGACTCATTATGATGATATTCAACATTTCACAGGGAATTTTACATGACTTTAGACACTTTACTTGACATTTGAAATTGTCTCCAGGGCATTCAACAGGGTGTGGGAGTGGCACCTGGCTGCCCGACGCCCGACATTGCAAGTCGGCACTGTTGTACTGCAGCGGCGCCTGGAGGCTATACTTTGCGCCTGCCCGATTGCCCGCCCGTTGGGTTAACTGGGGGGGGGGGGTCTAACGGGTTTTGGGGTGTCTGGGTTATTGTGCAGCCTAATAGGTATATTTGCTTTTAACGGGTTTGCAATAGCGGGTTTTAGGCAGACCCGAAGAGTGTTCTCAATAGCTTTGTGCCTGATTGGATATTCACCCAAACATTTATCCAAATCGAACCGGACGTTTGAATACATAAATAAATAAATTGCTCAGACGCAGTATTGCCAAGTGACAATTGAACCTATCTATGAGTGAAATTGTTTATCACCTTCACCTTTATCTAAAAAGTTTACCTGTCACTTAACTTATCACTGACTAGTGATGTTAAAGGCACCGGGAAAAATGGCACCGCACCGCACCGGCACCGGTGCCTTTTGGAAAAAGGGTTGCCGGTGCTAGCACCGAAAGGCACCGCACCGGGCTGGAATTTCTGAAGTAAATATCGGGCAGTTTCTCAGTGGTCTCACCTTTGGAAGTGCATATTTCCATGAATTTTCAACCGATTTTGATGGTTGAGCACTTAAAATGATCAGAATGATGTGGCAATCACTTTTATGAAGCAATTACAATGATTACAAATGAAAGATAAAATATTTAATTCAATGCAATGTCCACAGCCACTATTGTCTACTGATCGGAGTCGTTGCTGTACAGAGAACGGAACTATCTCTGTCATAAACTGACAACAAATTTTGAACAAACAAGTAAGATAAATATAAAATATAAAAATGATTTAAAATTCAACAAAATTTTAGATTCGCTCATCAGATCATGTATCGGGTATAATGGATTTCACAGTAAGTATATTTATTTGATGGGAGGTTTACAAAATAGGCAAAAACGGTTGGGTAAATATATCAATGTTTTTTGAAATATGATAAAGCACATACTATGGACAAAATTGCACAGCAGATGAAGTCTTGGCCGGTGCCTTTCCCGGTGCCTTTTACTTGGCCCTGGTGCTAGCACCTTTGGCACCGGCAAAAAAATTGCACCGCACCGCACCGGCACCGGTGCTATTCTGAAAAAAATGGCACCGGCACCGGCATGGCACCCCTGAAGATTGCAATGGCACCGCACCAGCACCGGTGCTGGTGCCCTTCGGTGCCCAGCACCGGGGCACCGGTGCCCCGGTGCCTTTACATCACTATCACTGACCGCTTTAGTTATCACTTCGTGTCCACGGTCCAGTGGCCAGTCACACAACGGGCACATAAAAGTTACCCAAATATATAATTTGATCGACCGTATTCCCTCGAAATACCCCCACCTCGAAATACCCCCCCCCCCCTGAAAATAGACACTATGAGATTTTTACCCCCCTCGAAATGTCCCCCCCCCCCCCCCGAAATTCAGTGTATACAGTGCGTAGATGGCAAAAGCTCTGGGAAACGCAGAACACACGTGAAAAAAAAGACTGTGTTATGTTATAACATGGTTTATACCGTCTACGTACTTACATAATTCTACAGAGTCTTGTAAATGGCGGTTTTTCTTGCATTTTCCGATGTCAGTGTACGTTACAAACAACGATTTAGTTCTGGGATTTCAAAAAACATCGGGCGAAATAATAAATCCTCCCTCGAAATACCCCCCTCCTTAAACCCCCCTCAAAATTTCCACTCTGAAAAAATAACCCCCGGGGGGTAATTCGAGGAAATACGGTAAACCAACCTGCTGTCCATCGGGCAGCGGGCTGGAGGCAGAAACAGCGTGCGCATTGAACAAATCACGGAGGTCTTTGCGCATGCGTATACTGAAGACCCTGTACAATTCGGTGAATTCGTCGAAGGACACCGGGCGGTCTTGATATTCTCTGGTGAGGTTCGATGCGGTGCCGGATATGGGCGAGTCGCAGCTGGAGCTGTGGGGGGTTCTTTTTCGCTCCCGATTCGTGGATATTTAAACCTGGTGCGCATGTAGGCCTGGTGCGCATGTATTTTTGACTGGTGCACATGTAGGCCCCATGCGCATTTATCGGCACATACATGTGCACCGGGCACCGAACTTTCCGATATTTTACAAATGGCACCCTGCCGCACTTGGCAATTGGCGCCCTTTTTCCGTGGTGCACTTGGCGCCTGGCGAACACTTTCCGAATGGCGCCATGGCGCCCTTGGCGCTTGGCGCCATTTTCCCGTGGCGCCTAGCGACCGATGTCCGAATGGCGCGATGGCGCCATTGGTGCTTGGCGTCATTTTTTCTGGGCTTTCCATCACAGTGCCAATAAATGTGCCATGGGCCCTTTTTCAGGGGGGGGGGTTGTGTTGATAATCGGGTCAGAAATCAAAAGTGCTGAGCTGAGTCAAAATTCATTGAGCAGTCAGTAAACAGAAAATAGTGTCAGTTGTATGAAAAGTGAAATTTCTTGTCATGTCACGGCATGACAGTCAAAAGTATTGACTCGAATCAAAAGTGGATTCCAAATTGAAATATTCTGTCATTGTCAAAAAGTCCAATGTTCTGACCTGATTCAAAAGTGGAACGTTATGCATAAATAGATTTAAAGCCAAAAAGGTTCACTTGATTATCTCAGAAGTAGAAGCATAAAAGTGCTGACACAGCTTAAAGCCCAAAGTGACAACCCGGGTCAAAACTCAAAAGTGCTGACTCAACTCCGAGCACATTAAATTCATCAAAAATGCGCCAAAACTAACAATTGACTCCTGACACTGGTGGCAGTGGACAGCCTGCTGCGCATACTCTCCGGATCAGTGTCTGTACTATTTTGCGGCTTCAAGAATGGACTCTGGTAGGAGAACGACGCCCCAGCGCCATACGATGACTGTTCAGTCTGCGTTGGGTTACTGGCATGTTTTTGCCAGGCACCAGACTAGGGCAGAGTTGTTCAAATACTGGTATTTTTGGAAAACGTAAACGTAAACGTAAATACCTTTTACAAAATGAAAGTATAAATACTAAAACGTAAGGTATTTTAAAAATACCTGGGAAAACGTAAAATAAAACGTAAACGTAAAAAAAATTATTACCATATTCCATCTAATACAAGGGCACCCTTCCATTTTTAACCAACACGGAAAGCTGACATCCTACACCGGACCAGACCAGGGCACTGTAAAATGCCCTGTAAAATGTCAAATGTCATGCAAAGTGTCAAATATCATGGAAAATGCCCTGCAAAATGTCAAATGTCATGCAGCGTGTCAAAAGTCATCGGGTCTGGGACCAGTACCAGGGGTCACCTTCAGGGGGTTTTTTATTAGGTGTCAGGTGTGGTTTTTTGGTATCAATGGCTTTTATCGACTTCTGCACTTTTATGCTTTTATGACTTATTGCATCGTACACTTTTGCAAAAGCTTTATTGTTGTTTGCATTAACCGTCAATTACTTGTGAAATGGTGCAGTGCATGCGTTGACAACAAAAACATACAGTATTTGCTTAAAAAATTCCTCTAGGGGAATTATTTTTGTGTTAGACTTTTTTGAGGGGGAACTAGTTGAGACGAATTATTCGATGGGAGGATTTATTCTTTGTCAGAAGTTTCAAGGATGTTTTTATCACGTCATTACACAAAATATTTTTTTTGTTGATGCAATAACATGTCATTTTTGTTCCAATTGTACAAACCAAATATATTATATGCTTGAAGGGGCAATATTCAAGGGGGAAACTATTTTTTCTCGCTCCTTTTAAAGAGGAGAATTATTCAAGAGGGGGAAATGTTCAAGAAGGGAGTTATTCAAACAAATCCTGTAATTATGTCTCAACTCTCATTTCTCCCGTATATGCAGTAAACGCTATTGTTCACAGAAAAACATCTGGCGCGATGCCAGCAGAGTTGTTAAAAGTACCAAAACGTCAATTTTTTTACTCACCCCCTGAGTACAGAAAACGTGTAGTAACTTTTTTTACTTTTACTCATGAAAGTAAACATCAGTAAACATGAGTAAAATACCTTTTTCCCAAAAAAATGTAAAAGGGGGTACTTTTTCGGAATTTTGTCCCAATTTTCATTCAAAATCACTAATTATCGTACTTTATTGACCATAATAACCTTCCAATTCACCAGTATTTACATATGTTTTTTGCCTGTTATAAGCCGTTTTTGAAGAAAAAAATATATCCTTTTTTGCTGTTTTTCTCCCTTTTTGCCCATCTATACCATGAAAAGGCCTAAAACAAAGCCTATCTATAATACGTTTTGTGTACTCCAGTACTTTCGAAAAGAATAAGTAAAAGCGAGTACAGGTACTTTTTTCAAAGTATACGTAAATGTATTTACTCAGTACTCGAGTAGATGTACTTCTTGAGTAAACGTAAATACGTTTTAACAATTATGGATGTAAGGTCCTCCCAGTGGACATGTAACTGACATGCGACTTGAGGGAGCTCCTGAGAAGCATCGACTGCTTGTTGGCGCGTCTGGAGCCACTGGCGCCAGCGCCGGGGGACGCGCCAGCCGCCGCCGCGCTCAGAGTTGTGCCGCCTGGGACGAAACAAGGAGGTCGTCGTTTGCTTTGCTTCATTCACATGAAAAATATGGTAGATTTTATGTCAACCCATGCCTTCAGGGCACAACAAACCTTCTAAATCCACGAAAACCCTCCAAAAACCCACCAAGAGGCACCAATTTCTCTTCCAACTTCACCCCAACTTCATCCCCGCGAGACCCCTCAGCGCCAGTCAAGGGCACATTCTCAGGAATAATGCCACAATGGGCAGAGTGGCGCTGTTTTATGCTGCCCGAAGTTGGTGCATTCTGACTGGTTGTGTCTGTTCCTGAGGAACCTGTGCCAGCTGCCATCCGTTTCTGGTGATGCTGCCCGGTGTGGTGGGATGTGACCTGCTGGAGTGATGGACTTTGGTTGCACTTAAATGGTTGTTAAGGCCCCTTTTACACTGAACTTGTGTGACGTCAATAGATCTTACTTGTCACAGACCGTTTTGTGCAATTTTTCAGCAATTTTTATGAGTGTGACAACTGGTCAGCCTCGTTATTGGTGACAAGTAGCGACCCTTTTTTAACCATGCTCATTGTGACGACTAGATCAAATATTTTACTTGTCATCACACTCGCACAATGTGACGACCACTTTTTTCCTTATTGTTGGAGCACCTGTTGGACTCTGGCAGTGGCAAATCTTTTTATAAACATGTATATATCTTGAGCAACAGACACGATTCATTTGAAATTCGGGATGCATATACATAGGGCTCGAAACTCGATTTTTTCCAAACTCGAGTTCGAGTCTCAACCCCAAAATTTTTCCGGTCGAGTTGGCGAGTCGAGTCGGGCGATTCAGTGAAAAGTCGAGTCGAGTCAGGCAAAAATCTCGAGTCTCGAGTCGAGTCGGATGCGTTACTTTGTCACATGAATCTTGCAGAAATTTCAGATACTGGTTCTTCAACCAATGTTTTCACACACTCTAATGCCAATGGTTGATTTTAATATCAAGATAAAGCAAAAATATAACATTTTGTCACATGTGTTCACCTTCTTGATGTTGCCACAAACAAAAATGAAGAAGCCAGCCTGGGGATGGAAAGCAACATCTTTAAATGACCTGGTTTTTTAATGGCAGAGATTTTTCCAGTTATACCTATGTTAATGGGAGTGTTTGTTTACAGATGCTGGTGGCCCTGTAAAATGCACTGTAGAATGTAAAATGTCATGCAAAGTGTCGAGAGAAGGTGACGATGACACATACTGCCTAGACAATTGTTGTATTCATATGCATTCATTCTAATCCAATAGTGAAGTTAAATCAACTACCGTATTTCCTCGAATTACCCTCTGGAGGGATTATTTTTTCAGAATGGAAATTTTGAGGGGGGTATTTCAAGGGGGGGGGGGTTATTATTTCGCCAAATTTTTTTCGAAATCCCAGTACTAAATTGTTGTTTGCAACTTACACAAACGTCAAAAAATGCAACAAAAACCGCCATTTATAACACTCTATGAACTTATATATGTATGCAGACGGTATATTACGGTTCTAACATAACACAGTCATTGTTTTCAAGTCCTTGTGTTCAGCGTTTCCCAGATCACAAACCACATTACGTACTCTATGCAGTAAATTGGGGGGGTATTTCGAGGGGGGGGGGGTGTATACGTTCATAGTGCCCATTTTGAGGGGTAGTATTTCGAGACGGGAGGTATTTCGAGGGGGGTGGTATTTTGAGGAAATATGGTACATTACATCTTTCTTGGGTCAGTGCCAACATTGTGGAATGTATTTAACGTGGTGTGTGTGTTTCATTCTGTAGAATTGTATAGCAACTTGAGTTGAGAAACTTGACTTTAGACATCATTGAATAGATATGACAAGCAATCATATATGCTGCATGTGGTGCGGAAA
Source organism: Sphaerolaimus hirsutus (assembly GCA_964036195.1). Lineage (NCBI taxonomy): Eukaryota > Metazoa > Nematoda > Chromadorea > Monhysterida > Sphaerolaimidae > Sphaerolaimus > Sphaerolaimus hirsutus. The sequence continues at coordinate 449,158 of OZ038455.1, read as the reverse complement.
TGCGCGCATGCGCGCAAATTTTTTGAAAAGTATGTTTAAAAGTCATATGAAAATTGATATTTTTGATGATTCAATGGGAGACCCCGACTCGAAATTTGCTGAATTATCGAGTCGAGTCGGGCAAAAACCTCGAGTCTCGAGTCAGGGCCAAATTTTTCCGGTCGAGTCAGTCGATTCGAGTCGGCACCCCATTTTACCCTCGAGTCACGAGTCGAGTCGAGTCGAGTTCTAGCCCTACATATACACCTAGGTGGTGTGTATATCTAACCACATTCACTCATGAATATGGAACTTTTCACTCGACTTATGGAACTTTTTCAAGTGTTGTCGGTGTCGTCACAAAAATGCAGTGTAAACGCTGTCTAAAGGTAATCAACTTTTTCCTTAACTACTTTACTTTGTTTAAACAACTGAACTTTTAAAAGTACTGAACTGAATAAATGTGAAGCATCCAATCAAACTGATACTGCAGACACATTTCTACTTTATGTTTTTCCCCTGTGAACAGATCCAAGTGAAATTGACATGGATTTTCCAGTATTTTACCTGAATTTTCAAGGTTCAACCAAAATAAAATACCAAACAATTTCAAATTCTGAAGCTACTTTATTTGAGGATCTTTACTTTTGTCAAGTAGAAAATCGAATGTGTTCACCCCCAAAACTGACAGTAAAGCCCACAGTCCCACTGGTGCCAGGTACCATGGCACCAGGTGCACCACCAGCGCCAGCAGACCTGGGGCCAGTGCCACACCCTACAAAGTGCAATTAAAAGTGTCAATGTAAAAAGTTAATATTTTATCTGTCAACTTTTGACAATTCGCATCACAATTGACACATTTTCACATGACATTTGACAATTTACACTTGACACTTTACAGGGTGCGGGACTGGCACCTGCCGATGCCAGCGAGGGACCGCTTGACGGCCGTTCTCAAGCGTTTCGCGATGGCGCCCATGCCAGTGGCAGAATGGACGCCCATGGCAACGCCGTGGTGCATGTCAGCCGTGCCGCTGCTGTGCTCCGCTGCTGACAGGCTCGATGGATTGTGATCGGCCGAATAGCCTGCCAGGTAAATGTGCGTGCTCATTAGCACAGTTGTTAAAAGTACCCAACTTTTTTCAAAAGTAAACATAAACGTAAAGTATTTAGTTTTTACTTACAGGTGAGTACAGAAAACGTAAAGTATTTTTTTTACTTTTACCCATGAGTAAATGTGAGTAAATTACTTTTTGCCCCAGAAAACGTACAAGTGGTTATTTTTGACAAATTGTGCCCCAATTTTTGCTCAAAATGAATAATTTTCAAATTTTTTCAGCATCAAATTCACTAGTTAATGTGTTTTTGCCTATTTTGATGCTATTTTGGCTATGTTGTCTCTATTTTTAGAATTTCGCTCCTTCTTTTTCCTTTATGCCTTGATAAAGCCTGTGAAAAAGCCCGTTTGAAATACGTTTTCTGTACTCGCGTACTTAAATTCAATTCAATTAAAGTTTACTTGGCTCGGACCTCACGAGTCTAATGCAAGTAAATAACACAACACATTGTACATCCATCGGTTACTCCTACATTGCGGCCTTACACAGGTGAGTTTTGAACGACATATAAGCATATGTATACCAACAGCCAGCGGCATCTAAGTTACTTAATTTGAACTTAAGAATGGTGGCGATGAGAATTGAAAAATCTAAAAGTGTCCTAAGCACTGAGAACGAACGCGGCAGACAACATTGCCAATAGCACCGAAATAACACTCTAGAACCCCACGACCCGGGTTTGAACTGCTCACATAAACGGTGAGCCACATAACTGCTTTGAAAAAGAAAAAACGCAAAGAAAAGTAGAATAAAGAACTACATTCACAAAAGATGTATCATACAGAAGTTGTGCACATTGTCCGCAAATCCTTAACCTTTGTTTCTTTCCGGTTTCCGATAAATTCACAATTTTTCCAAAATGTTGTTAACTTTGAATGTCCATAAAGCATACGGTTTTGAACTTTTCCAGAATTTCCGATTATTTGCCAAAAGAGAAATCCCATTTGCACGGTTTTGCAGACTTTATATATCCTCATTGAACATCGTTTACAGGAGATCTCCTAAGTTTACCCGTCATAGAAGAGATTGTCTGTTTCACACCACATCGTCACATCATTGACCAAATCATAAATATTGCGTCGCAAAACTCGTATCCACTTCAATGTATCTACACTATTGCTACATCTTTGTACATTGCAATGCACATGGTGGCTGAGATCTGCTGGCTCACCCTCACTGGTGCGGCGTCCCGCTCGCGAACGATAAACCGTCACAGCGTTCTGCCTCCCCAGCGAGGACACCAGACAGTATCTCCAAATATTCCGATGCTTGGATACACATTTTGTGGCACACTGCGGCATCAAACACATTACTAGGAATCTGTCTCTCAATATTATGGGGAATTTGTCGTGAATTCAAAGCCGCCGCTGCCTCGGATGTAGAGAGCATCTCTCCACACCGTCGGCTGCAGCAGTCTTCACTGAGTGACCTCACCCAGGCGTTGCGCCAGAGTGTCACCGTAGGATGTTGGCACTGTCCCAAGTAATGGGACAGTGTCATCCAAAATGACCACCCTAGTGCTTTGCATAATGGACAGTTAATCCATTGCCTAGTGTTGTTGTGCCTAAAGCGTACTTGTTGTATTTTTGGAAGCCACCCATGTCTTCCCGCGAACCATGCGTGTTCATTTGTTTGTAGTGTTTCTGGTAATAGTGGTGTTATCTCGTCTAGCACTTGATTTTCTTTTTGCACACTTCTTTGTCCTGTTGTCCTAGATTTCAAGCCCACTTCCCAGCCGTAGTGTTTACATGCGGTTAGTATCTCGTTTTTAGAACAGTTTTGCAAATTTTCCCGAGGCTTTGTTAGATTCTAGATAGTCATTGTATCTGATCACATTGTACTTGTACCAACACTCCATGGTTCTAATGTCCCAGTCTATCCCTAACAGCTTGTTTGAAATGTTTCTCCCCACCCCGCCCAGCTGTCGGTACAGCCCTAATTGTAAGGCTGTCATTTTTTTCAGCGCCGTTTTTGATATCCCAGTTATTTCACTTCCGTACATTACTGTACTTGCCACATATGCCCCCCAGAGCATATTCAATGCCCATATCTGCCGTCTGCTGTGTCTTCCAACCTCCCTAGCCAGGAATCTGCCTTTTGTGAGCTTGTCCATGTAGCCATTTTTCTGCACCTGAAAAGGGTCTCGTCCGCTACTCAGCTTAATTCCCAGGTATTTTGTTTCATCACATTCTTTGATAACTTGTTTGTTCCCATCGAGACCACTCCCCAGTTCCCAGTTCCTGTTTGGATCTGCCTTTCTTCTGAAATGCATTACCATACTTTTCTGTTCGCTTATCCCAACTCCCCACTCGTAGCTCCAGTCCGTGAACGTATCCATTACGCACTGCAGGTCGTGATCGTTGTTTGCCATCAATACGACGTCATCTACAAAAAACCCTGCCGGTATTTTTCTACCCCCTAATTTTGCTCCTATCCCTAGTCGTTCCAGTTTTGTCCGCAAGTCCGCCATATACAGGACGTATAGCGTGGGGCTTAGGCAGCAACCCTGTCGCACCCCTAGAGGGTAGTCTAAGTTTAAAGTACGCGAGTAAGTGAGTACTGGTATTTTATCAGGAGGAAACGTAAACATATTTACGCAGTGCTCGAGTATCTGTATTATCAAGTAAACGTAAATACGTTTTAACAACTATGCTTATTAGTGATGGAAAAGCGCCTGGCGGCAAAGGAGGAAGTGCCATGGCGCATTTGGTGGTTAGCGCCATTTTTGCCTGGCGAAAAGCCTGGCGCGGGTGCTTGGCAATTCAAGGCAAGCGCGATTTTTCCCCGTTTCTGCTTTCAAATTTCCTGCAAGTGCACAATTTGTCCTTGGCGCTAGCGCCAGACATAAACGCCATGGCGCGTTTCCTAGTTCAGTGAGTCACTTTGGTGGGTTACTGTATTTCTTGTAATAGAATGGCGCCGTTCTATTTTGGATGCTCTCACCATTTTTTCAAATATTTTCTTGTTTTGGCACTATTTCGATGAGATTTCTACCTGTCATTCGATTGGAGCTGCGATTCTAGTATAGACTGCCATTTTTTTGAAAAAGTGTGCTAAAAACTGCCGTTTTATTGGAAGTGCCATTTTATTGGAGGTATGCTGTTTTTTAGAACAAATACGGTAGGTGCGCTTTGTTCTGTTAACGATGAAAACTTTTACCTGTTCCGGTGGCACTGGCTCCGGTCGCTGGCATTTGCTGGCACTGCAGCCACCTGCAGTAAATTGTATATTTTCAATACATATCCCAATTTCATTAGGCCGCGTTTACACGGATTTTTTGTGACGAGTCAACATCGCTAAAAAGTTCAATAAGTTGAGTAAAAAGGTTCCAAATTCATGGGAAAAAGTTGTCAATTGTAAACACCTTCCCGGTCACGTCTGGCAGCCATTTTTTGATGTTACTTCTTATATCCTATCCCCAGTTCTAGAGCGCCCCAGAAGCTGAAACTTGGGGGAGATATTGGCGCAACCCCCCTCTACTTCGCATGAATTGGGGGGGTCGCCGCGACCCCCCCAATTCATGCGAAGTAGAGGGGGGTTGCGACAATATCTCCCCCAACTTTCAGCCTCTGGGGCGCTCTAGAACTGGGGATAGGATATAAGAAGTAACATCAAAAAATGGCTGCCGGACGTGACCGGGAAGGTGTTTACATTCAAGTTAGGCGAATATACACGTCAGATTGCAGAATCTTGTTTGTAGCTTTGACTTATATACGTGTAAAAAAAAATTGCAATTGTCGGACAGTCTCCCGACAGCGAGCGACAACAGCAAAATTGTTTCAAACGTATATAGGTCTAAGCTACAAACACGATTCTGCAATTAGACATGTATATTCGCCTAGGTTGAATGTACAATTGACCACTTTTTCTCATGAATTTAGAACCCTTTTACTCAATTTATAGAACTTTTTAGTGATGTTGAGTCCTCACAAAAAATCCGTGTAAACGCGGCCGTATCTAATGTATTTCCTATAAAAAATGTGTTCTGAATTCTGGATCCTATAAAAAAAAATTATGATAAAATCGAAAAATCCAAAAAGTTTTCAAAAGTGTAGCCATCGTCAGCGGTGAGTCCAACAGAATCCCAATCACGTGCCCAACCTGGAGTCAAGCCTATTACGCATGTAAACCCATCACGCATGTAGACCCATTATAGACACATTATACCCGCAGGGGTAATAAAGGGGGCGGGTAACCAAACCCCAAACTGCCGAGCTATCTACCTATACCTGGCGCAATTTTTTTGGCTACATTCCCCTGAACATCCCCCTCCCGCCAATTTCTTAACTATCTAGCTATCTGGAGGGCTTTTGACCAATTTTACCCTAATTTTCACCAAAATCGCTAAATTTCCTACTTCTTATAGATGTTCACCTTCAAAATAACTAGATCATGTGTTTTATTATCTATTTTCAGCATGCCAGGTATAATTAAAGTAGGTCTACATGCGGTCTACATGAATGTGCGTACACACACTAGTTTTCACCGTGACTTCGTGTGAAAACTGAAATTTTTTCAAATGTAAATAAATGAACATGGCTGAACGATTTTATTTAAATTAAATTTGAATTTAAACTAATGAAAGTTAAACTTTGAAAATTTGAAAACTAAAACACATAGCATACAAAAAGAGTAGTCTGGATGTGGCCATGTGGCCATTTCAGTTTTCACATCGGTCACGGTGAAAACTAGTGTGTAGGGACAATAGTGCTGGCGTCCAAACCTGTGCGCCTTGCCTCCGAAAGCCACGATGCACTCCGCGGGCATGGGCGCGTGGGCCGCCGCACTGGCCGAATTGCCCGACGCCGAACTGCAATAGTCGCTCGGGTTGCCCGCCTGCCCGCCGCCGCCCGCCCGCGTGGGTGATGGGCTGTGAGTACCTGCGTGGGCGAACAGTGCAAAAAGTGCAGTGTTACGGGTGGGAATCGAACCCACGCATTCGCCTTAGATGATAAGGACACAAAATGTCAATTAGTTCAGATCACAATTCAAAGCTTGCAGTAACCAGGGTTGGTTTTAAAAAATTATTTGTACACAAATTGTATTAAAATTGTAGTTTATTTTAATTTTATTCTTGTTCCATTTTATTTTATTTTATTCCTAAATGTCGTTACTAAAAAAATTACACCATTTTATAAAAAAATTGAAAAAAATTGTACAAAAATTCAGAATCTGGCATGCAAAGCCAGAAAACTGCTTTCATTAGACCTAAACATGAAAAACAGAAGAAATTTGCAACAAAGTGACAATTCTTTCCATTACTTAAAGAAAGTTGAATGCAGTATGTATTGTTAGCTAACCACAAGTGTAAAGTTACAATTATTGATAACAATGGTTTGCATTTTCAGTATGCTACTGGATTGTGCTGGGTGCATTTGTTAGGCAAGGTGTCAATTGTCCTGACCAACCACGGGTAAGTTCTCCAAAAAAAAACACTTTCTGTGTTTTGAGTTTTTCAAAAATGAATACCTGTGTTTTGAGTTTTTTTATTGAAAAAAACTTGAGTAACTCTGTTTTTATTTCTGTGTTTTTTGTTAAAACTCGAGTTTTTTGAGTTTCTTTCTAAAAAACTCAAGTTTTTGTCAATAACTCGAGTTTTCCCCAAAAAATTCTGATTTACAGCATTTTGATGTGGAAACAGCAGTTTTCTTATGAAATATTGGTTTTGCACGTGTTTTAACCCCACATAACATATGTGCATTCATTCAAGTGTCGAAAAAGTCCATAAAAATGTCCTCAATGAGGACATCCACCCACATCACAACACCAGCATGAACAATATGCTCACAAAGGACAATTTACACAGTACTCCAAAAATCTTCAATGGATGTGCACTGTATGGAAGACTACACAATTGATTTGAACTACAACTAAATATATTTAAACATGTCCACCAGGAGATGTGCATACCATCTTTAATTTATTTTTTGTTCCATCATAAAATATGAATACTATATGTACATATTTACATGCTATACATGCATATCTTATCTTGTTTAGTTTAACTGAATTCATGTACATTCTGAAAATGTGTTCAACCACAACCACTTCGCTGAAAAAACCTCAAAAACTCAAAAAAACTTTTCTGTGTTTCCGTGTTTCTGTGTTTCTGTGTTCTCCAAAAAAAACTCATTTGAGTTTCGAGTTTTTCAAAATTTGTGAGTTTCCGTGTTTCTGTGTAAAACAAAAAACACAGAAACTCAATGAGTTTCTGTGTTCAATTTCTGTGTTTTTATCCATCGTTGGTCCTGACAAATGTGAATTTAAGTGTCAATTGTTATGCAAAATGTCAATTGTCACATTGGCAAATGTTCACATAATATTTGGATACAAAACATGATTCATGATTTTCTATGGTCCCTTTGGAGCTGTGTTTCCCCGCCGCCAGGTACAAAATGCATTCCGCTGGCGCTTTGTGCTAACAGCAAAGCACAAAGCGCCACGGTGCTTGGTGCCATTTTGCTTGGCGCCATTGGCGCTTGACGCTGGTTGTCAGAAAAGCGCCATGGAACTTTTTACAAAGAATTTTACTAAAACCAACCATGATCACTACTAATTAACATCTTCTGGATACCTAACTATTAAACTCGGAAAGAAAAACACATGACATGTACCGTGTGGTTTTGCTTTGGTGCCGCTGTGGTACAGATCAAGGTACAATCTTTTCAGCCAAAACAATCTCCTGTCAGGTGTTGCCATTTTTGTCGCAATCAGTGATGTGATCTGAAATATTTTAATGAAACTTCACAAATTTGATGTTATTCTACCATAATTCCTTCAAATATCACCCCGGGTAATTTTTTTTTGGGGGGAGGGGGGGGGGATTTCACAGAATCACTGTAAAAAATTGGTTTGTGAAGTGTGTGGAAGCAGGCTGGATGTGTGTGAAGCGTCCTTTGTGAAGACACTTTCACACACTTCACACACATCATGAAATTTGGGGTGAAGTGTCTTCCACACAGTTCCACCACAAGCACACTTCACGAACCAAGGCAGCATACTTTGTATGATTCATGTGTCTGCAGGCACAGTGATACTGAGCATACGCGTGAACACACTTCAAGGCGCTTCACTGCGCATCACACACCAATTTTTTTGCTGTGGATGCACCACCTTTGAATTTTAACCTATATGAAAGCAACGGTTTCGTCCCTACCCAAAGACCGTTGCGCACCTCTGACCCAGGACTCATCAGTTTGGAGGTCCCGAGGTGCTAAATACTCACAAATACCAAAAAATACTCAACTTTCCACGAAAATACTCAAAATACACGAATGTTCTGAATCACTCGAACGGTCATTTCAGCAAATGATTGAGACTTAATTTGAAAAGTGAGAACTGAGATGGGAAGTGAAAAGTCAAGGTCAATTTTTAATAATAAAAGTATTTTTTTCATGCTCTTATACATTCAGCTTTACACTTTAATGTGTATTTTCCTTTTCTTTTCCGCAGAACTAGCACCAGGTGTAAGCCCTGTCCCCAAGCCCTGTAAAGTGTATAGCAAAGTGTCAAATGTAAAGTCAAATGCAAAGTAAACAATCAATTGTCATGCAAAATTCAGTATTACAATACTTCATTTTTTGTTTTGATTGACACTTTACTTTGCATTTGACTTTACATTTGACACATTACTCCACTTTACAGGGCTTTTGACTGCTCCCAGGCATAGGTTTATTGGCTTATGTCATCAACAATTCAATGAAAAACTGCAAAATTTCAAATTTCAATTTTACCTTCTGCAAGCCGCCAATCCAACACTCTGCAACTTTTTGTGGCGCTAGGAAATACAGGCAATCATTTTCAGCAATGGTGGTTCCGTGAATTAGGCGCCAGCAGAACACCGGCACAGACATTTCATCCGCTGACGAGTGCATGTGCCGCCGGTAAATCGCCTAGGTTTGTGGGGGGTTTTTTTGTTGAAATAACAGTTAAAAATTGCCGTATTTCCTCAAAATACCCCCCCCCCCTCGAAATACCCCCCTCAAAATGGGCACTATGAATTTATGGTCCGGGAAATGCATAACAGACGTTCAAAACACTTACTGTGTTACGTTAGAACATCGTTTATACCATCTACATCCTTATATAAGGCTGTAAAAACTTATAAATGGTGGCTATTGTTGCATTTTTCTCGTTTCTCACTCATAATTTTCACTCTGAAAAAATAAACCCCCCGGGGGTAATTCAAGGAAATACGGTGGGTAAACTGGTAATTAAATGGGTAAGTAAACGTGCAAGGAACAACTTGACTATACTCTGAATCCCAAATTGGACAGCTAGCTAAGCTACCTATATGTATCTCTGGCAAGTTTTAGAAATTTTGCCCTCATTTCACAGCATACATTGAATTTGTTTTTGACCACCGTATTTCCTCGAAATCCCCCCCCCCGAAATCCCCCCCCCTCGAAATACCCCCCTCAAAATGGACACAATGAACTTGTAAACCCCCCCCCCCTCGAAATACCCCCACCCCAAATTTATTGTATAGAGAACATAAATGACAAAGGCTGCGGTTTGTCATCTGGGTAATGCAAAACACACGTTAAAAACGATGACTCTGTTATGTGAGAACAGTGATTATATGTCTACACACTTATACAAGTCTTTAGAGTCTTATAAATGGCGATTTTTGTTGCGTTTTCGACGTCCGCGTACGTTTCAGACGACAATTTAGCACTTGGTTTTCAAAAAATTTCTGGCGAAATAATAAACCCCCCCTCGAAATACCCCCCCCCCCCTCAAAATTCTCACTTTAAAAAAATAAACCCCCCAGGGGTATTTCGAGGAAATACGGTATTTCCACTTTTAAAATCACTCGGTCATGCCCTTTACTAGCTTATTGTGGATATATATTTAGGTGCTTATATACCTATTTATAAACACCTTCCCGGACAAGTTCACCACCCATTTTTTTATTTCACTTCGAATGCAATATATCCGTCCATGGGGGTGTTATAAAGCCGAAACTTTGTATATATAAAGTTGTAAGACCCCCTTACTCCCCAACAATGGGGGGAGGTGCGGCGCCTCACTACAGGGTGGGTCGCCCTATATGCAACAATTTTTTGTGGCGTTTTTGTTGTCCCAAGCAAGTTCACCACCCACTTGATTAGCTACACTTTGAATGCTATATCTCCAGCTGTGAGGGCGGTAGAAAGCTGAAATTTGGGGGATGTCTTGCCAACAACCCCCCTCACAATACACCAGTGGGGCGGCTGCCGACGACCCACTAAAGCATGGGTCACTGCATATAATTTGATAATTTTTTTAAGAACAGCCCAAGTGTCCCAAACAAGTTCGCCATTCAAATGCATTACAAAAAAATGTTGTGAGAACATAACTGATATAAAATTGAATCAGATTTAAACCCTAGTTCTGCTCATCAAATTTTTTTCAGTAGGGCACCCACCCTGTCCCATAAACAGCATACTGAAAATTTCACTTTAAACCAATTTTTTTGTATCACACTTAAAAAGTTGGTTTACAAAGTTCACTAGGGGAGGGTCTAAGGTTCAAAGTTATGTAAACAACATAACCTCTAAAATGCTTCCATAAGGAAATTTATTTGGGGTGAATACAAAAGTGAAAATTGTGTCAAATTTTGTTCCTGAAATGACATCATTTTGACTTCATAGAATTCACCCCAAGTAAATTTCCTTATGGAGGCATTTTAGAGGTCATGTTGTTTACAAAACTTTGAACCTTAGACCATGTTCTAGTGAACTTTGTAAACCAACTTTGTAAGTGTGGAACAAAAAAATGGTTTTAAGTGAAATTTTCATTCTACCGTTTATGGGACAGGGTGAGTACCCTACTGAAAAAAATTTTTTTTGGCTGAAATAGTGTTCCAACCCGATTCAGTTTTATATTAGGTTATTTATTTTATATTTTAGGTTTTATATTATTATGTTGTGTCAACATTTTTTCAATGCAGTTGGGTGATAAACTGGTTTTGGGACACTTGGGCTGTTTTTAGAAAACGGTCAACTTTTTATGCAATGACCCATGCTTTAGTGGGTCGTTGGCAGCCGCCCCACTGGTGTATTGTGAGGGGGGTTGTTGGCAAGACATCCCCCAAATTTCAGCTTTATACCGCCATCACAGCCGGAGATATGGCTCTCATAGTGTAGCCAATCAAGTGGGTGGTGAACTTGTTTGGGACACCAAAAACGCCGAAAAAATTGTTGCATATAGGGCGACCCACCCTGTAGTGAGTTGCCGCAGTTCCCCCATTGTTGGGGAGTAGAGGGGTCTTACAACTTTATATATACAAAGTTTCGGCTTTATAACACCCCCATGGACGGATATATTGCATTCGAAGTGAAATAAAAAAATGGGTGGTGAACTTGTCCGGGAAGGTGTTTAGTTGTTTCTCCTCTATTTTAGTAAGTGTTCTCTATTTTCTATAATCTGCACCTTGAAATAGTCTACACAGTGAAGTTCCATCAACCCCCTGCATTTGACTGGTTATTTATCCATCTAGAAAAGCAGTTTACTATCAACCTGCACCTCCGCAGAGGTCCAAATCTAGAAAAGTGCTAGATAGACTCAATTGATTCGACAACCCAACAAAAACATGTTTCAAAGCTGTGACTTGAATTTGAAAACAAATTAAAATTCTGGACCCTCAAATAGATCAACAACGAACTTCAATATCCACATTCCAAGTGTCCAGCATGTCCCAGGCATCTACAATTTCTACAGCTTTCACTGAACTAAGACGGACTGCACCTTCTTCTAAGCCGACCATACTAGACAGCACACCTGTTTTTTTATGAATAAAAAAATCATTTAACCGTAGATTGGGCCCACGCACGCTAGTTGACATCGACACCAAATGTCAACTGGTGCCGATCCCGATTCAAAGCTTGCTGACGAGTTAACGAACGACGTTCAAACGTAATCTTCAAATTAGGAACGTAAAGCGGGAATTAGAGCTCAGCGTCGATTCGACGTGAAATGATGACATGAAATGTTGTCGTGAAATTAATTACACGAGTGTGGATCATGCTACGGGTCTACAATTTTCTAAGGATAATATATGAATCAATACCTTAATCGTGTCCAATACTGAGTGTTATCAGCAACAACTAGAGCGAATTGAAAAATTCAATTTTTATCATTTCACGTCATCATCATTTCACGTCACAGTGTCAGGGAACAACTTGACATTTCACTTCAGACTGCTGCTTGCAATAGTATTGGACACGATTAAGGTATTGATTCATATATTATCCGTAGAAAATTGTAGACCCGTAGCATGATCCACACTCGTGTAATTAATTTCACGACGTCATTTCACGTCGTCATTTCACGTCGAATCGACGCTGAGCTCTAATTCCGGCCTAACCAGTTGACATTTGGTGTCGATGTCAACTAGCGTGTGTGGGGCCAATAGCGGGCTTCCATTCTATATAAATTGTCAACCTTTTTACCTGACGTTTTATTGGATGATGTTGTTCTATTTTTTTATCGGCAATTCATTCACATATCTTTAATTTGAAAGCACTTAATTTTAAAACTCGAGCAAGGCTTGAATATCAAAGAATAATAATATTGTATTTAAAATTTATTTATATTCAAACATGGAACCAGTGAATATGTGGCATAATTTTGTGTAACACTCCAAACAAAAATATACCTGGCTCATGCTGATGACTGGTACTGCTCTTTGCTCCACGGTTCTTTTCTGAATCCTAAAAAAAGTGGCTGAGTTGAAAAAAGTTTGGTTGAAAAATGGTTGAAAATCCAATGATGATATCAATGTTTTTCCACTTTTATTGCAATCTACAGTAGCTGTTTCGAAATTTTTAGAATTGTGTTTAAAATAATGAACCAAGACAGTCCTGCCTATTATCGCCTATTTTCGGCAATTTTCTGTACTAAACAACGTACACGCCAGGTCCGGCACCTACTTTCTGAGTCGGTGCCGGAGGCCATATCTCCAGTTGTAGTGGGGGGATTTATTCGAAATTTTGAGGTTGTATACTAGACATACCCCCACTACTTTATGCGGGCTGGGGGAGGTCGGCGACCCACGTGAGTGTGGGCCACCGCATACATGAATTTTTTTTAAATAATCGCTGTCCGCGCGAGGTCCGGTCCGGCACACCGTGTTTTCGTTATATAACGGACTGCCAAAGTAAAAATGTTGGGTGGAATTGATCGAAATTTGGAGGGGTGTACACGACACCGCCCGCTACTTTACACGGAAGATAGAACCCCCTGGCGACCCCCCTGAAAAAGGACCGCTGCAAAAATAAATGGATTTTTTTGAAAATTCGCTGTCCAGGTTTGGCACTGGACAGCAAAAATAAAAATTACATTAGAAAGTCCCCTAGAGGACAATGTATACCACTGTAAAAAGTGTGTATTAAAAACAAATTTTAAAATCAAAATTTTATCTGGTACTTGTGTATCTTTTACACCCATACACAAGTTCCAGATCAAATTTTGATTTTAAGTTGAATCTTAATACACACGTTTAAGATTGGTTTATGATATCCTCTGGCTGCCAGACCCCTGACACAAACCCAGCCCCCCCCTCACCCTAGCCTCATTTGCCTCAACACCCCTCACCCCATCCCTATTCCACTGGACCACAGCGCCAGCGAGCTCCAAACGAACAGTGCACAGGGCACTGGCGCAGCCAGCAGGGCCGCTTGACTCAGGCTGCAGGCGTATGGTGGCTGTGCCATGTTGCAGCCGCTGTACTATGTCTAGGTCCACCTGGGGTGGGGTAGGGGGGTTTGGTTTGGGGGTCAGTGTGACCAAAAATTGGGACACATACTTTTGGACAAAAAACTGTACACAATGAAAAGGTCAGGAGGCAGGCTTTGTTTATAGGAAGCTTGTGTGTTTTAGATACAGGTTTTTTTATAATTCTTTGTTGATTTTGGGGATCGGTTTAGTGGCTTTAGAAAAAAAGATCTTTTGATAGCCATTTCAAACTAAGAGTCAGTTATTACAGGCAACAGTTATGGTTACAGTTATGATTATCGATCACCAATGTTGTTCATGGACCAATATATACTGTGTTATAAATGAAACAAAATTCACACAATATCAGTGTGTATATGATGTTCTAAATGCTAAGTGCTTTATATAGAAAAAACAAAATCACACAGTTGCACCAACCAACCTGGGACCCACGCATATCAACCAGCTGAATGCAGGGAGTGCTCGCAGGCAGTTGCTGAAAAAAAAAATTCACATACACAGTGGACCACATGGTTTACATCCACACATACTTATGTCTTACAAGCCTACAGACAAATGTCATATTTACTTATGCACTCACTTTAACAATAAAATAAATATAATTTTGAAAGAAAAGGCTGCAGTTAAACAATGTTAACCCAATGTTTTGTCCCTGAAATTTTTTGTAATTTTTCAGAACAATTTTTATTTTAAAAACAAGAACCTCACATAGGAGTGTTTTGTGCAGAAACAAACAAAATGCCCAATGACATAAATTGGAATACAAAAAAATCATCAATGAACTGGACCTGTACAGGCTCATAAGACATATTCTGTAGTTTTGTGCGCACAGCAGCAAGTTGTTCACTGTCAGCACTATTTTCACATACATCACTATCTGGTAAACCGTTTGCAGACTGCAATATGTTTAGTTAAATTGTGGGGAAATGTTGTTTTCTATACATACAATAAACTCTACAATATGCTAATGTAATCTTTTTGTGCAAATGTTTGATCTTGATGCTCAATAGTCAAAATCGGATAAAACCAGATTTGAGTGAATCAAATAAACAGCTCTGATTAACATATAATGCTAGAACAACAACTAATTACCGTATTACCTCGAATTACCCCCCCCCCCTCAAAATGGGCTGGGGAAATAGTGACGCCCCCCCACCCCCTCGAAATACCCCCCTCCGGAGCGATGTACATCATGTGTGTAATGTATACTCGACAGACATGATATTATACAGGTTTGGTCCACTTATGTTTCGCTTCGCTGAGCGTCAATGAAATTCAACATCTTACTGAACATCAAAGTGCGATACATCTTAAATACGGTAGAAAAACGGTGCACAGTGGGTCGTAAATATGTCAATATGTATAGTCGACGGACATATCATTCTACAAAATTGGAAAGTTATATTTTGTTCTTGTAGAGCAAACGAGAAATGAAAATATTAAAAAAGAAAATGGAAAGATAATAAAAAGGAAAATAAAAATGTGCGGTTCTTTACGCACTCGTTTACTCCACTTTTTGTGCCGATAAGTGCTGCAAATTTTTGATTATACGTTTACGTACGTTTAATCTAATTCATATTTAGAAAAGTTTCATGCTATCGATTCATTTTGAAGAAAACTTGTTACGTTCAAAATTTTGAATTCGGAAAACGTTCCCGCTTTGTATTTATTTAGATGCTGTCCATCCAGACGACGCTTGGATGGCATCATGCCAAAAAACTCAACTACACTTTGACGGGGGGTTTGAATTGTGCGGGCACAATTGAATAGTTTCATTCCGTATATGCGTAAGCACGAGTCACCAAAACAGAGTTCTACGGGTTGGATTCAGCGTGCATGATATGACATCATGCAACTCATTGTATAGTATCATGTAGCCGAGTATACATGATGTATTTAATTATTACTGCTAATTTGCATTGCAGCTACACATAGACGTTGTTTATGTCAAAATATATCCTGTTTGGATACATTTATTACCTATTTTGGGTACGCAAATGCTTACTATTCACTACGATCCTTTACGAAAATTTCTGACGAAATAATTAACGCACCCCCCTCGAATTAACCCACCGCAAATTTTGCTGGCGAATTAAAAAACCACCATGGGGGTATTACCAGGTAATACGGTAACAACATAGAACCAGAGTTACGTAAATTACTGAACATAATTTGACCCCTCAATTTGACCCCTCACCCCCAATTTGACATGTTGCAAGCATTAACCAATGTCTATTATCGTGCCAAAATTATCCAGAAAGCTCCAGTAGTTCTCGAGATATAAATTTTTCATCAAAATTTTTAATATTTGTCAACAATTCCGATGAAAATTTTGTCACGAAATTGTCAAGTCTTGACATAAAATACATATCACGGGAGCTTTTCAGATAATTTCTGGCCACGACGTAGATATCGGTTGGTGCATTCAGCGTGGTAAATTAGGAATTGATACATTTAGACGTTCTGGAGTGTTTGTAATGCTTTGAGTGAGACTGCATTTCTCGTTTCAGCTTTTATTTTTATTATGCTGTAATTCAGCCGTTAAACCAAATATTCATCCAACCCCAACCACAATGGTAAAACCAAACATAACCAACGTGCAAACATTGTGCCACAATGGTTCTCTCTTTGTAATGGCGCACGAAGGTGTCCACATTTTCTAGAACCACAGCGATCAAATTGATTTTGTCCGAATTAAAGAGACCTCCAACAGGTATTTTTGATGAGTATACTTCATCAGAATTCTGACTAGATTTGTACGGTGCACTTTTATCATTGTAAGGTGGTGATATTGGTCCGGTACTGGTGCCGTTTTCTCCGGTGGCAAACTGAAATTGGTCTTTGAAAAAGAACACAGAAAAAGTTTAAAAAATGAGATATTTTTATCTATTCTTGTGCTAGTAAAAATTTCATATTTAAAAAATATAAACCTTTGAATTTTTTCCATGTGGATTTTAGTATTTTCACATTTTTATGGATTTTATGCTCTTTATTCACGCATTTTCATGCACTTCAATCAAAAACCTAAATCTAAATTTTAGAATTATCTAGAAAATAAATAGATTCTTTTCGGGTGGAGGTCTAAAAATATAGAAAGTTCAAAAAAATCCAAAAAGTCTAAAAACTTCCGTATTTCCGCGAAATACCCCCAGGGGGTTTATTTTTTAAGAGTGAGATTTTTGAGGGGGGTTTAACGAGGGTGGGGGGTATTTCGAGGGGGGGTTATATGTTCATAGTGTCCATTTTGTGGGGGTATTTCGAGGGGGAGATTTCGAGGAAATACGGTATGTTGAATCTTCGAATTTTAGTTTGACATTGTTTTGTAAAAAACAGGACATAAAGCACATCTTTAACAATTAAACGCCAACCTCCAATTTGTCCCTCTCTTCGTGGTGTCCTAGCAGCACCAAATTGGGCACATCATTCACTATTGCATACACGTCTCGTAGAAAAGCACCGAAAAATGGCGTTACCTGAGTTGTTGAGGGATTTTTTTTTGTGAAAGTAGATTTTGGATTATGAAGTTTTTAATTCATGGTATTTAGATTTATAACATTTTCACCATTTTCAAAATGCAAGTAATTTTTATGCCAGATGGCAATCCCAAGCCCGATAAAATGTAAAGTAAAGTGTCAAATGTAAATCAAATAATCAAATAAATTTTACTCGGCTCGGACCTCTAGAGTCAAATGCAAGTAAATGACACAAAATAACATTGTAAAGTCAACTGTAAAGTCAAATGTCAATTGTTATGCAAAGTGTCAAATGTAAAGTAAAGTGTCAATTGTGTTTACAAATCTCATTTTCCATATCCAAATCTTGTGTTTTTTATTCAAATCTTTTTTTCGACATAAGACATGGATAAAAAAACACATACGATTTGGATACGAAAAAATAAGATTTGGAAACACAATTGACACTTTACTTTACATTTGACTTTACATTTGACACCTTGCATGACAATTGACACTTGACGTTCCATTTGTCTTTACATTTGACACTTTACTTTACATTTGACACTTTGGCTTACAGAGCTTGGGACCGCCCCCAGGCCATTGTAAATAAGAAAAAATTGGAAAGTTAGGTCGATTGCCATAAGATGTTGTTTACTTGTGATTTGACTTATCATTCACAATCCCAATCCACGTATAAATATCCACGTATATCAATTTAATCTCAATCCCCCCTCCAAAAACAAATTTGCATGGGGAAAGTTTTCCAGGTCACTTTACATGACGATTGAAAATTTGCATAACATTTTACATTTTACAGTGCATCTTTCGAGTTCTGGTATTAGCCCCCAACGCAATCTTATCAATCTAACTCCTTTCCCAGAAATGCCCCACAAACCCCCTCCAAAATACGCCCAAGCACTAGGGCTCGAACTAGACTCGACTCGACTCGACTCGACTCGTGACTCGAGGGTAAAACAGGGTACCGACTCGACTCGTCTGACTCGACCGGAAAAATTTGGCCCAAACTCGAGACTCGACGTTTTTGCCTGACTCGACTCGAAATTTTGGCAAATTTCGAGTCGGGGTTTCCATTGAATACTGTCCGAAAAAATCAATTTTGATATGAACTTTTTAACATATTTTTCAAAAATTTTGCGCGCGAGCGCGCATTTCCATACCACATGCTTGATATATTGTCGATTGGCTTGACATATGTATTGAATGGTGTTAAAACTAAAATTTATTGTTACCATACAATTCTACATAATGAAATACACACACCTTCCATGATATACACACCACCTCAAATGCATTGCACAATGTTGGCACTGATCCAAAAAAATGCTGTAAAAGATGTTAATTATCCATCCATAGGCTGATTTTATTTTTGCAACTTTATTTGTAGCAACATGAGTGATAAAAGGTTCTATTTTTGCTTTATCTTGATATTGAAATGAACTGTTGGCATTTTGACTTCATTAAGTGTGTGTGAAAACATTGGAAGAGAAACCAGTATCAAAAATTTCATCAAAAATTTTTGCAAGGGTCTTACCAAAAAGTAATGCATCTGACTCGACTCGAGACTCGAGATTTTTGCTAGACTCGACTCGACTTTTCAGTGTCTTGCCTGACTCGACTCGCCGACTCGACCGGAAAAAATTTGGGGTTGCGACTCGAACTCGAGTTTGAAAAAAATCGAGTTTCGAGCCCTACCAAGCACCTTAGCATGGGGCATTTTCAAGGCTCTCTGCACCGCCTGCGTATACTTAGGGCTGGGTAGGGCGCTGGCGGAGGGCAGCAGCAGTTCGCACAGCCGCTCGTAGGGCTGTCGCTCTGCAGCGCTCAGCGACAGCCAGAACGGCCGCAGCTTGTCGGAGCTGAGTGCACGTTGGTGGGGTGACGAGGGGACAATCGCTACGACGTTATGTTCTACTTCTTTCTGAAATGATCCCATGAATTTTGGATTTCTCCAAAATTTACTAAGTTTTCAGATGGGGGCCATTAATATCTGGCAAAATTATTTGTGGTGATTTCAGCAGTATGTATCCCAGTTTACCACACTCTCTTTTACTTAAAAACTTGTTTAAAGCCGCTCAGTTTTGCTTCCGGCACTGTAACAAAAATTTTTTGAAAATTGGCTTTAAACATTGCTGGTATACGGACGTTGCATCAGATGGAGCCTATAAATAAATACAAGGACGTTTTATATTTGATAGAAAACGTAATAAAGGGATCGTACATTTCTTTTGCAGGTAAATGTTTCCATCAGATAAAAGGGATTGCGCAAGGAGGTGCGGCCAGTCCTATGTGTGCAGACGTATGCATGACGATGATTGAAATAGAGTTTATGACTGCCAAAGAAAATGCACATTTAGTTAGAGGGATGCGGTTTTTTAGTAGGTATATAGATGATGTGTGGGGAATTGTTGTTAACGATGTAGACACACTTGATCTGATCCGCAAGGTGTATCCAAAAGAATTACCTATCAATAAGACAAATTCAAATGATTTTTCAGCCAAATTTTTAGATTTGGATATTAATTTGAAAAACGATGAAGTTTTTAAAGTTTTTAACAAAACAGATCACTTTAATTTCAAGGTAATTCGTTTTACACATGCTGAAACAGACCAAGCTAGTTATCTCGGTTACAACGTTTTTTATAGTCAATTAGTTCGCATGGTCCGGCTTTCTGGGAATTTTGACGTTTTTATGGAGCGATTTACGGAATTAACACACCTTTTTGTGGAGCAAGGTTATGACAGGTGTAAACTGGTTCACACTGTGATAAAATTTTTTGATAAATATTATGATAATATAATTAAAATTAACGGCCCCTCACGCAGATTACTATTGAGAACCTGTTTGGATACAGTAAATAGTTAACTGTTGACTTTTTCCGGTAGCTTTTTGTGAAGTCTAACTTCTTCTTAACTAAAAGTGCCTCCTACTTTTTTCCGGAAAATTCTCGCCGAAGGTACGAGTGGTACCCAAGAAATTTGGCGGTTGTCCAAAAAGCGAAAATTCTAATTTTCGTGATTTAATTTATTGATTTTTACCGGTGGTCTGGATTATTATACACATGAAATATTACGTTTTACAACTTCAACGTTTCCAATACAGGTTCTGTAAATTTGGTTAACGCAAACTACTGCGGCACCCTCAAGCACTATGGCTAGTTCGCCTACGCCGGCTGAAAGTATTCTAATTCCTACGGCGCTGAAGAACGTTGACACGCAGCTCGGCAAGGACAAATATAAAGTGCAGCAAAAGTTTGTCAACGTTTTGTATGAGAAAGTGCGAAAGTTGAAAGCGTCTCAGGAGTTTGCGGCACCCCCTAACGTTAGTCGGTTGAGGTGCTGAGTGAGGTTCAGTGTCCTTTAGTTAACCTATTTACCTATTTTGGTGTCTTAGAGGAATTTGTCCACTTGGGAGTTTATGACATTTTATTTACTAATTTGCATTTTAATTTCATTTTGAGTTGACGCATGAATTTTTGCATGGATGCACACCTGTCACTATGAGTGGTATGGGCTGGAATTGCTACACAGCATGAAGTAGTAGTTTCTGCTACATACCCGTTTGCAGATGGCCAGGGCACCCGGAAGGCCATGCCACCCCTCCCTATCCATAAAATGTTGTACCCATTTCTTTATGGATAACTTCTAATACGGTCTACTAATACGGCAGGGTGCCCACCAAGGAAACTTCACTTTTTACCCTTTTTTACCCACCAAATCTGCTGATATTACTGATAAAAAATTGTTACAGTATATTCTGCAAGCGGGGGTGGGTGAGGCGTGTGCATCGCTCTCTACAAATTCTTAAAAAACGACATTTTTTCATGTGACATTTTACTATTGTGTTTAAATGTATACAGCAACACGCATGTTCGAGTCCATGATGTTCAAGAGCGTCAACCCCGGCATCATGTAAGAGAATATCCTGCCATACGATCACATGATATTGGTTATGGTGTCTTTTTTTTTTATATTGAGATCACCCGCCCTCAAAATTCGAAGTAAATATGAAGTAAAAAAGTAAAAAATATAAACGACAAATACACTACAATACGTACAATTCAATAATATTTTGCAAAAATACTCACCGCAGCCCCATAATCAATTCAACTGCACCATTGAAATTGGCAATGTTCCAACAAGTTTCGATAATCCTTAACACAACTGAAAGTAGCGCTTTACGATCTTCAAATGTTGGTTGTGAAATGATCAAATGGGTCGCCCAGGAGCTGATCTGTGTGCAAAAAAATTATGTAGGAAATTGTCTCACTAGTTGAGTTAGCACTAGTTGACAAAAGAATAATCCAAAGTTGATTTTGTACACTGTCCCTCACATTTTTCATTACATATTCACCTAAGCACCGCCAAGAACCACTCACACTTCTATACTGTGTAAAATTAACAGCAGAGTCATGCAATGAAAGAAATGTCATGGAAAATGTCAAAAATCATCCTAAGTGATGAATGTTATGAAAAATGTGATTGTCATGTTAAGTGTGAAAAGGCAGGTAAAACTCCATCAATTTTTAAATTTTCATACAATTTTATCAGTCATTTACCCATTTTTGACATTTACATGACATTTGACATTTACAAGTGTCTGGAACTGCCCCCAAATGTTTTCTCAACTGCACTTTTTGCTACTAGCAAAAAAAGCCATCCGCAAATACCATATTTATACTATTTTTTGTCAGCTTTTTTACCTGCCATTCTAAACACCTTCCCGGACAAGTTCACCACCCATTTTTTTATTTCACTTCGAATGCAATATCTCTGTCCATGGCTGTGTTATAAAACTGAAACTTTGTATATATAATGTTGTAAGACCCCTCTACTCCCCAACAATGGGGGAGGTGCGGCGACTCACTACAGGGTGGGTCGCCCTAGATGCAACAATTTTTTTGGCGTTTTTGGTGTCCCAAACAAGTTCACCACCCACTTGATTGGCTACATTACGATAGCCATATCTCCAGCTGTGATGGCGGTATAAAGCTGAAATTTGGGGGATGTCTTGCCAACAACCCCCTTCACGATCCACCAGTGGGGCGGCTGCCAACGACCCACTAAAGCATGGGTCACTGCATATAAAGTTAACCATTTTCTAAAAACAGCCCAAGTGTCCCAAAACAAGTTCATCACCCAACTGCATTAAAAAAATGTTGCAACAACATACCTAATATAAAAATGAATCGGGTTGGAACACTATTTCAGCCAAAAAATTTTTTTTTCAGTGGGGCACCCACCCTGTCCCATAAACAGCCAACTGAAAATTCCAATAAACCAATGTTTTGTATCACACTTGAAAAGTTGGTTTACAAAGTTCACTAGGGGAGGGTTTAAGGTTCAAAGTTATGTAAACAACATAACCTCTAAAATGCTTCCATAAGGAAATTTACTTGGGGTGAATTCTATGATGTCAAAATGATGTCATTTCAGGAAGAAAATTTGACAAAATTTTCACTTTTTCATTCACCCCAAAAAATTTCCTTATGGAAGCATTTTAGAGGTTTTGTTGTTCACATAACTTTGAACCTTAGACCCTCCCCTAGTGAACTTTGTAAACCAACTTTTTAAGTGTGATACAAAAAATTAGTTTAAAGTGAATTTTTCAATCTGCTGTTTATGGGACAGGGTGGGTGCCCTACTGAAAAAATTTTTATGAGCAGAACTAGGGTTCATATCTGATTCAATTTTATATCAGCTATGTTCTCACAACATTTTTTATAATGCAGTTGGGTGGCAAACTTGTTTGGGATACTTGGGTTGTTCTTAAAAAAATTATCAAATTTATATGCAGTGACCCATGCTTTAGTGGGCTGTCGGCAGCCGCCCCACTGGTGTATTGTGAGGGGGGTTGTTGGCAAGACATCCCCCAAATTTCAGCTTTCTACCACCCTCACAGCTGGAGATATTGCCTTCAACGTGTAGCTAATCAAGTGGGTGGTGAACTTGCTTGGGACACCAAAAACGCCACAAATTTTTTTCGCATATAGGGCGACCCACCCTCTAGTGAGTCGCCGCACCTTCCCCCATTGTTGGGGAGTAAGGGGGTCTTACAACTTAATATATAAACACCTTCCCGGTCACGTCCGGCAGCCATTTTTTGATTTTACTTCTTATATCCTATCCCCAGTTCTACGGCACCCATGAGGCTGAAACTTGGGGGAGATATTGGCTCAACCACCCTCTACTTCGCATGAATTGGGAGGGGTCGCCGCAACCCCCCCAATTCATGCGAAGTAGAGGGGGGTTGCGACAATTTCTCCCCCAAGTTTCAGCCTCGGGGGCACCCTAGAACTGGGGATAGGATATAAGAAGTAAAATCAAAAAATGACTGCCGCACGTGACCGGGAAGGTGTTTACAAAGTTTCAGCCTTATAACGCCCCCATGGACGGAGATATTGCATTCGAAGTGAAATAAAAAAATGGGTGGTGAACTTGTCCGGGAAGGTGTTTATTAGAGTTGCCGTTCTATTGGAGGCTGCCGTTCGATTTTTTTCACCAATTTTTTCACAGATTTCTCATTTCAACATAGCCTCCTTTTTTAATGAAGCTTGAGCAATATTTTGATATCAGAGCATCAATTTGAATTTTTACCCCTCTTTGAATGCTTTCAATGTTCATACCATCAATTTTTGGTTACGTTATGTGTTTCGGCACACTGTCACTGCCAACATTATTTCTAACTGCCGTTCAATTGGAGGCTGCCATTCTATTGTTTTCGTGAGCGCAAAAACGTGCCAAAACCTGCCGTTATGTTGGAGGTGCCGTTCTATTGGTAGTATGCAGTTCTATTAGAAGAAATATGGTAACCCCCCCCCACTCAAACCTCCGAAAACCTCTTGACCAAATTCCTGACAGGTGACGGGTTCTCACTGGGCGAAACGTTACTTGTCAACGTGGCAGAAACATAGCGCACAAAGTCCATCCCGCTGATGCCATTGTGAAATAATTCATACTCTGTAGACGACAATTGAAACGCCACTTCTTCGGGAAAGTGCAGTATGTTTTGCAAACGTTCCAATTCCGCTTTGCACAGGGTTATTGGACTTTCGTCGATTTGTATGAATCCTGGTACTGTTGAGCTCGCTGTGCCTGAGTATAGATTTAGGTTTTGTTCATTTTGGTCACAGGGACTTTGGTCCAGAGTTGTTAAAAGTACAGAACTTTTTTCAAAGTGTATGTAAATGTAAAGTATCTATTTTTTACTCACCCCCTGAGTACAGAAAAAAGTATTGGACACGATTAAGGTATTGATACATATATTATCCATAAAAATTTTTAGACCTGTAGCTGTAGCATCATCCACACTATGTAATTAATTTTACGACGTAATTGTACGTTGTCATTTTATGTCAAATTCACGCTGAGCTGTAATTTTAGTTTTATGACCAAAACAATTGTAACGATAGAGAATTATCCAAAAAATGCACATTGCCATCTGTAAAAGCGTTCTAGCGTACAAACGGCAGGAAATCTACTGAAACATAAATGCCGCGCCATATAACTAGAAAAATATAACTCTAAAAACTCACAAATGTTTTCACACACAAACTGCATCACACTGTCTTTTTGTGGCACCAAAAATTGGTGCCATGTTCCAAAATTAGTTACTTCACAATCTTCACTCGCGAAAACACGCCACTTCTTAACCTTTTTCAATTTGTACTGATTTTGCTCAACCGTTTTGCTTCTGGTGAATTCAGACATAACTTTGTCTTAGAATTCTAACAGCTTTTAGATTCTAATGAATTGATATTGATCGAAGTTTTAAACGTCCACTTCACAGTGGATTGCGGAAGTAAGAATTGAATCTTTAGAATATAAATCTGAAGCAAAATTGAGTTATTAATCATTTTTGAGATGCAGTTAGCTGCATGTAAAGCAGTTCTGCGCCCAAATGCGTCGAAGTATGTTCCAAAATAAATGAGACGTGGCATTTTTTGTTAGAAGCAGAGTTGTTTAAATACCGGTATTTTTGGAAAGCGTAAGCGTAAATACACTTTCCAAATTTTGAGGATGGTACTAAAGTGTAAAGTATTTTTAAAATACCTAGGAAAGCGTAAGAAAGCAAAGCATAAAAAACCTATAGCAAGTGCTCTTGCTGTTGAGCAGTCTAGTAGGGGAGTTGGGTGTTGCCTCTTCCAAAATCACAAACCTAACTTTCTATCGCAGAGGTTGCTCAGCTACCGTAAAATCTACAAATAACGCGACAGGTCTCTAATAATATGACATCTCCAATAGTGCGACACCCTTGGGCACGTTGTGTGAAAATAATGTGACACTCTCTAATAATGCGACACTCTCCAATAATGCGACACCGTGTGAAAAAAATGTAACGATGTTGCAATGATTGCATTTGAGTTATGTGAACAATGAAGTTTATGATTCGACGAAAAATATAGTGCGACAGTCTCCAATAATACGACATCTCCAATAGTGCGACACACAAACATGTGCTGAAAACAATAGTACGACAGTCACATTATTAGAGAATTTACGGTATCGATCCTCCTGAGGTTCAGCTATCTATTGATCCACCCCCAGAAATTAAAATCCTTCTAACTCAGACTGAGTGCTGTCAACGGTGACAAAATCATCGTTGGAATCTAAATTGACCACAAAATTTTTTATATAAAGCTACTAAAGCTACCGTATTTCCTCGAAATACCCCCTCGAAATACCCCCCCTCAAAATGGGCACTATGTATTTGTGGTCCGGGAAATGCATAAAAGACGTTCAAAACACTTAACGTGTTACGTTAGAACATCGTTTATACCATCTACATCCTTTAAGGCTGTAAAAACTTATAAATGGTGGTTATAGTTGCATTTTTCACGTTTTTCTCTCAAAATTCTCACTCTGAAACAATCACCCCCGGGGGGTATTTCGAGGAAATACGGTAGATGGCACAAACTTCACCAAACATCTGTGTTTCAAACCGTTTTTACATGTGCCGCTATGTTCAGTGCATTACTGCACGCACACAGTCATTTTTGGTAGGCCTCCTCATTCGTTTCTTGATCACTTTTTTGTGGTTGTACACTTTTTCAAAAGCATAAAAAAACTGGACCATGTGGAACGCTTTTCTACACTTTTAGTGCCCGGGTATTTTGGCCAGGAAAGCATAATAAAGCATATGGGTATTTTATGAAAGCATAAGCGTAAGCATAAATACAAATACCCATTTACCTGGGTATTTCGGGTAAGTATAAATAAGCCCTCGCAAGTTCGCAACTTTGGTTGGAAAGTATGCGATGCATACCATATTTGCTAAAATGATCCCCCTAAAAAATCCCCCTCTTGAAGAATACCCTGTCTTGAATAGGGTGTCAACTTGCCGTTTTCCGTTTCCACTTTCCGCAGGTAAATTTTTTTATGTTTCCATTTTCTGGCTGCTAATTTTTTTTTCCATTTCCGTTTCCGTTTTTCCGGCTCATTTTCCGTTTTCCGGCTAAAAGTTCAGTTTTTCCAACTTTTTTCCATTTTCTGACTCAATTCTCTGTTTTCTGTTTCAGCCAAACTGGTAAACATGCATGCAGGTTCTCAATTATGTGAATTGTTTCTATTTCTAGCAAGATTTCTGCAATTTTTTTATTTCTGGATAAATTTCTGAAATTTTTTTTCCGTTTCCAGCAAAATTTCAGCAAATTTTTTTCCATTTCCGGCATAATTTCAGCAAATTTTTCCGTTTCCGTTTTCCGGCAGTTCATTTTTCCGTTTTCCGTTTTCCGGCAGGTGCAAATTTTTTTCGGTTTCCGTTTCCGTTTTCCGGCAAGTGTAAATTTTTTCCGTTTCCATTTTCCGCCAAACAGTTTTTGCTGACACCCTAGTCTTGAATGACCCCCCCATTAGATCAGCAAGGAAATCAATCTTCCTGCCTCAAAAGATTTCCCTATCTAAGTGTACAAAGAACTTCAAAGCATAAAGTGCTATTACTCATAAATTTGTTATTATAAAACGTTAGTTCTCCAAAAATTATCAAGCCAAGAACTTGCTGCTCGGAATTTCTCGAACACATCACTTTGGCTGGGATAAATATCCACAAATCAAGAAAGCAAAAAGCCTTGCCGCTGAAAAAGCCACTCTCACACACGCGGGGATAAAAAAAAATATATGTGTTTACATTTATGTATATTTTCACATTGAATCTGAATACTGTCAGACACAACACACTGTATTTTGCCCAAAAAAACTAGGTACCGTATTTCCTCGAAATACCACCGGGGGTGATTGTTTCATAGTGGTCCCGAGAGGGGGGGGGTTAAACGAGGGGGGGGGGTATTTCGAGGGGGGGTTATTATTTCACAAGAAAATTTTTGAAAACCAAGTATGAAATTGACGTCTGAAACGAACGCAGACGTCGAAAAGTGCAACAAAAACCGCCATTTATAAGGTTCTGTAGACTAATATTAGTATGTACCGTATTACCTCGAATTATCCCCCCCTTGAATTAACCCCCCCCTCGAATTAACCCCCCCTCAAAATGGGCTGGGGAAATAATAAACCCCCCCCTCGAAATACCCCCCTCCGGAATGATGTACATCATGTATGCAATGTGAAGATGTATTTATTACTACTTATTTGCATTGCAGCTACACTTATACGCTCATTTGTGTACAGATGTACATCTATAGCCCCAATATGACCTATTTTCTCACATTTATTACCGTTTTTGTGTAAGAAAAGGCGTATTCTTTAGTATGAATTTCACGAAAATTTCTGGCGAAATAATAAAACCCCCCCTCGAATAAACCCCCCCTCGAATTAACCCTCCCTCAAATTTTGCTGGCGAAATAATAAACCCCCATGGGGGTATTTCGAGGTAATACGGTAGATGGTATGTACACTGTTCTAACGTGACACCGACATTGTTTTAACGTGTGTTCTGCAGTACACAGAACACAAACTACAGTTATTGCCATGTAAGTTCCCTTTACACTCACTTTGGGGGGGGGTATTTCGAGGGGGGGGTGATTGTTTCATAGTGGTCCCGAGAGGGGGGGGGGGTAGAACGAGGGGGGAGGTATTTCGAGGGGGGTATTTCGAGGAAATACGGTAGGTTGGTAGTTATTCAACTGTTTTCCATGTATTTCAATTCGTATGGAAGCATGAATGAGAAATTAAAGTAAAAAATGCACGTTAATGTGGAACTTACTGAAACATATGAATTTCACAAAAAAGTAATTTTTTCTCCACATGCAGCTGACCTAAATCTGTTCCAACAATGAGTATCTTTCAGAATATAGAATTGATTAAAATCTCAGGAAATCTCTCACAAATGAAATTAGATCTAAATGAAAAAGCAGAGAAAATATACGGAATAGAAATGATATATTTTTTAAATCTTTTCTCTATAAAAAAAAACTGTATTACCTTGAATAACCCCCCCCTCTTGAATTAACCCGCCCCCTCGAAATACCCCCCCCCCCCTTAAAATTCGGCCGAGGAAATAATAACCCCCCCCCCCCCCACGAAATACCCCCCTAAAATTGAGTGTAAAGAGAACGTACATAACAAATACCGCAGTTTGCCATCTGTACAATGCAGTACACACGTTAAAACTGATGATTGAGTGATGTTAGGGAAGGGTATATGTGTATATACAGTTGAGGCGTCCAATTCTAAAAGTCGACAAGTCCAAAATATGAAAATTTGGAGTTAGGCCCGAAAACGTCATCTGGGGCTACTTCTGCACATTTTTCATCATTTTCCATAAATTTTTTGACCTCACATGCCCATATGGCAAAGTGCCAAATCTGACATTTTTGGGGAAAAATGCAAAAGTTTTGGGCAAGAAGTCGACAAGTCCACTTAGTTTTGGGCTAAAAGGCGACAAGTCCATCCTCCGCTTCCTTTTTTATGGGAAAAAACGCAAGAAATGTGATAAGTCCACTATGGAAACCGATTTCTAAAGGGCGACAAGTCCAACTTTTTCCCATAAGGCAGCCTCGGCTTCCCCGGGAACAAAAATGTTCTCGCGTGCAAGAAGGCGACAAGTCCATTTCCCTCCCCGAAACAGTTTTGCTCTGACCGATTGGAATTTTATGGACACCCCATTTTTCACATATACGTTGAGATTAGGGGCTGAGAATTGGAAACTTTATTGTCAACATATGGAACTTTATGAAAACCATGAGAGAGCCAAATTGGACATGCACCACGGGCCTGGAATTGGATCGGAAACTTAAAATGCGATTTACTCAAAATCACATTTTGTGGACTTGTCGACTTTTAGAATTAGACGCCTCAGTTATATATGCCTATAAACACATATACATCTATGTAATTGTTTGATTTTTCTACGTTTGAGTATGTAGAATTTCCAAAAATTTCTGGCGAAATAATAGACCCCCCCCCCTCGGATAAACCCCCCCCTCGAATTTTCCCCTCTCAAATTTTGGTGGCGAAATAATAAACCCCCTGGAAGTATTTCGAGGCAATATGGTACCTATAATTATTCTCTCTGAAAAAAACTTTAAAAAATATAAACAAAATATAAGATTGAAGACAATTATCTTTTACATTAAAAAAAAATAAATCCACATGGAATAGAAAAAAACACAATACTGAAACCATAAATACTTTTATAAACTATTATAAAAGCTATTATACTCATAATACTCAATATACTCTCACAATTCTGGACAATTTCGCATGCAAATGCATCATGGACTTAAGAAAACCTGGGTGTAAAGATGACAAAAACATTAAAACTGTTTTCAAATTTTCGATAAGAGTTTTCGAATTTTCAGTTCGCCACGATAAAAACACTTTAGAAACGTTTTTTTTTCCGAACAAAAATTGAAAATGCGAAAACGCATTTGAAATAATGGCCCTACACACACTAGTTTTCACCGTGACACGTGTGAAAACTGAAATGGCCACATGGCCACATCCAGCCTATCCTTTTTGTATGCTATGTGTGTGCTTTGTAACTGTGTTCATTAATTTGTATTTGAAAAAATTTCAGTTTTCACACGAAGTCACGGTGAAAACTAGTGTGTGTAGGCACAATGTATTTTTTTAATTACAAAATTCAGCAGAAGAATTCGAGAATGTAATTTTTTAGTGGAAATGTTCAAACATTCAAAAGTATTTTAAAACCTCGAAAATTCGTAAAAATATTCTGAAAAATATGAAAACATAAAAAAAATTTGCAACAAAAAATAACTATAATTTTTTAAAAAATTTATCCTGAATGTTTGCCATCGTTCGCTTGGAGTGGGTACATCAGGGTATTGAATGTCTTTTTATTTGCTGAAGCAACACAGAGGCTAACTGAAATCAGAGCAAACATTAGAAGTGCATATTTATGATATTTAAATATATCCTGTCATTTTCATGGGTTTATTTACTTGTGTCTGCCATATAACTTTGAATAATTAAATTTTCTCTCGGATTCGTTTGGACTGTAGACCTTAGTATAACCCACCCCGTGTATGTGTACTGAACTGCATAGTTGTTAAAACGTATTTAAATTTACTCGAAAAATATGTATATTAGAGTACAGCGAGTATTGCGAGTCCAGAGTTTCAATACAGCCGAGCATAGCATAATATACTGGTGAGTCAATTACAAACGAAAATGTTTTTCCAAAATAATTTCAATTATATTCTAAAATTTAAAATTCACTCAAATAAGGGAAAAAGTGAGTTTCACTGGCTAAAGCGACACTTTCTGGCAGCATCAACTGTTTACTTCTAGGCCTACTCATGTTTTAATCCAATAAATTTATGAGAATGATCATTGCTGCACAATGCAAATATTTGGACATAAGCAGCAGAAAACAGACAAAACAAACACGCAACACACACAAGAAATTAACAACTTCCCTCACAACTTCACAACCAAATATCTAGTTGATTTTTTTTTAAACAGCAACAAGTGTGAAAAATATTGCGTTTTTTAAAACAACATTTTTTAAATACAACATTTTAAAAATCCAACCTGAAATTTGCAGCAAGCTGGGCGGCACCGCGGTGGACACGTTTCTGCTGGCTGCAGATGTTGGCATGATGCCAAAATTGAACGGAGCCGCCGACAGGTGCGAATCTCGCGCCCGGCTAAGATGTCTGATGTTTATATCGATTTTTTTATTTTTGATTGTTCATTTCACTTACATCACTAATATTTACTTCAGTGACTTTTAACCCCCATTTCACCCTGAAACAATCACCCCCGGGGGGTATTTCGAGGAAATACAGTAATAAACTACCCACTGTATATCCTCGAATAAGTCCCCCCGAATAACACCCCTCTCGATTAACTCCCCCCTTTTAGCAGACCCACTACGCCTAAGCAGACCCACTTTGAGGAAAAAATAACTTCCCCACTCGAATAATTCCCCCCTCTTAAATGCGTGACTAATATGTCCATATACAGAAACGTTTTTATGTATATTTTCTTTAAAAGGATGCATATGTTGTAGCATATTCTCACTAGCATTCATCTCACTGCGTGAATTACTGCATTTCTACACTGACTTACGGGTTTATGGAACTAATTCAACCCAATTAATGCAATATGTTGATCATGAATTTTACTTAATGTTCTGACGAAAAAATAACTCCCCCCTCGAAAAACTCCCCACTCGATTCTCTCCCCCTCAAAAAGTTGTAACGAAAAAATAACTCCCCAGGGGACTTATTCGAGGATATACGGTATATGTTTTCAAATCCCCACAAAAATCGCACGATTGAATTATCATTGATTGGCTTCCAAATATAAAATTGATGTTCAACGTCGGCCCGAACGTTTCAATGTTTTCTATTGAACTTTTTTCATTCAAAGTTGCAAAAAAATATCCCACATACCTAATGCTAATCAATGTTTGAAAAAATAAACTTTTGAACATGAATTTTTCAAATATTTTTCGAAAATATGAAAACAGTACATTTTTCAGTGACGTTTCATTAGTTGTATCTATCTAGTGATGTAAAAAGCGCCAGGATTTTGGCGCCAAGCGCCAAAAGCGCCATGGCGCTTATCCGACCTATAGTTCCAATCGCCAATGACGCCAGAGCAAGATAGCACCGTACGCCAGAAGCGCCATGGCGCTTTTTGTTTTGGCGCTGGCGTCAAGCGCCAGCGCCAGGCATTTTGGGTTAAGTTAGCGCCAAGCGCCAAAAGCGCCATGGCTAGTGATGTAAAAGCGCCATGTCGCTGGCGCTAGTGATGTTAAAGGCACCGGGAAAAATGGCACCGCACCGCACCGGCACCTTTGCCAACGCATGAAAAGGGCACCTGGCACCCTGGGGCACCGGCCAGAAAATGGCACCGCACCGCACCGGCACCGGTGCCTTTTGGAAAAAATGGCACCGGCACCGAAGGGTACCGGCGGGTTGCCGGTGCTAGCACCGAAAGGCACCGCACCGGGCTGGAATTTCTGAAGTAAATATCGGGCTGTTTCTCAGTGGTCTCACCTTTGGAAGTGCATATTGCCATGAATTTTCAGCCGATTTTAATGGTTGAGCACTTAAAATAATCAGAATGATGTGGCAATCACTTTTATGAAGCAATTACAATGATTACAAATGATACATATTTAATTTACTACAATGTCCATAGCCACTATTGTCTACTGATCGTAGTCGTTGCTGTACAGAGAATGGAACTATCTCTGTCATAAACTGACAACAAATTTTGAACAAAAAAGTAAGATAAATATAAAATATAAAAATGATTTAAAATTCAACAAAATTTTAGATTCGCTCATCAGATCACGTATCGGGTATAATGGATTTCACAGTAGGTATATTTATTTGATGGGAGGTTTACAAAATAGGCAAAAACGGTTGGGTAAATATATCGCTGTTTTTTGAAATATGAATAAGCACATACTATGGACAAAATTGCACAGCACATGAAGCCTTGGCCGGTGCTTTTCCCGGTGCCTTTTACTTTGGCCCTGGTGCTAGCACCTTTGGCACCAGCAGAAAAATGGCACTGCACCGCACCGGCACCGGTGCTATTCTGAAAAAAATGGCACCGGCACCGGCAGGGAACACCTGAAGATTGCAATGGCACCGCACCAGCACCGGTGCTGGTGCCCTCCGGTGCCCAGCACCGGGGCACCGGTGCCCCGGTGCTTTTACATCACTAGCTGGCGCTTGGCGCTAGCGCCAAACCAAAAAGCGCCATGGCGCTTTTGGCGCTTGGCGCTTTTTTGCAGTGGCGCCATTGGCGCTTGGCGCCGAGACCTCCAAAAGCGCCATGGCGCTTTTGGCGCTTGGCGCTATAATGCCGTGGCGCCATTGGCGCTTGCGCTCACACTTTAAAAAGCGCCAAAAAAGCGCCATACCATCTGTGTACGATTTCGATAGGCGGCATCAAAAATGCCATCAAAAATATGAGATGATTGTTATTTTTGTTCTATCCAATTTTTCCATCACCTAACGATTATGCTTCACACATCCAAATTTCATAATTTTAATATAAATAGCACAACTTTACTTGCTTTAAAAGAGTAACCTACTGAAACTTAAACTACCTATATAGCATGCTGAATGTACACGTTAAAAACAATCTAACTATCATATCACAACTATTTTTCCCCACAGTAACCCCCGCCCCAAACCCTCAAGCTATCTATCTATCCCCGGGCCGCTCAGCTTTCTATCTATTCCTCCCAAATCGGCAGCTATCTAACTCTAAGCGATTTTTGAGGTATTTCGTCCCAATTTGATTTATTTGATTTGCATTCACTGCGAGTAATTGTTTTGCACTAATTTTCACGCAGTTTCATTCATCAAGTAGAGGGACAGCTTGTGTATTGAGCATCCAATTCGATCCATATATTTACAACGTACCATGTAACTTTGAACATTGATGTACATGTACAGAAATTTTTGGCGCTGGCGCTATTGGCGCTTGGCGCCATTGTCCTCTGGCGCCATTGGCGCTTGGCGCTACGGTCTGGAAAAGCGCCATGGCGAATTTTTGCTTTGGCGCTAGCGCCATGGCGCTCTTCCATCACTAGTCGTCTCAACTCAACCATTGCACCCACCTATACACTGTGCTCTGAATGCGTCTGGCCGGCGCCGTGCCCTGGTCGAAGTGGGCGGGGCCCAAATGCAGCGGGCCCAACTGGCTGCTGGAGCGGCGGAAGGACAGCGACCGGTGCACGTTGTCCGAGTTGCACCGCTGCTCGAACTCCCACAGCGCCATCGACATGGCCTTCGCGTCGCTGTTGGAGGCCGCTGGGGGGGGGGGGGGGCACGGCGAATGATGGGGTCAGGCCTGTTACGCATCTGAACCCATTACGCATGAAGACCAATTATAGACACATTCTACACGCAGGAATAAGAAAGAGGGTCCCCAAATTAGGAGGTATCAACGTGCATCGCTTTGCTACACAGATCAGACTCTATGTGTAGTTGCGATGCCTTTGGTCGCAGTAAATACATCGTGTACATTGCATACATGATGTACTTCATTCCAGGGGGGTATTTCGAGGGGGGGAAACATTGCTGAAAATAGGCACAAAACACACCAACTAGTGAATTTGAATGTAAAGATTGTCAAAAAGGTATGAAAATTAATGATTTTGAGTGAAAATTGGGGGAAAATTCTCACTTTTACTTTTTCTCAAAAATACTCACTTTTACGTTTTCTAGGGGGAAAGTATTTCACTCATGTTTACTCAAATAAATTAACACATGGTCTAGTGAATTTGAAGGTTAAAATGGTCAAAAATGTACAAAAATGAGTGATTTTGAGTGAAAATTTGGGCAAAATTCCTAAAAAATACTCACTTTTACGTTTTCTGTGGGAAAAATTATTTTACTCATGTTTATTCATGAGTAAAGGTTAAAAAAATTTACTTTACGTGTTCTGTACTCAGGGGGTGAGTAAAAAATAAATACTTTACATTTACGTAAACTTTGAAAAAAGTTCAGTACTTTTCACAACTCTGCTTCAACACTGCCAAAACCCCGTAAAAATGTAAAAGACTTAAAAACACGAACCAATCAAAGTCCATTTCACATTGCTATTCTTAAAGTAGAGCACCACCTTGTTGCTGTTTCCGCTGCCACCCACCAGCCAACTGTGCAGATGTTCAGTGGGCTGTTTCCTGACCAATTGTTTGCTCTGGACATCCAGCAGGCTCAGCTGGTCCGTGTTTAGACACGCCAGCCGCAAGTTCTGCGCATTTTGGGTGGGTAGGTTTTTTATAATACCTTTTTAGTGCATTTATCATTGAAAAATTGGTAGTTTTGTGAAATCGAATCTTGAAATGACTTTACTAGGTAATTTATTGTATAGCAATATACTGCCCGAGGAAAATTATGGAAAATTTATGGACTTTGTCGACTTTTAGAAATCACTGTCCATGGCGGACTTATCACATTTCTTGCTTTTTTCCCATAAAAAGCCTTCCCAAGGTGGACTTGTTGACTTTTACCCAAAACTAAGTGGCCTTGTCAACTTATTGCCCAATTTTTTTGCATTTTTCCCAAAAAATGTCAAATTTGACTTTGCGTTTTCTGTTTTTCGTTTCTGCTTTCCGCAGACAAATTTTTTTCCATTTCCATTTTCGTTTTCTGCCGCGTGCAAAATTTTTTCCGTTTTCTTTTTTCGCCAAGGGCAATTTTTTTTCCATTTCCACTTTCCACAGGCAAAATTATTTCCATTTCGGCTTTACGCAGGCGAATTTTTTTCAATTTCCGTTTCCGTTTTCCGCCATGTGCAAAAAATTTTCCGTTCCCGTTTTCCGTAAAAAAAGTTTTGTTGACACCCTAGGTGTGATGTAGTGATGCGAAAGCGCCATGGCGCTGGCACCTGGCGCTAGCGCCAAAGCAAAAAGCGCCATGGCGCTTTTGGCGCTTGGAGACTGACGCTATTTTTGACCGGCACCAGAAACAAAATACCTGGCTCTGGCGCTTGGCACCATTGGCGCTTGGCTCTGGGGGTCAGAAAAGCGCCATGGTGCTTCTGGCGCCCGGTGCCAAAGTTTTCACATCACTAGGTGATGACACTTCACAACATTTCACCACGCATTCACACCCTCATTTTTTGATGTGAGTAAAATATAATACCTTCTCAGCGTTGTAGTGTAATCTACACCTCTTCCATGTTCTTTGGGAAGTTTTATTCCAATCTCCAATCATTTTCACTTTCTTGTGGAATTTTGCAACAGATTTCTTCATTCAGGGAAAATG
Source organism: Sphaerolaimus hirsutus (assembly GCA_964036195.1). Taxonomy (NCBI): domain Eukaryota; kingdom Metazoa; phylum Nematoda; class Chromadorea; order Monhysterida; family Sphaerolaimidae; genus Sphaerolaimus; species Sphaerolaimus hirsutus. The sequence continues at coordinate 412,705 of OZ038455.1, read as the reverse complement.
CCAATGTATAAAGAAATGATAAATGATTTTATACGTTAATGTCAAAAAGATTTTTTTTAAGTCGAAGAAAACTAGAGAAAACTTTCTGATTCATTAACCATGGAACACCTGACCTTTGTGATACATTTTACACCATAATTCAATAGAAAAATTACAATTGCGCTCCGAGAATAGCATTCCAGAGATCTCAGGAGATTTATATTTGATGAAATGTGAGAAATCAATATAAAAATTTTCAGTTTTATATTTTTCCTTAGGTATTTCCAGAGAGAATTTAATTCCTGTGAAAAATATTTACAAAATACCTAAGTGAAAAGTACCCATTTTTGGAACACTCAAGTAAGTGCTTTTAATATATTAATATATTAAGTATGTGTTTAATGTTAAATATAAGTAGATATTTAATATATTTAAAATAAGTTCAGACACGATTAAATTTAAAAATATAAAAGTGTTTCTGGCAACAGCCAAGAATCTTTTCCATTTCAAACATTCATTTTAAAAGCAAATGGCCCAAAACATAATTTCAAAAATTTCAGAATCTGGTTGGAAAACAAATTGGAAATTCAAAAACTTATTGTGGGGAAAAATTTGTACTTTAAACGTCCATTAAAAAACTTTATTATTCAATTTTTATTTCCTTTCATTTTTTACCGTCATGTCAGTTTTTGTATGCTCACATTATTGCTCGGGTATCTGGTAAACCGAGTGCGCCAATGATATGTAAAAAAATGAAACTCGCAGGTGTTAAACATCAGGGGGTTGTCCCAAGCCCTGTAAAGTGTAAAGTAAAGTGTCAACTGTAAAGTCAAATACAAAGTAAAGTGTCAATCAAAACAAAAAAGAAACGATTTTATTACTGAACTCTGCATGACAGTTGACACTTTACTTCACACTTTACTTTACTTCACTTTACTTTACTTTACTTTCATTTCACTGAACTTCAATTGCCAGTTTACTTTGCATTTGACTCTACATCTGACACTTTACTTTACACTTTACAGGGCTTGCAACTGCCCCCATGTTGGCACGCGTCCAACGTGAACCACGCATGCAAGGTGTCAGGCCACCGGGGTATACGTGCAAAATATAAAAACGCGAAAAACACAACCTTTCTCAGAGCTGTCTTCCGAGCTGGAATCTCGCGCACAGTAAAAACCTTTGCATTGTAAGCGGGCAGTTTCATACAAGTGTGCACATAGAGCTTTTTCAGTCCCATCTCGCTGTCATAGATTTGTGAATGGAACAACTTTCGTCTCAGCTCCTGCGATTGATAAAGACAGAGTTTTGAACTGTTTTTTGTTGGTATTTTTGAGTGCAATTTTGTGGCGCTTTTTACGAGAATATACGGACACCAATAATCAGCATAAAAATTGACTAATAAACTACTCTACTAAACTGGGGTCCACCCAGGTTCGGCACCCCCCCCCCATTCCGTGTCGCGCTGACCACTGCAGCTCCAGCAATATGGGTTGTATAAGTCCCAAATTTTCGGGGAATATACCCAAGGCCCCCTGCTACTATACACCGGCGGCAGAGGCCCGGCGACCCACCTGAGTGTGAACCACCGCGCAACTGATTGTTTGAAATTTTTGCTGTTCCACCCAGGTTCGGCACCCCCCCCATAATTCACTAGAATACGCTGACGCAGTCAGGTGCCAGACCTGACTGCGTCAGCATATTCTAGTGAATTATGGTGGTGCCGAACCTGGGTGGAATGGCAAAAATTTAAAACAATCAGTTGCGTACGCGGCGGCCCACACTCAGGTGGGTCGCCGGGCCTCTGCCGCCGGTGTATAGTAGCAGGGGGCTTTGGGTATATTCCCGAAAATGTGAGACTTATACCCCCATATTACCTGAGCTGCGGAGGTCAGCGTGACACGGAATGGGGGTGCCGAACCTGGGTGGACCCCAGTTTATATATCAAACATTTATTTCACCCAGACAAATTCACATCTTTTCCCAAAAACCCACCTTAATCATTCTCACAGTCCTAGTGTCCTGTCTGAACTGTGCAGGGACACTGGCAGCCTGTTCATTGGTCAATTCCACATCGCTCCTCATGCACAAACTGAGTACTGATTGGCTGAAGGGTCTCCTCCTGACTCCGCCCACTTGCAGGGTAGTCCCACTGTGGTAGGCGGAGCTTGGCCGCATGCCAACAGACATTTTATGGCTCCGTGGAGAGAAGCGCTGCATTGGCCTGGCGCCAGATTGTGAAGCGGTGATGCGCGGCGATGAAGGGACAAATGTAGGGGTGCCACTGCAGTGATTTTTTTTTTTTTTGGGGGGGGGGTTGGTTGTTGCCGAGCACACTTTAGTTTACTAACAGTAGCAGATTTTACTTGAGTACTCATAAACCAGCTTTGAACGTAAATGATTTCAATAATAATAGGATAAAAATGAGTAGATTGAAAAAACTAGGATAAAAATGTTGTGTCATAAATTTAAATGAGTTTGGACCAGTTAGATACAAACAAATACTTATGGCTTCAGTTCTTTTTTTCACGGCACACATTCCATTAGTTGCGATTTATTGTATTCACCCTAATTTATTTTCAGTCAAATCAAATAATTCATGTTTTTTTTCGGATGAAAGCCAACTTTCCATTGACTATTTGACGTAGTTTTCAGTAGCAGTCCAAATTACGACTGATTCTCAGGAAGTAAATATAATTGAATAAAATCTCAGAAAATCTAACAGAATCGCAATATCCCGAAATGATTTTCAAATTCTATACTTTTTGAAAAAGTATATTATTTTTATTTCTTTATATGGAAAGAAAAACCGAAAAATGCAACAATTGTAAAATGTTTCCAAATTAATTTTCATCACCCACAACCAACCCTCCCCACAAAAAAAGCCAATACCCCCAAAAGGCCAACCATTCACCGCCATACATCGCCACGTCGGAACAAACACCCTTCTCATTGTCTCTGCGCGCGGCCGGGGGGGTGTAAAGTACCCCCCTGCGGGTAGCTGGGGGTTGCCCACTGCCACTGTTGGAAGTGTCCCAGGGGGTACCACCGGGTGCCACCAGCCGGTGGGCCATGTTCCATAGACGGTGCCCAATTGGGTAGGTGTTGGAGAGAAGGGGTCTGGGGGTTGAGGGGGTTTTTGGGGGTGGAAAATTGAAATTGAAAATTTGGTGGATAAGAATTTGAAAATTCTAAAGGTATTTTGAAAAACTCGAAAACTAGGGATATTTCTATTAATTTTTTTAAAAAACGTCTGAGGGACAACTTTCACACTTTATTTACACAATTTTACATTTGGTTTGACGTGACTTTTGCAAAATTATGCTTAAAACCTTATGCTTAGAATCAAATACAGTAAATTCTCATTGATGTGACTGTCACATTATTGTCTTCAGCACATTTTTAGGGGTCACACTATTGGAGGGGTCGCATTAATAGGGAGGGTCACATTTTATTTTGCTTCAAGTCAACGTCCACGTCAGTCATGTGAGAGCATGACATTGTAAAGGCTTTTTCAAGGTGCATGAGGAAGAAAAGGGGGAAAAATCGCTAAAAGTGATGCCGCTGTTTACCTATTGGGTGATTTTTCGATCATCCAAGTTAAAAAAGACACAAAAAATCAACATAAAAACGCGAACCTCTGCATCGTGTGCTCATCTCTGTTCGCAGGCCAATTCTCTTCAATGGTGATTTGGATCGCTGCCAACAATGCCACGTCATCCCTGCTAGCTGGCAAAGCGCCAGAAACTATGCGCTCTTTCAACTGCGACAGCGGGCTTTGGTTGTGATTTGATTGTGCATACCGTATATCCTCGAAATACCCCCAGGGGGTTTATTTTTTTAGAGTGAGAATTTTGAGGGGGGTTAAACAAGGGGGGTATTTCGAGGGGGGTTATAAGTTCATAGTGTCCACTTTGAGGGGGTTAATTCGAGGTGGGGGAAATTTCGAGGGGTGGGGCTGGGGGGGTATTTCGAGGAAATACGGTATACTCGGGGGAGCGCAATGTATGCAGCCAAAATTACTTTTTTGGTCGACAACGCGGCAGCAGGATACTTATTTATGTACGCACGTAAGAAAAATATTTTTTAAGGAAAAAGGCGGAGCCAGCTATTTCTTAGGTACTAACACGTGTTTTGTACCTCAATTTTTTTTTTCTTTTTTGAAAAATTTTTTTTTAACGATCACGTCATGATGGAGTGTCCTTCAGAAAAATAAGTAACACGCGAATATAACGCGTTTCGTGATTTTAATGAGGATCGTGTCATTTACGATATCTTGGCCCGCGACCAAGTTTTTTATTGGATGCTGTTACCTATTGTATTATACAAACGAGAGTATTAGCCACCGGAAATGGTCGCTGATGGCGGCTGACGGACTAGTTGACACGTGTATGTGAACTTGTCTCTGTCAACTGGTTTGTGTCAACTCAGATTTTGGCTTCACGTGTAGCAGAGCAATCTTCCAATGCACTTACCTTAATATTTATTATTCAACATAGCGTTTTTGGTGATTGTATCCAAAAACATCTTTTTGACATGCTGCCAAGATATGATAAGGTACACCACACCCGTTTTAATGAAATAAGTTATTTCTGATACAATTTTTATTTTAGAAATGATGACGACACAATGAGTGTTTCGTTCAGAGAAATGCAGTTCGCAAAAATTTATTTTACTCAAAAATAAGATAAAAAACGTTCCAGGCTGCTTGTACGCGGCTGCGCATTTTTACTTTAAAAAAATTTTTGTGAAAGTTTTGAATGTTGGTTTCATTTGAAATGTTTTTCTTTTGGTAAAATACGTGAGTATCCTGCTCGCCCGTTCCGTTATTGACTAGAGATACCATAACGGTAGTAATTTTAGATACATGCTTTGCGGCCGCCGATTTTAGATATGAATATAATTGAATCAAAGTTGAATTTACTTCGACATATTCCATTCATTCTGAACACCGTATTACCTCGAAATACCCCCATGGAGGTTTATTATTTCGCCAGCAAAATTTGAGGGGGGTTAATTCGAGGGGGGCTTATTCACGGGGTTAATTATTTCGTCAGAAATTTTCGTACGGGTCGTAGTAAATAGTAGGCATTTGCGTACACAAAACAGGTAATAAATGTGTCCTAACAGGATATATTTGGACATAAAAACGTAGATAGCTCCACAAACTAGTCTATGTGTAGCAGCGACACAAATCAGCAGTAAAAAATACATCATGTACATTGCATACATGATGTACATCATTCTGGAGGGGGGTATTTCGAGGGGGTTATTATTTCCCCAGCCCATTTTGAGAGTGGGTTAATTCAAGGGGGAACGATAATTCGAGGTAATACGGTAATTGTACAGCGTTGGGCCTAGTGATGTAAAAGCGCCATGGCGCTGGCGCTTGGCGCTAGCGCCAAAGCAAAAAGCGCCATGGCGCTTTTGGCGCTTGGCGCCTCTTTGCTGTGCCGCCATTGGCGCTTGGCGCTGTGCTACCGAAAAGCGCCATGGCGCTTTTGGCGCTTGGCGCTATGATGTTGTGGCGCCATTGGCGCTTGGCGCTAGTGTTTTATAAAGCGCCAAAAAAGCGCCAAGTAGTACAAAAAATTTGTTCATTTTTCTTATTTAAAAAGACCTGGCCTGCATGAGTTACATACTGCATGTGTTACTGTTAGTGTGTTACAGGAAGAACAAACCCTCTACTTGCTTATTTTGTAAACCATGTCTAGCATTGAAAAAATGGCCAATTTTGAGAAAATATAATTAAATATTATCTCAGAAAATCTCTCAAGGAAAAAATATAATTAAATCTCTTGGGTCATTTTAGAAAATATAATTAAATCTCTGAGAAAATCTCTTTCAGTTAGAAAAAATCTCAGAAAATCTCTCAACTTGAATTATGTTTTAATTGGTATTTCAAGTTTAAGCTAATTTTTTAAACTTCAGTTGCAAAAGCTTTAGCTTTGTTTAAGTTCTTCATCCAAAATTTGATCAACACATAATCTACTGACAGCACGCTTTGTACTACTGTTAAGGGCATTGCCATCGTTGCAGCTTGTGAGCCCAAATTGTGACTAGACCCCAGCCGCCACAGTAGTCCTGCGGTTAGGGCGCTTGTGTTCTATACGAGAGGCACAGGTTCAATTCCCGCCTATGGCAATTGCAATTTTGCACTATTTCTCTACCATATACTATCTGAATAAATAAAAAAGTATTTAGGTACATGTTTCCTCAAATAAAAATAAATGAATTTCAGGTGTGACGATTCCAACAGAATTTTTCAGATGACTTTTTTCACCAAATTTTGGTAATAATAGCAAAGCATGCAGTCAACAGATGTAGTTGTTAAAACATATTTACATTTACTCAAACATGCATATACTGTATTACCTCGAAATACCCCCATGGGGGTTTATTTTTTCGCCAGCAAAACTTGAGGGGGGGTTTATTCGAGGGGGGGTTTTATTATTTCGTCAGAAATTTTCGTAAGGATCGTAGTAAATAGTAGGCATTTGCATACCCAAAACAGGGAATAAATGTGTTCAAACAGGATATATTTGGACATAATAACTACATAAACTAGTCTATGTGTAAATAGCTGCAATGCTGATAAACAGTAATATACATCATGTACATTGCGTACATAACGTATTGGGGTGCATAAAATATTTCATCACCCTGCAAATATTCACTATCACCAAATTTTCACTTTCCACCAGTTAAAATTATTGCACTTTGTTGGCTGAATATTCAATCATTGCTAAAAATCAATACATCACACATGTTGTATAGAGAGATTTTCTCAAGAGATTTTCTCAATCAGAGAAAATATAATTAAATCTCTCTGGAAAATCACGGAAAAAATATAAATCTCAGAAACTCTTATATTTTCTGAGATTTTCTGAGATTTTTTTAATATAAATCTCCCAGAGATTTTTTCAATGCTAACCATGTCCATGCAATTGCAAGGATATTCAAAACCTTTACCAAAAAATGGGCCTACACGCACTAGTTTTCAACGACATTTTATGTCAACTGGTTTTCATCCCAATTCAAAGCTTGATGACGAGCCGACGAACAGCGTTCTAATGCATAGTGTTGCATTATATTGCAAATGAAGTTGTATTGTTGCTGTGGTATGAAGTACCGACATGAAGTACCTTCCGTATTTCCTCGAAATACACCCAGGGGGTTTATTTTTTCAGGGTGCAAATTTTGAGGGGAGTTTCGAAGGGGGCTTTTTGGGGCGAATTTTTTTGCAGGGTCATAGTAAAGTATAGTTTTTTGTACCCAAAACGTAATTAGATGACCAAATAGGATATATTTTGTTCATATTATCATAGATCGTTCCATAAACAAGGCCATGTATAGCTGCGATGTAAATTCGCAGCTATAAATGTATCATGTTCATTGGATACATGATCTACCTTTTTCCAGACAGGTTGTATTTTGAGGGGAGGGGGTTAATTGAGGGGGTATTTCGAGGAAATATGGTATATGTGTATACAACACTGGATAGTGTTACTTGTCAGCAAGCTTTGAATTGGGATGGGAACCAGTTGACAAACAAATAGATAGCACTGCATTTGCATCGCTGCACTTTATGCAGCAAAATTTTTTTGGTGCTGGCGCTATTGGCGCTTGGCGCCATCATCTCCTGGCGCCATTGGCGCTCGGCGCCATGGTCTAGAAAAGCGCCATGGCGCTTTTGGCGCTTGGCGCTATTTTGCTGTGGCGCCATCGGCGCTTGGCGCTCGCATGCCAAAAGCGCCATGGCGCTTTTGGCGCTTGGCGCCAAAAGTCTGGCGCTTTTTACATCACTAGTTGGGCCACTCGATTTTACACAGTGGTTAGTGAGATATGACGAGAGAAAAATTTGAACATTGAAAGTGGAAAAATTACACTATGATAGTCGTCGTTTGTCTGGGCCGCCGTGTCGGCAGCAGTTTCTTCCGGCACCTGAAGTCAAACATGCAGAGTTGTTAAGTATTGGACTTAATATAGTAACGTAAAGTTTTTATTTTTACTCATCCCCTGAGTACAGAAAACGTAAAGTAAATTTTTTAACCTTTACTCATGAATAAACATAAGTAAAATAATTTTTCCCACAGAAAACGTAAAAGTGAGTATTTTTTGTTGAATTTTGCCCAAATTTTCACTCAAAATCACTCATTTTTCTACATTTTTGACCATTTTAACCTTCAAATTCACTAGTCCTAAGCTATAAAAATTTCCTACCGTATTTCCTCGAAATACCCCCCGGGGGGTGATTGTTTCATAGTGGTCCCGAGAGGGGGGGGGGGTATTTCGATTTCGAGGGGGGGGGGGTTATTGTTTCACAAGAAAAATTTTGAAAACCAAGTACGAAATTGTCGTCTGAAACGTACGCAGACGTCGAAAAATGCAACAAAAACCGCCATTTATAAGGTTCTGTAGACTAATATTAGTATGTAGATGGTATGTACACTGTTCTAACGTGACACCGACATTGTTTTAACGTGTGTTCTGCAGTACACTGAACACAAACAACAGTTATTGTCATGTACGTTCCCTTTACACTCAATTTGGGGGGAGGGGTATTTCGAGGGGGGGGGTGATTGTTTCATAGTGGTCTCGAGAGGGGGGGGGGGTCAAACGAGGGGGGGGGTATGTCAAGTGGGGGGGGGTATTTCGAGGAAATACGGTATTTTTTTTTCTTCCTTTCTTCCTAGCTATGCCTTGAGAAAGTCTATAACATAGCATATATAACATAGCCTACATAGCCTATATAATATCTAGAATACGTTTTCTGTACTCGAGTACTTCCAAAAAGTATCCAAAAGTATAATACGTTTTTCAAAGCATATGTAAGCGTACTCAGTACACGAGTGTATGCACTGTTGAGTGTGTTAAGGATGAACATATTGTCATACGAGATCAGATATTTTACTTGATATCTTATCGCCGCCGCCCCGAAAAACTCCTGCAAAGAGGAACGTGCGACCTTGGCACAAGTCCAAGTCATGTTTGGGTATTACACGAATGAGGGTCAAAGACGCATGACCAATAATGCCTGTGAAATGCAATTAAGCGACCACAAATAGTCGCTAATGGTCCGCACAATCTGATATACCGTATTACCTCGAATTATCCCCCCCCCCCCCTTGAATTAACCCCCCCCCCCTCGAATTTACCCCCCCTCAAAATGGGCTGGGGAAATAATAAACCCCCCCTCGAAATACCCCCCCCCCGGAATGAAGTACATCATGTATGCAATGTACATTATGTACTTATTGCGACCAAAAGCATCGCAACTACACATAAACACTAGTTTGTGTAGTGATGCACTTTGATACGTCCTAATACATCCTGTTTGAACGTATTTATTCCCTGTTTTGGGTACATAAATGCCTACTCTTTACCACAATACTTAAAAAATTTCTGACGAAATAATAAAAAAAAACCTCGAATAAACCCCCCCTCGAATTAACCCCCCCTCAAATTTTGCTGGTGAAATAATAAACCCCCATGGGGGTATTTCGAGGTAATACGGTATTTAGTTGACCAACGTGTCATTTGCGCTAGCTTTATTGCATTCTGCGGCCATCATCGGTGACGCGAGTGGAAATCGTGCGTCTTTCACTCTCGTTTGGATAAGACTCTTGGACTTATGCCAAGTTCATATTCAGGACACTCGTACAAACATTCTGTAGAACATTGTATTGCATAACGTCCGCTGAGTTAAGCTAACACAATAACACTGGATAATAAGCAATTTGGGAGACTATACTCAAAAAATTGCCCTGCTTGAATGTGTTCCCATGATAAATAAAATCCTGAATAAAATATTCCTCTTACCAAACAGGACGCCTACACAAATCACACGCCCTGGTGGCAGTCCCAAGCCCTGTAAAGTGTAAAGTAAAGTGTCAAATGTAAAGTCAAATGCAAAGTAAACTGTCAATTGGCATGCAAAGTTCAATAATAAAATCTTTTCTTTTTTGTTTTGATTCACACTTTACTTTGCATTACACTTTACACCTGACACTTTACTTAACACTTGACAGTGCTTGGGACTGCCCCCTGTAGTACCAAAAACTGCCCACACGCACCTGCACATTGGTGACAGTGTGCAGGATCTCAGCGCACCAGCACTTGACGGCGGGCACGTGCGTCGACGTCATGATCTGCTGGAACACGTGCGCAGTCTCGCACATGGCAGCCACCTGCAGCGCCGAGCTGCCCTTGCCTAGCATCGACTGGGAGCTGTCTCTGAGTGGGTCAGGGGGGGGGGGGGGTTAATTCGAGCCAGGTGCTTTGGCATGTATCCGAGTTGTTGTTGAAGTTGTAAAAGCTCGGGAGTTGAAAGTACCGAAATTTCAAAGTATATGTAAAGGTAAAGTATTTAGTTTTTACTCTCCCCTGAGTTCAGAACACCTAAGGTAATTTTTTTTTACTTTTACTCATGAGCAAACATGAGTAAAATACTTTCCCCCAGAAAACGTAAAAGTGAGTAAGTTTTTTGAATTTTGCACCAATTTTCACAAAAAAAATCACTAATTTTCATATCTTTTCATGCAGTTCAACGTTCATCACGTGTTTGTGTGTTTTTTGTCCATTTTCAGCTAGGTATTTTTAATAAATTTTTTCCCTTTTAAATTTTTTCAACTATTTTTACTTTTTCCTCCGCACAGTGGGTAAACATGTACAGAGGCACAGTCTCACCCATCACAACATAGTTGTTAAAACGTATTTACGTTTATTCAAAAAGTACATATACTCGAGTACTGAGTAAATATGCTTTGAAAAAAGTAGCTGTACTCACTTTTATGTATACTTTTTGAAAGACTCGAGTACAGAATACATATTTCGGATAAGCTTTTTATAGGCTTTTCAAGGCATAGATGGGAAAGAAGGTGGAGAAAAAGCGAAAAACAGGAAAAAAATTCTTAAAATAGGCACATAAAACATGTACTTGTGAATTTGAAAGCCAAAATGATCAAGAAGGTATGAATATGAGTGATTTTGAGTGAAAATTGGGCCAAAATTTTCCAAAAATACTCAAAAATATGTTTTCTGGAGGGAAAAGAATTTTACTCATGTTTACTCATGAGTAAAAGTTTAAAAAAATTGCTTTACGTTTTCTGTACTCAGGGGGTGAGTAAAAAATAAATACTTTATGTTTATGTATACTTTGAAAAAAGTTTGGTACTTTTAACAACTATGCATCACAACCCCTCACCTCTTACTGCCCACCGCCCCAGCAGCAGTGGCAGCGACGTCATGTCTCAGGGCCAATCGCTGAGCCCCCTGACCCCGAGAGACTCCGCCCACAGACACACCAGGGGGCAGTCCCAAGCTCTGTAAAGTGTAAAGTAAAGTGCCAAATGTAAAGTCAAATGCAAAGTAAAGTTTTAATCAAAACAAAAAAAGAAAACATTTTATTACTGAACTTTGCATGACAATTGACACTTTACTTTGTGTCAGATATTTTACGTTTTTACTAATTTTACTACTTTCCGTTTTTACCACAAAAATACGCCACTCGTCGAGTTTTGCCGCGGCGGAGAATTGCAAATTCCGGTCCCTTTGCGCTTCCACTTGCGTGCTTAATTAAATAAATAATTGGTTTTTATGGTACGGGGATGTTCACACGCAAATCAGGAACGGCGCCAGTACCCCTTGGGGTCCTGACAGTTCCTGAGGACGGACACGGCAACTTACCACTCCCTTTCGTAACTGCTGCCAGCGGTTTTACTTCGATTAATTGTTAGAAAGCCGTAATTAATGCAAAGCCGAAATTAATAAAATTCAAATTAAAATCCAAGCAGTTAGTATGCTTCAGGGGGACCAAGTTGGGTTCACGGGAAACTTTATTTTAGCGATGTAGTCAGAGTCAATTTCACAATAGCTCAAGTGAGTCGTATAGCCTCTAGTGGGTGAAAAAATGTAAAATCAGCGAGTTTTATAATCACCAAAAACCTACCATAATCAAAATGAATACTAAATCAGAGACACAACAATTAACCGTAATAAGCGAATTAATAAGGCAAATTCAATGATCACTGGAAAACCGTAAACACAGCGTACGAGGCACAAGTAAATTAATTCAATGCGGGAAAAATAATTAATTTAAACGAACGGGTGCAAATGTAATTTAAATCAAGCGTAAAGTAACTGTGATTATCACTGACGTAATTAAAATGCAATTCATCTCAAAGGTGAGTGTCATTAGCTGGGTTCTATTCAGAGGTTACGGTGCAACTCAGAGCAGGTGGTGTGACACGTGTTATCAACCTGCGCCCCTTTAGGTGAAAAATATTTTTATAGCGCGCCCGACCAAGGCCACAGAAAGAACGCTCATTTGCGGGGTTTGTTCAAGGTTATTGCATTGCCGGGTAAGGGTTGGAACTTTGGGACTAAACACACGCCACAAAACACTAGCACTTGTGAGTTCACCAATCACCCTGGGTGATGGGAATAATTAATTGGCACTACTGTGCTCTTCACTATAAACTGTGCTCTGCATGTGTCTTGCAGTCGCATGCCGACAATAATTGCCGTTTGCCACTTTTCCACCCATTACCTAGTCCTAAGTAAAAAGCACTTGGTCAGGGAATTTTCTGAATGTTATCTATCGGGGCGTCTAAGCATTTAACAGAGTCAACACCTGTTAGCTTAACCAGAAACATTAAAGTCTTTCTAACCCATTCCCAGACACTGCACCCTTTTGACCAAAAATGTAAACTTGATTAAACCTAAAAATTATAACATTCGAAAGTACATGTTGGGAAATGCATTTAAAAAGAAAAAACGGAAGTAGTCACTTAATTAACTCAAAATGCGGGTAACCTAATTAGCTTAATTAATGAATCACTAAAATGAAAATTAAAAATTAGCGTCACACGGGAAATAATTAAATAATTAACGGAAAAGAACCAATTAATAAATTCATGGCCGCAGTAGTGTCCATTCGGGCGTACCGTCCTGGGGCTGCGGCTTCGTTGGCGGATTTGCAGTGCACAGCGAACCGCACGTTCACTGTGACTTCCCTGTGCACCGCGGGTCGTCATTCGGTCGCACATGGTCGTTCTCGAGTCGTCGGAGTGTCTGCGCAAAATTGTCGTTACGTTTTTACGCATGATTAGTTAGCCATATTTCTACCTACAATCCCACCAGCCATTAATTTTTTACCTCCGGGCTAAAAACGACATGTTCAGAAAAAGTGTTTTGCGCCGTTTTTTGATTATTCAAAAATCATGCCTTCTCTGCATTTTTCGGTGGACGGCTGTGGCAGTCACATGCCCTGGGGGTGCAAATATGGCTCGTCTTCATTTGAATTATGGCATCAGCTTTCTGCCGTGCCGGCTTTTTGTGCTCGAAACTTCGAAATTTTGGTTCCCGCTCAGGGCTCGATGTGAGAAAAAGTTTTTTCTTTTTTGATTTTGGATACTAATTAATCAGACTACTAATCTGTATTATTTCACAGCATCGTGCCACTGTTGGATGGGCAGTTTGGAATCAACATTCAAGTTACCTGCTCAACCGACATGTCGCAGTCCGTGCGTGTGAAAATTGATCGTCGACAAGATTTTCTAATTGTTTTCATGGAATATTAACAAGTATGTTTGTTGTTTGCTGATTATTTTTTGTTACAGAGTTGTCTGTTTCTCCTGACGACAAAAGTTGTGCATGAATTATTACATTGAAACTTTGATAACTGGGCTTTTGACAAAAATTGTTTCGTATCAATTTTCACAATTACCATTTTCCATGTGGTGTTCTACCTGTTGCGCTGGAGCTTCCTCCGGTGGCAGTGGGATGGCCTCGACCGCGTCGTGGTGCTCGGGCGGCGGCGAGGGGGGCTCGGCTACGTTCTGCAGTGCCATGGCCGCCATGTCGTTGCTAATGGGGGAATATTCTTCATTAGGGCGGTAAACTGGTTCGACAACGGGCACCACTTCCTCCAACACCGGCACACCCTCCTCCCGCGCGTCTGCGGAGGAGTCAGAGCCCGCTGTGGCGGTTTCAATGTCAGACAAACATTCCGCCTGCAGTTCTTCTTCGAGGGCCGGGTATCTGTCCGGTCCGACTAGTTCTTTCAAGTCGGCCCGCGGGCGCCATTCCGGAGGCCAAAATCCCAACACGTTTCCCCAAATTTGGCCTGACTCGTAAGAGTAAATCCGGTCGGCTTTGTGCTCGACCGTCAGAAACCGGTGGAAAAAGGTTGACCACAACATGGTCTCGGCGTTGGCCACCACGATGCGCACACATTTGGCGCGGGAGGTGGCTACGTTTCCCCGGGGCAACTCCGCTACAAATCCAACTCTACCGTACGCCTTCTTGGGATCGGCATCCAGCTGGGCGGAGTCGGTAGGCGGGCTGCCGCGCACGCAGGAAACGATGACCACTTCCGCTTCACGGGCCTGTGCCTTGTCGGCAGTGATCACGCGGGTGGCCCAGTAAGCCGCGTCGTGTTCTGTATGGGCTACTAGTCGACTGATTAGGGCGCGCGCCTGCGCCGCGTAAAAACAGACAATTAGCAAACTAGCGGGATCTGTAAGATCTGCCCAGGGCAGGGTGGGATCTTCTTTCACTGTGGCCACGAGGTAGTCGTACAGGTGCAGGATGATGCGCAGCTCCTTTTTGTTGATTATGGACATGCCTTCTTTCGATTCGCAGCCCTGGTGCACCAGTGTCGATGACAGCATGACGCCATCCTCGAAGTCGCCAGGCGCGGGCAACATGGTGGCGCCGTGCGCTGCAGTGTCGTTGTAAGCGCGTAGCAGTCCATTGTACGCCGCCACAGAGTTGGCCTGAATGAGCTGGCGATGCCCGCGGAACACTGTTTCCAAGTGAACCACGGGACATAGTTGATATTGTGTGAGCCTATCAATGAGGGTGGGGTCGGGTTTCAGGACAGGCTCCACCCAGTCTTGCACGCGAATCATACGCGTCAATTGTTTACTGTCTCCAAATAGAAGCAACATGCCGTTCACTGGGAGCTGAGCCGCCTGAGCCACGCTAATTACTGCAGCGTCAGACGCCAAAGACGCTTCGTCAATAATTACCGCGCACGCAGTCACACTTTTTATACGGGCGTCGTGGGCGGAGTCCAAAGTGACATGGATTTGACCGGGCTGCACCACCTCCAAGAACACCCGGTGCAGCCTGACCGTAGCCCTGACATATTTAGACAGCGCCCTACGCAGCACCTTGCCCCAAAATCCCTGATCAGCTAAACTAGCCTCACCAGCCCGGGCGCCCGCCACGCCTGCCTCGAAGTCATCGAATGGCTGCTCGTCTCCATCGTCGGCGGTGAGAAATGGCACTTGTTCGGTCAGCTGCGCGCGTATGACGGCGTCGTCCGTGCAGTTGTTGATGATTTCGTCCACCAGTTCGTAGTCCTTCTTGGCGCCGTCGTACTTTTCCAGCGCTGCCGTCCATTCGGGGCTGAGGCGGACGATGTTGTGGCCGGTTCGCTGTGCTAGGGTGTGCAGGGTTGGCAATTGGGTCGCGGGGGTGGTGTTGTAAGTGGGGTCAGTTTCCCACATGGGACTCAAAACGCGCACCGGAAATGCCGCTCTTAATTTCAAAAATTCTTCAAAACCCTCCAGTTTTTGCATTTCAGAAAATGGCGTATCAGCCATGGCGGTCCATTTCGCGCGCTCCCGCAATAAGACTTCTAAAGCCCCAAAAATATCCCGCTGCCCTAATTTATTCAGGTTGGCCAGGGCCCTGCGAGCGCCTTCGTCGGCCGCCGAGTTGACCGTGCACGTGATGAGCGTCGAATGGTATTTGGCGTTCGGCTGCTTGTCCGATGGCAAGTCGGAGCCCGCGCGCACCCTGGGTCTCGAGTTATAATAATTATAGCCGCGTGAACACACATACGCCAGTTGATTTTGTGTGGTCGTCTTCCCGGACCCGAAAGGCGAGTCACACATAATCAAAAGGGGTTTGCGCATTCGCACGGCTGTGATCACAGCTCCTAAAACTTCTACCTGCCCCTGCTGCGGCAAAAACTCACCTAATTTGGTCTGAATCATTTGTTCGTTTTTTCCTCTGAACAATGATTCGTACAACTCACTAGCCTCGCGGCTAATGAGCGCCCAGTCAGTTTCGTCATCCAGCAGACGCAAATTCAATATCACAGCTAATTGGATTTGCGCCTCCAGGGTGAGTACTTTTGACCCCTGGACCACTTTTGGCACCCAGCCGACCGGCGCTTTATTCAGGGCGGCTTGCAGTGATCGCATGGTTCGGTCGTAATTGGGCGAGTCGTTCGAGCCGCGCACCATGTATCTTCCACTCTCCAGGGTTCGGGGCAGTGCTGATTGCGACGCCGCCATGTCCAACTTCGCACGCAGCCTTGTAGTTGTTGGCTCTGATTCCACGCTGGTAATTCTGACTGATAGATTGGGGCTGCCCGCCGCTGGTTTGTCTTCGTCCGGTCTGGCCTGCACCAAGCTCAACACCGACATGGGCGTCGCCTGGTTCAACAGCTGTGTCTGCGTGTTCACCTGCTCCAGCAAACGCACGCGCTGCTCTTCTGGTCCTTCGAAAGTGTCAGCTTGCAACTCTTCTGGGTCCGGGCGGCGCACCATAATATCGCATGCAGTGCCCTGCGGCGTGTGCTCCCAGGACACATGCGCGCACACGTCCGTTGCGCGTTTCGCCCGAAATCGCAAAAATGACTCGTTATAGCAGTGAGCCGCTGCTAAAATGCCCAATTTATACCTGAGAAACGAGTCCATGTTGTCTCTGTTCTCTGTGTCTGGCTGGATGCCCGATGTGCTGATATCCTCGGCCGTAGCGACCTGCAGCCCGTACGCATGGCCGTAGAATTCGTCGCCAAACACGTCCAGATCATTCAAGTCGTGATACTCGACGTGGGCCAGCCCCAACTGTCCCGCACTCAAATTTTCCACTCTGCTGTCACTCACATATTCTCTGTGCAAAATGACCAGCTTTTCCGGCCCGGCATCACCTCGCTCCGCCGCGCCCAGCGGTTCCAGATTTTTGTAATTCGACGGCGTGAAGGCCGCTCGCAGCCGCGCTGTTTTCCAGTCGCTCGTGTAGGGCTGGTAGCCGGAAGTGTCGCCGCGCGTCAGTGTACGTGCCGCTTGAGTGACGCGCCGCGTGCCCTGCGTACTCACGACCACGGGGGCGGCAACGTTTAAGGGGCATTTTGTCTGATTACCCCAAATCGCGACGCCGGTAAACTCCCAGTACCGGGGATTTTCTATTTTTTGTGCGATTGCGGTCGCCGAAAAACGCATCCCGTGGCGCACTAGGGGCAGGAACATCGAGGGGTGTTGTTTCTGAATTTTCGCGCACAAATCCACCAGCTGAGTGGTCCGTTTGTCCCTAGCCGCCTTGGCCCGCTTATTCGAATAATAGAAATACGGATAAGCTTCATCCGCATTCACCCACTGCTCGTTTTCGCTGAGTATCGCCATCGTCTGCTCAGAAATTCTCACATGGCACTGATACTCAACATGCCCGTCCGCGCCCGAGTCAATATACACCCTATCTACCCAACCTTCGAATTTCCCTCTGCTGGGGTAGATTTCCGGTCCATTTTGCATCTGCTGCGCGCGGTAAAGTTGTCGCGGGGGAATGGTTCCGCCGCCGCAGGCACCATGTGTATTTGTCTCCTTGGATTTAATGGGCGGGGCGTCTGCACCTTCAAATGGGCGTTTGCGAGAGGCCGAAGCCATTATAATTATAATGATGTGATAAAATAATTAATTGCGAAGTTTTATGAACGGGGAAAGTAACAAGAACTCGTGCGGTCCAGTCGCCCGTGGGCAAAAGGGGTGCACGAGCTTCCTAACAAAACACACACACTTTCACACACACTTCATACCTGTTGTACCTGGTTTCGTGTTGTTTGACGCGACGGCGATGATCGTAACGGCTAATTAATCAGCTAATTAATCAATTTTTTAGTCGTCGCCGTATAATTCACTGTAAGAAGGGGGAATTAAATATTCACTGGTTGCCTTGCAACGATCCGCATGAACTACATAAATTTTCTTATTAATATTGTTGAATAAAGTCACTAATGGGTGGACATAATCAATGCACTCATACGGGCCGATAAAGCGAGGCGCGAATTTCTTACTGGGGCCCGTCAACTGAGTAATACGCGGCGTGTATACGCGTACCGCTTGCCCGCGTTGCACATTCAATCGGCGCGCACGGCGATTGGCGTAAAATTGCTCTTTTTGCTGCGCCTTTGCTAAAGCGGTATGCGCTGCTTCGCGTGCTGTGGTTAGACGCGCGCCTAATTCATTTATAAGAGCGCGCTTATGCGGCAATGAGGGCAATGCCTCGTTGTCAGGGGGAGGCTCGATCATTCGCTCCCACATGGACGCAGCAGGCTTGCCAAATAGCAACGCATAGGGGGTGGTTTGCAAGGAAGGGTGTTTCGATGTATTGTACGCGTGTACAGCGGCGCCTAAATATATGTCCCAATCGTCATGTGTACGATTTACGTAGTGTGATACTATTTCCATCAGAACACCATTCCTACGTTCCACCATTCCGTTGCTCTTGGGGGTGTACGCAAATGATGTATGTTGGGTCGCGTTCAAATATTGTAGAAGCTTGGCAAAAGTGCCCTCGGTAAAGCTAGGGGCGTTATCACTGAGTATAATGGCCGGCACACTAAATATAGGCAAAATGTGCAACAGAAATGCAAATGATACTGTGTCTTGTTTTATGTCGGGAACGGGCACAGCAATTCCAAAACGTGTGCACTGATCAACAAATACTAACACATGTCGGTTTCTGCGTTTCGTGGTTAGTAAAGGTCCTATTGCGTCTACCGCTATCACATCACCTGGCCTTTTGGCTACCTGGCGGCACACCATTTGAGTTCGCATTGCCGCTCTGAGACCTTTCTTGGCGTTGCACGAAGGGCAGGTGGCAACCCAGCGCGCACTTTCTGGCCGCATTCCTGGAAACCACGCGAATTCCTGCAACCTTTCGAATGTTTTTATTATTCCTAAATGGCCCGCCGTAGGGTGATTGTGAGCTAATTCTAACACAAATGGAACTAATTCCGACGGAATACATACGGGGTCGTATAATTGTATACCTGGTATCTGGGACGTTCCCGCTTGGCGACGTAATAAACCGTATTGGTCAATAAAATACGGCGCGGCGCTGTAAAAATTATCTGCGCGACACACTTCTATAGTTGTGGCTATGTATGGTTCTTCTGCTTGTAGTCGCTTCAATTTGTCAACCGGAGTCATTGGGGGTAGTGCCATAATTGTACTGCGCTTAGTTGCACTCGTCAAACCCGGAACAACTTCATTTCCGGCTCCTGAACCACCAGCCATTGTTCCGGTTCCAGGCGCTTCCGCATTCCGCTGCCGCTCTCGCAGCCCGGGTGGCTCCGCCTCTTTTCGCCCGCGCGTCCGGTCGCTGATTGGTCGCATCAACTCCGCCTCCTCGTTTACGCTGATTGGCCGGTACGCTGCCCTGCTTGCCGCAGCTACCGTAACCTGCTTATCGTGCGGGATAGCGATTTCACGGCACGTAACTTGTGCGAACTGCTCAAAAGCCTCATCCAGGTCCTTTTTCTCGTCGAATACCACTGGTGCGTCTTGTCTTCTGGATAGTGCATCTGCTAATTCGTTGCTTTTTCCCCGCAAATGCTTAAACGTGATTTGGTACGGCGTAATTGCTAAGGCGAACTTGTGCAGCATGGCGTGCGGGGTAGTCTCTAAATTAGGATTCTTTACCCACGAAATACTCTTGGCGTCAGTCCAGACTTCAAAGGGTCGTCCCGCCAGATAACAATGCCAGTTACGTATGCTTTCGTAGATTGCACACGCTTCCAGGGAAATCGCTGGCCATTTGCTTTGGGTTGCACCTAACTTCCGGCTGTAAAAGGCACATGCGTGTAGTATTTTCTCGTCCTCTGCTCGTTGTGCTAGCACGCCTGCAACAGCAATTTTAGAGGCGTCCGTGATAATTATAAACATACGTTTAGGATCGGGAAATTGCAGACATGGGCTTCCTAACAATGCTTCCTTGAGCTTATGGAAAGCTTCCAGTGCCTTGGGTTTCGATGTCAAATCCACCGGGGTGTCGCTATTGTAGTTCTCTCTTGGTCCCGTACGCGTGAGATTTGACAAGGGTACTGCTAGCTCTGCGCATCTGTGAATCATGCGTCTGAAAAAACCGATAGCTCCCAGGAATCCTTTTACCTCTTTTACGGTAGTGGGTACTGGCCAGTCCTGAATTATGTGCCGTTTATCATCTGGTACGCACACGCCGTCACGGCCAATCATAAATCCTAGAAAGCGTACAGCTGTAACGCGCGCGAAAAAACACTTTTTTGGACTAATTTTGAAATTGTTCCTAATTAGTCTTTCTAACACCTGTCCTATGTCATATAAATGTGTTTCCCAGGTTGCACTATAAATCAGCAAGTCATCGATGTATAATAATACATTTCGATGTATTAAACCGGCCATAGCTAATTCAAAACAGCGCTGCGCTAAACTAGGTGAGCATTTTAATCCCATGGGTAAACGTTTCAGTTGAAATTGTCCAAAAACATTTCTGAATGACGTGATGTGTCGATCATCTGGATGCAAAGCAATGTTATAGAAAGCTTGGTTTATGTCGGCACTGCTAAAAATACTTGCAGCTACATAAAGATTCGACTGTTTCATCTAAGCGGGGTAATGGGAATTGGGGAGCGTGCAAAACAGCGTTCAGGCGTCTGTAATCAATTACCATCCGCTTTGATCCATCCGGTTTGGATACCACCAGCGTGGGGGCACAATACGGGCTCGTACTGGGCTCCACGATGTCGTGCTCGATGAGGCATCTCAAATGATTTTCTAAGTATTGCTGATCATCCAGACTCAACCGGTACATTCTGCAAGCAATTGGCTTTTTGTCCACCAATTGCAACCGGTAGTCCACTAATTCGCTGTAGCCGATGTCATACTTGTGTCGGGCAAAAGCTTCTTTGTACTGCAAAATCACCTTTTTCAGTTCCTCTCTGCGTTCGTCCGTCAATGTTTCTGGCACGGTAAATTCCATCACGTGTCCATCTGGACATGCAACTTGCAGTGGAGGTCCTAATTTGTCTTCGGCTACTTTGGGGGGAGGTTCAGTCGCTTGAACCTGTCGACACACATCTCTGTCATAGCACTGCTTCACCCATTCAGCGGGAGGGTCTCCAGGTTTCACCTTCAGCACGCAGTCCACTGGTTCGACCACTGCAATGCGCTGTCCTACCTGCAGCACTACGGGCTGGTTTCGTACATTTGCACATCTCACCTGAAACACAGGGGCACTAGTTTCATAGGCCGCTGAAGCAGCCATAACGCCACAGCGTTCACCTACCGTATCCAATCCCATGACCGTAAATAACCTTTCATCCATGGGGGCAGATAATTTTGCGGTCACTAGCGCTTCATGCCTAGCCAGAATTTCTATTTTTTCATTCACAATAGCGTAAATTCTGCGCTGCTGCACTTCCGGGTCTGGGTTATCAAAGGGAATGATCGCATTAGCCGTAGGGATTCGTAATTCCCTTGCAGGTAGGTCTACTACCATGTGCCGTAAGACATCTGCACCAATTAGAATTTCACCAGCTAATCCGTTCACTGCCTGAAACACAATCCCGAAGGTGTGGTTTCCCATGGTTACCGGTACTTCCATTTGCCCCAATACCAAAAGTTTCGAGTCTGCTGCACACCTAAGGGCTCCAATAGGTGAAACTTCATCATGCTTAGTAGCCTTTTCCTTGTGTCGCATCAGCACGTCTCTGTTGCATAATGAACGCATGGCGCCTGTGTCCAGTAGACATCTTCGATATTCTCTCCCATCAATGGTTATGGTAATGGATGGGCTGTAGTACACATGCACAATCTCTTCACGTCGATTGGCTACTTGATGGATGTTGTCTCTTTCTTCCGTCGAAAAAGTGATCATGCACACTGATTCTTCTTCCAGATCGCATTTTCTGTTGATACTGTATTGTATAGCGGGAAAACGACGCGCGCCCGTGAGTGCGGGCATGCCACTTGGCATTCCCACGCACGGGTTAATTACCGTTCTTACCTTTACCTGTTCGCTAGGGCGGTCCTCAGCCAATTCGACAATGATATTGGACTTTTCTTCTGTCTTTGGTCGCCTTTTGATTTTTTCCTTTGCCCTGTTCACCAAAGTCACGGCCGTTTCCGGCGCTGCAGCCATGAGCGCGGCTAGTAAATACTGCAGGGTGACCAGTGCACATATCAGATAGATCCATACTTGTAGCCAGGTGCGCCAGGTGTCGAAATCCCACCATCCCAGCGCTAATACCGATTTTGCCAAGGTTCGATGTCTTTGCATGTGTGATTCCACTCTCGGCTCCGCCCCCTGCGTAATTTGCCGCACGATAGAATACGCGTGCCATACGTCATTCAGGGTGGTCGTCGGCAATAATTCTGACAAGTTGTACATAGTCGTGGCGGCAAAAATCTGATGATGCACATCCCTGACTTTTTCCTGCTGCCATTTCTGCGGAAAACTGTGGGTGTTATACATAGGCAAATGTTCCAGGCCGCCGACTTCCGGTAGATATTTGTACCATTGCCCATTTAACATCACCACACGATTGTGCGCATTGGTGCATGAGCCCGGGATCGCTTGAAAATGCAAAATGTTTGTCAACCTATTCATGTGCAACGTCACATTCTGCCCGTGTACGCTAACTTGCACAGGTACTGTTTCGTAGCATTCTGGAGACTTCTTCTCTTTCATGATCTCGTATGTTTTTACCGCAAAACATTTGTGAACCAGAAATCCGTCCGGCGCGGGTTTGGCAATTATTTCGTTATCATTCATGTACCATCGGGCTGTCGTAGTTGCGTGTTCGCTCATAGCCAGGCGCACAAATTCTTGGAAGTGTTGCACATTCTTGCAGGTGGCTACGGCCTGCGCGCGCATGGTTTGTTCTGCTGTTTCGTATACCGCCTGCATGCTGGCTGCTAATTGGCCTGCGCTCACTATTCCCAGCGTGGGTCGACCTTGCGCTCGTTTTTGTCTGACGCTTCGAATCACTGCCTTCTCAAATGGCGCCACTACAATATCTTGGTCCGATTTCCATAATTTAATGCCGCATGATTCAACCTCTTCATGTGCTCTGAAGGACAGTGATAGTGTATGATCATCAGCTAGCCAGATGTCCTGTCTAATACGTCCATGCATTTCACGCCATTTTTCATAAGGGCATTCCGCCTTCGGGTTCGGTTTCCAAGTTAATTGGCTGCCGTCTTCTAGCGTGCATGCACCCATTTCATAATTGCACTTGCTAACCTCACCCAGCGTGCTTTGCATGGTGTTGGCTCCATATCTCATTCGTACTTCCCCTCGAAACAGCCCACAGTGCGGCGTCGTTTCACTCACCCATTTGCAACAGTATAATCCATGTCCTGAGTAGCTAACATTGGTGGGGTACTGGGTGTCCCATGCGTTGTCCAAATCACTCACAGGGGTCATGGGCCCATCGTTGCACTTGTGATATTTAATCATGCCTTCGCACTCGGCGGCGCCCACAGATCGGGGGTTAGAATCAAACTTTTCCAGCGTGACGTCGCCCCAGAAGTTCTGATACGTCTTTGCCGTTCGAGTCGAGGCCACACACCTGTGTGCTGCCGCACGATATTCTACCATATTTCGCTTGTAGATTGTCAGTGTCAATTTTCGTGGCCGTTCTAATGACGCCGTAGTGTCAACAATAGCCGTGCAATTGGGTAGAGGGGGGTACGTGTATAAATCGTAGTGATCTGTCAAATCGCTGCAGAGCAATGGAGACGAGGGCATGATAGTCGCGCCCGCGCCCGGCAAAAAGGCTAATCCCATTACAATTAACCCAACTGCTAATACGAAAAACAGCGACTGTGCGACCTGAGGCATGTAGGGGGGTTCTGAATATGCGCGCGGCGCGGGGCGCACCCCTTCCTCAGTAGACAGAAAACCCATATACCTGTCGACCTGGTTGCTGGAGCCAGTACGCGGCGGCAGGGCGGCCGGCGTGGCGTACAGAAACGGGTCCAGGCTGATGTTCATGAGCACATCCAAGGGCACCTCAGTCAGCGTGTCCGAGTGGTCGTCTGCAGGGCAATTAGGCCACAACGTACAGTCCGTTTCTTTCAAATCATGCATTCCAATCCTGCGTAGAAAGGCCAGCCAGGTAGTTCGAAACAGGTAACCTTTTTCAGTTCGCATGTATGCCCATGGTTTGATCCAGAATTCCCGCTCCTGCGCGAGCACATGCATTCCAGTGGTGCGCTGCTGCTCTTCGGGTGACTCTGGGACCAGTTCGTCAGGTTCCTCATCCTCTAATTCCAGGCCTTGCATCACAGGGATTAATTTATTAACGGGACGTATCATCATGCAGCGATCATCTTCGCGCACATGCATGGTCATTCCAGTTGTACTGGACACTCGCGTGGGGTTCAGCGACTCTACGTGTGGGTTACTTACCTGTACCGGTTGCATGTTATATTGTTGCATGCGCCCATCCGGTCCCATAGCCATCCAGTTAGCTGGCGGCGTTTGATAAGCCATCATTTGCGGTTGCATGTTCATATCGCCAGCCCTCTGTACCGTCTGCGCTGGTTGTACAGGCATCGGCTGCGCTGGTTGCCACTGCGGATATGCGTATTGCATGGGCACCATACCTGGCTGCATCGCTTGAGCTTGATTATTTCCCTGATAGCCACCACGTTGTCCTCCGCCGCGCCCACGTCCATTTCCTCTGGATGCTCCGCCGCCGCGGCTCCTTTTGAAATACTGTTCCCTTTGTTCTGGGGTTAGTTTGGGGCACTCATATCTGATATGCTCTTCAGAGCCACATTCCCAGCATCCTTTGTCAAATTTTCGTGGGGGCAATTTAGGGGGGTCCCTGTTCAATCCCAAAAGTTTACCTTCCAACGCGCCCAGCTGCGCTAGTTTCTTCGCTATCTCTTGGTGCACAGAATCGAATTTGGCAACACTCTCAGTCATTTTCTGTTCCATTGTTTCTAGCGTCTTGTCGGCCTGGGACGGCAGTCCAGCCATGGCGGGCATGTTTAGTGCCATCAACCTGTCCATTACCTTGTCTGTAGCGCTGGCAACCACATCCTGTTTGGATTTTTCTCCCTTATTCTGGCTCTGTTCTGCTTCCAGAAAGCTCTCTTGTGCGCGGGCGTTGTCAACCATCTCCTTCCAAGTGATAGACGCCGTGACCGGTACATTGCGCCTAATTTCATTTCTCAGTCCTCCATGAAATTTTATCATGCATGTGTCACCTCGTTTTTCATGACCCATGCCTGGATATGCGCGTTTTATCAACTTTTCCAAACGTACCGCCCATTCCAGTACCGACTCATCTGCGCCCTGTCGCGTCTCAAAAATCTCTCTCTGTGCATGATGTTTGTCATTCGGATTTTCATAGAACTTTTCCAGTGCCTGCATCATGTCCTTGTAGTTCAGGTCGCGCAATTCTCTGTACCGCGTGTTGAAAATAGCTCTGGCACTGCCTTTCAGAAACAATTTCACCAGCGGCTTCCGCTCCTGTAACTTTATGCGCAGCGCATCACATACCGTGTCCCAGCTCCTTCTCCAGTCCCTGAAACCCTCATTTGGCTTGCCGCGAAAGTATCCACATTGCTGTGCTAGGGCTGTGATGACTGCCGCATTACTTTGCTCTAATTGCCAATTTTGTCCCGGGTCCGTGGGCCACGCCACTTCAGATGTAGCTGACGAGTTCCTGGAGGATGCTGGCGAACGGGATCGAGCGCGTCGCTGCGTAACAGTTCTCACCTGGTTCGTTCCAGCTGCCGACGGGGGCGCCGCTGGTGCCGTTGATGACTGTAAGGGCGCTGCTTGACCATTGGTCAGCACTATCGGCTGCTGGCCACTAGCCGGTGAATTTCCTCCCAGCGTCGCATTCTGATTTTGTACGGCTTGATTGTGCTGTTGGTACGCAGTCGTCAGGTCAACTATATCGTCGCTATGTACGCTGTGGTGCGCTTCGAATTCCTGCAAAAAATGTTCCACCCTAGGTACCTCGGCGACTGGGTCACTTCCCCATAAATTCATAGCAATTTTAATTAGTGCCACCATACGCAAGTCCCCTGGTTCACCATTCTGTGAGAAAGCACCAACCGGTCTCGCTTGACTCATCATGTTTGCCCATTTCTTCGCCGCTGCACATGCCTTTTTAGGTGTCCATTGTGCACAGGATGGCGTTGTTTGCACCGGGTCCAGGTCCATTATGGTAGCTTGGTAAATTAAGTCCGCATTAGTGACCTTTGCGTACCTGTCTTCCAGCGCCGGAGCCGCCGTCTGGTTCGCGCCGTTATTTGTCATTCTGCTTGCGGGGCTGTTAATAACTATCACGGGGGGATTATTTGAAATTTCAGTCTTAATTAACTGGCGTCTAGCCTTTGCAGTTGCGCTCTGCGATCTCGACTGGTCGCTCGATAAGTTTCGGCTACTGTTACCTGACACGTCTCTCGGCGTCGAAGTGCTCTTCGGTGGGCTTAACTGCAGCGCCGGGGAAGTGTCTCCACTCTGCGTCGCTGTCTCCAGCAGTTCCGCTACGGTATTTTCAATCACGGGAAATTGATCTGCAGTAGCTCCAAGCTCAGCTGCAATCACAGGGTAATCACGTTGAATCGACGGCTGCCCTAGAGGCTCGCTGTCACCAACGTATCCGTCTGAACCGACTTCAGAACCCGATCGCACTCCAGGCGATATGGATGAGCTGCCCGCGCTCCAACCCAGTGTCCTCCGAAGCTTAGACCACTTACCTGTCTTTCCTGCTTCCTTTCCTGCAGCTTGTCTGCTTGTCCCAGGCGCTTCTTCCGCTTCTGCGCTGGACGTTAGCTGCCGCGCCGCTGCCGGTACAGCTGGCGTCTTCCACTGACTGAAACTGTCTGGCGCAGGCCCTGCACCTTCAACCGTTGATAATCTGATTACCGGGGTGTCCTCAGCTGTCTGTCCAGACCAGCGTTGACTTTCACTCTCCTCTAGCGCTTCCGGCGCCTCTGTTTCAGGGTTAACCGAATCGTTCGACTCACTGTCTCCTGCTTGACTCTCAGCTGCAACAAGTTGTGCGTCCACTTCTTGCCCAGCCTTCTGTTGTCGCGCGCGCCTTCGTGCTTGTTTCTGCTTCTCCAACGCAGCGTGCCAAACTTGTTCTATAGTGTCCCCTTGTAAGCTTGCTGGCCCCCTCGATCTCAATTCCCTTTGGGGTGACTCGTTATCCGTGAAGCCGTTTTTTGTAGAGGCGTTGATCAGGCGCCCCAGACAGAAAACTTTATGGCTTGCTTAGGAAACCACTCGCTACGCTACCAGTTGTCAGATATTTTACGTTTTTACTAATTTTACTACTTTCCGTTTTTACCACAAAAATACGCCACTCGTCGAGTTTTGCCGCGGCGGAGAATTGCAAATTCCGGTCCCTTTGCGCTTCCACTTGCGTGCTTAATTAAATAAATAATTGGTTTTTATGGTACGGGGATGTTCACACGCAAATCAGGAACGGCGCCAGTACCCCTTGGGGTCCTGACAGTTCCTGAGGACGGACACGGCAACTTACCACTCCCTTTCGTAACTGCTGCCAGCGGTTTTACTTCGATTAATTGTTAGAAAGCCGTAATTAATGCAAAGCCGAAATTAATAAAATTCAAATTAAAATCCAAGCAGTTAGTATGCTTCAGGGGGACCAAGTTGGGTTCACGGGAAACTTTATTTTAGCGATGTAGTCAGAGTCAATTTCACAATAGCTCAAGTGAGTCGTATAGCCTCTAGTGGGTGAAAAAATGTAAAATCAGC
Source organism: Sphaerolaimus hirsutus (assembly GCA_964036195.1). Classification (NCBI taxonomy): domain Eukaryota; kingdom Metazoa; phylum Nematoda; class Chromadorea; order Monhysterida; family Sphaerolaimidae; genus Sphaerolaimus; species Sphaerolaimus hirsutus. The sequence goes on along the minus strand of OZ038455.1, from coordinate 384,916 downwards.
GAGTTTTATAATCACCAAAAACCTACCATAATCAAAATGAATACTAAATCAGAGACACAACAATTAACCGTAATAAGCGAATTAATAAGGCAAATTCAATGATCACTGGAAAACCGTAAACACAGCGTACGAGGCACAAGTAAATTAATTCAATGCGGGAAAAATAATTAATTTAAACGAACGGGTGCAAATGTAATTTAAATCAAGCGTAAAGTAACTGTGATTATCACTGACGTAATTAAAATGCAATTCATCTCAAAGGTGAGTGTCATTAGCTGGGTTCTATTCAGAGGTTACGGTGCAACTCAGAGCAGGTGGTGTGACACGTGTTATCAACCTGCGCCCCTTTAGGTGAAAAATATTTTTATAGCGCGCCCGACCAAGGCCACAGAAAGAACGCTCATTTGCGGGGTTTGTTCAAGGTTATTGCATTGCCGGGTAAGGGTTGGAACTTTGGGACTAAACACACGCCACAAAACACTAGCACTTGTGAGTTCACCAATCACCCTGGGTGATGGGAATAATTAATTGGCACTACTGTGCTCTTCACTATAAACTGTGCTCTGCATGTGTCTTGCAGTCGCATGCCGACAATAATTGCCGTTTGCCACTTTTCCACCCATTACCTAGTCCTAAGTAAAAAGCACTTGGTCAGGGAATTTTCTGAATGTTATCTATCGGGGCGTCTAAGCATTTAACAGAGTCAACACCTGTTAGCTTAACCAGAAACATTAAAGTCTTTCTAACCCATTCCCAGACACTGCACCCTTTTGACCAAAAATGTAAACTTGATTAAACCTAAAAATTATAACATTCGAAAGTACATGTTGGGAAATGCATTTAAAAAGAAAAAACGGAAGTAGTCACTTAATTAACTCAAAATGCGGGTAACCTAATTAGCTTAATTAATGAATCACTAAAATGAAAATTAAAAATTAGCGTCACACGGGAAATAATTAAATAATTAACGGAAAAGAACCAATTAATAAATTCATGGCCGCAGTAGTGTCCATTCGGGCGTACCGTCCTGGGGCTGCGGCTTCGTTGGCGGATTTGCAGTGCACAGCGAACCGCACGTTCACTGTGACTTCCCTGTGCACCGCGGGTCGTCATTCGGTCGCACATGGTCGTTCTCGAGTCGTCGGAGTGTCTGCGCAAAATTGTCGTTACGTTTTTACGCATGATTAGTTAGCCATATTTCTACCTACATTTGCATTTGACTTCACATTTGACACTTTACTTTACACTTTCCAGGGCATGGGACTGCCACCTGTAGCTACTGGGGCAGCGGCCGGCTGCATGGCAATGCCATTGAGCACGTTGACCACCAGCTGCCTGACCAGCACGAACTGGGCCACCAGGGGCACTCCCAGACTCTGCTAAATGCCCTATAGAATGGATAATGTTGTGCAGTTCTTGTTACTTTACATGACTTTTGACACTTTGCATCATATTTGACATTTTGTATGGCATTATACACAACTTATGACACTTCGCATGACTTTGACATTTTATAGGCCACTTTACTTATGCATGAAATTTTACATTTTACATGGCATTTTGCATGCCATTTGCTATTTTCAGATAATTTTACATGACTTATGAAGCTTTATCATTTTCCAGGGCATTTTACATGACAATTTGCCATGTTGCAGGCCATTTTACAGGGTCTGGGAGTGGCACCAGATTGGCTGACAGGGGGGTCGCGTTGCTGCAGTGTGGCTGCTGGCCAGCTGACAGGTAGCTGGTGGATTGACTGCTGTCTGATGGCAGCCCGGTGATGCCACCATGCCGCGGGTACTGAGGGGAGGGAATTCAAAGCAAATTTTCAGACTCATTCCAACCACAGACAAGAAAATTCCTAAATTTCTGGCGGTGACAGTGAGTGACAGTTATTTTAGAGACGGTGATACCACTAAAAAGGTTTTACTCACCGTATTACCTTGAAATACTACCAATCGGGTTTATTGTTTTGACTGGAATTAATTCAAGGGTGCTTATTCGAGGGAGCCTATTATTTCAAAAGATTTTTTTGAAATAACATATACTCCGATGTAGGAAAGTGCAATTGCTTACTGAACCGTCAATGAATGAATCTGGTGGTGATTGTCGTCACCGCAATGACATGATTGTTCGGTGGTGGTGACTAGTGATGTTAAAGGCACCGGGAAAAGTGGCACCGCACCGCACCGGCACCTTTGCCAACGCATGAAAAGGGCACCTGGCACCCTGGGGCACCGGCCAGAAAATGGCACCGCACCGCACCGGCACCGGTGCCTTTTGGCAAAAATGGCACCAGCACCGAAGGGCACCGGCGGGTTGCCGGTGCTAGCACCGAAAGGCACCGCACCGGGCTGGAATTTCTGAAGTAAATATCGGGCAGTTTCTCAGTGGTCTCACCTTTGGAAGTGCATATTTCCATGAATTTTCAACCGATTTTGATGGTTGAGCACTTAAAATGATCAGAATGATGTGGCAATCACTTTTATTAAGCAATTACAATGATTACAAATGAAAGATAAAATATTTGATTCACTGCAATGCCCATAGCCACTATTGTCTACTGATCGGAGTCGTTGCTGTACAGAGAATGGAACTATCTGTGTCATAAACTGACAACAAATTTTGAACAAACAAGTAAGATAAATATAAAATATAAAAATGATTTAAAATTCAACAAAATTTTAGATTCGCTCATCAGATCACGTATCGGGTATAATGGATTTCACAGTAGGTATATTTATTTGATGGGAGGTTTACAAAATAGGCAAAAACGGTTGGGTAAATATAACGCTGTTTTTTGAAATATGAATAAGCACATACTATGGACAAACTTGCACAGCACAAGAAGCCTTGGCCGGTGCCTTTCCCGGTGCCTTTTACTTTGGCCCTGGTGCTAGCACCTTTGGCACCGGCAAAAAAATGGCACCGCACCACACCGGCACCGGTGCTATTCTAAAAAAAATGGCACCGGCACCGGCATGGCACCCCTGAAGATTGCAATGGCACCGCACCAGCACCGGTGCTGGTGCCCTTTGGTGCCCAGCACCGGGGCACCGGTGCCCCGGTGCCTTTACATCACTAGTGGTGACATCGCAAAACCTGGCAGTGACAATCACTGCGTCACCGCCATGGTTGGTTTTAGTAAAATTCTTTTTACTAAAATTGTATTTTATTTTTATTAAAATTGTATTTTATTTTTATTTTATTCATGTTTCAGTTTATTTTATTTTATTTTATTCTGAAATGTCATTAATAAAATAAAATGAAACCATTTTACAAAAATTTTACAAATATTTTACAAAAATTTTACAAAAAATCGGAAATCTTGGTTGCAAGGACATAAAACAATGTGCATGCTAGAAGCATGCAGATGAATACAAAAAAATATGTAATATTTTGACACGAGTTGTGAGGTAGGCATTTTGTATTTTGACCCTCTGGAGGTCCTGGATATATGCATCCAATTGCTCCTCCCAAAGGGAAGATACCTAAAATTTGGTTGTTTTTTTGGGTGGGGGGAGGGCTTGCGGCTGCGGGGTTCAATATAAAGGCTTTTCAAGGTATGGAACGAAGAAAATGGGAAACAAATCACATAAATTAGTGATCTTTAAGGTGAAAATATTTTTAAAAATGTGAAAATTTGCAATTTTGAGCAACGATATGTTTCAATCACAACAATGCAAGATACAAAACAAGGCGCTAGTTCTGCAAATTGGCAGCTAGCAACTTAAGCAACATGATAGAAAACTTTCTATAGAATTTAACAGACACTCAAGTTTTTGTAAAATTTTACTAAAATTGTACAAAAATTCGAATTATTGTACAATTTTACTAAAATTTTACAAAAATTCGAATTTTAGTAAAATTGTATTTTTATTTTATTAATTTTCCATTTTATTTTATTTTATTTTATTCTCTAATTTTCCATTTTATTTTTATTTTATTTTTATTTTTTTCTGAGATTTTGCCAACCCTGGTCACCGCCACATTTTTCGTCATTGATTCCAACATTAGTTAGTAGATTCATACACACAGAACACAGAACACACCTCGTTGCCAGTGGGCACCTGAAGCAAACTGTCAAAACTTGGCTGCCTGCCCACCTCAGCACTCAGCATTTTCTCACTATTCCCACTAGCAACCTGGATATTTAAAGGTAAAAAGTCTGACAAAATCAGGGTAAAGGCTACAGAAAAGAGGTTAGAAACAGACGTTTGCACCGTGATGGCTGGAGACAGAGCTGCAAACAGACCTGCTGCCCGGCACTGGCAGTGTGCAGCCTGAAATTGGTGAATGTGTGATTGGTTAAAATAAAAAATATTTTGTGATGTTTTAAATTTGTATTCAGCAGCTGTGTGCATACACCACCCGTGGACACCCCCTGTATTATTGTTGGATATTTGTGCACAGCAAAAAATGTGCTGGTGATCTGAAGTGATCTGCGGAGAATAGTGATGTAAAAAGCGCCAGACTTTTGGCGCCAAGCGCCAAAAGCGCCATGGCGCTTTTGGCATGCGAGCGCCAAGCGCCAATGGCGCCACAGCAAAATAGCGCCAAGCGCCAAAAGCGCCATGGCGCTTTTCTGGACCATGGCGCCAAGCGCCAATGGCGCCAGAGGATGTTGGCGCCAAGCGCCAATAGCGCCAGCGCCAAAAAATTTTGCTGCTCATAAAGTGCAACCATGCTAATGCAGTGCTAGTTACATATTTGTGTGAGACGCAAGGTATAAATAAATCAAATCGAGTTAACTTTTCTTTATCTGATGTTATTTTACATCTGAGAGTTGGATATTTGGGGAGTTCCATTCTAAAAGTTCACAAGCGCCAAATCCAGAAAAATCGAGTTAAGCGTGGATTTGACCTCCACGTATAGTTTTTCACATTTTTGAAAAAAAATCAGCGTTATAGTCCATTTCGTTCCCGAGATACAGTGGTACCGATTTTCAAAAAAATCACAATTTTCACATTGAAAGGGCACATATCCATCTCAGATCCCCTATGAAAAACAGAACTTTCATTTCGTAAGTGCACACTGTGCACATATCCATTTCGGACCACCGGAGTTTCATTTCATAAGTGCACATATCCAAAAAATAGTTTCATTTCCAAAAATGCACGCGTGCTTCCGCGCGGCCGCGAAGAGCTGGCCGGAATTCCCATACAAAAAAAGTTTCATTTCCAAAAATGCATACATGAATTTCCAAATCTATTTTGCACTATAAATCAAATATGCGTGCATATATTGATCTGAAAATTCAGGTAGAGGTACTTTCAGACACGGGCTTTGCAGTGATGTAATTCGTTTTTGCCTACAATGCACCGTTAAGAAGTTATTTAACATTTAATTTCAAATGTTCAGATTTGTTCCCAATTTTGGGTGACTTACAAAATCTCACATAACTCCCTAAATATTTCCCAGCCAACAAAATTTGTGGTTACAAAAATTGTAGAGAAATGTCGGATCTATCTGAAAAATGCGGGGCAAGCGTCGTCCCCCAAACATAGCGCCGTCGGGCCAGCGTCAAACTTTGAAATGCGATTTTGAAAAATCGAAAAACTTGGATATATTTATGCATTTTTAGAATGAAACTCCCTATTTCTTCTGATAGAATCGTATACCTCCAATAGAACTACACCTACAATAGTATGGCAGGTTTTAGCATGTTTGCGTGCCCACGAAAACAATAAAATGGCACCCCCCCCCCCCCCAATATAACGGCAGGTAGAGATTACGTTGGAAGATTCATGGTTGTTTTCACATTTGGTTTTGTTTGAATTGATTCTGTGATATGGAATATTGTTTATGTGTCATAAAAACACTATGTTCAAATGAAGAATGTGTGAAAAATATTGGTGAAAAAATAGAATGGCTGCCTCCAATAAAAAGGCACCTCCAATAGAATGCCAGGCAAAAAAGTTGGGGGAAAAATAGAATGACGCTTTTCTATTCGAAGATATACGGTAACAATGGCAAGCCATCTCGAAAAAAGTGCTTAGATTTTTATAGATACGTCGAACGTGCATTTGAACGTCGTTCTTCAGCTCGTGAGCAAGCTTTGAATTGGGATGGGAATCATTAGGCCCATTATTCCGGAAAAGTTTAGGATATCCTGGCACGGAAATGGTTTACAAGATAAGCAAGTACGTAGATTTGTTCTTCCAGGAATACGCTTAAACACATTTACTCATGTAAATTATGCACACAAGGTATTTTTACATTAAAAAATGATACATTTTTTTGAACCACTTGGCGCTTTTTTGGCGCTTTTTAAAACGCTAGCGCCAAGCGCCAATGGCGCCACGGCATCATAGCGCCAAGCGCCAAAAGCGCCATGGCGCCTTTCCGTAGCACAGCGCCAAGCGCCAATGGCGCCACAGCAAAAAGGCGCCAAGCGCCAAAAGCGCCATGGCACTTTTACATCACTAGCGGAGAAGTGCCTTCACGCAGACGCTTGCAGGCACTTCAATGCACTTCACGAATTTCAGATTTTTTAATTCTGTAAACAATTTAGTAATAAAATGTGTGAAGTGTTGGGGAAGTGCATTCTATCGGTGATCAGGCGTGATCAGGCTCTGGAGTGTGATCACGGGTGGTGAAGTGCCTGGTGATCAGGCGTGATCAGGCTCTGAAGTGTGATCACAAGGGACAATTCAGACCACTTCAGTGCACTTCATGAGCACGTTATTTACTGTGGTGGTAATCTAATGCACATGTGTTTGCAGCAACTTCAATACTGCTGAATATTTCTACCGTATTACCTCAAAATACCCCCCCCCCTCAAAATACCCCCCCCCCCCTCGTTTGACCCCACCCCCCTCTCGAGACCACTATGAAACAATCACCCCCCCCTCGAAATACCCCCCCCCCCCCCGAATTGAGTGTAAAGAGAACGTACATGACAAATACTGCAGTTGTCGTTCTGCGTAGTGCAGATAGGGTGTCAACTTTCCGTTTTCCGTTTTCCATTTCCGCTTTCCGCAGGCAAATTTTTTACTGTTTCCGTTTCCGTTTTCCGGCTGCTAAATTTTTTTTCCGTTTCCGTTTCCGTTTTTCCACCTTTTTTTCGTTTTCCTGCTCAATTGTCTGTTTTTCCAACTTTATTCATTTTCTGGCTCAATTCTCTGTTTTTTGTAACAGCCAAACTGGTAAACATGCATGCAGGTTCTCAATTATGTGAATTGTTTCTATTTCTAGCAAGATTTCTGCAAATTTTTTGATTTCTGGATAAATTTCTGCAATTTTTTTTCCGTTTCCGGCAAAATTTCACCAAACTTTTTCCGTTTCTTGCATAATGTCAGCAATTTTTTCCGTTTCAGTTTCCGTTTTCCGGCCTTTCATTTTTCCGTTTTCCGATTTCCGGCAGGTGCAAATTTTTTCCGTTTCCGTTTCCGTTTTCCAGCAAGTGCAAATTTTTTTCCGTTTCCATTTCCGTTTTCTGCCAAAAAGTTTTTGTTGACACCCTAAGTGCAGAACACATGTTAAAACAATGTTGGAATCACGTTAGAACAGTGTTTATACCATCTACGTACTAATATTAGTATACAGGAGTTGATACATGTCAGTTATTGATGCAATTTTCTACCCCAGCGCACATCACAAACCACGATTTTGTACTAGGATTTCAAAAAAATTTCCTGTGAAACAATAACCCCCCCTCGAAATACCCCCCCCTTTCGTTAAACCCTCCCCCCCTCTCGGGAGCACTATGAAAAAATCACCCCCTGGGGGGTATTTCGAGGAAATACGGTAATTTCAATCCTCAAATTTTAATTCCAGTAAAAGTCCCAGACTCCCAGTAATGATGACAAAGAATTTCAAAAATATATACCATACTATTATTCCAACCAGAACTTAAAATAAATTAAACTGCAGTAAATGAAAAGGGTTACACCATAATTACACCAAATTTCCCCATCCCAACCAACCAATAGTGCTAGCCCGCCGCCTAATAAAAAATGAGAATAAATAGGGTCCATCCGAGCCAATACTGGGGCTCGCTGGGTCATGTCCACAATTTGATGCTATGCTCGACTGGCGGGAATTGCTGTGCCAAGTTGTCACTGTTTCATCTGCGATTTGAATGATTTGACGGGGTTGTGGTGGAAAAGGCACAGCAAAAAATAGATCCGTGAAGCGTGTGGAAGCGGGCTGGATGCGCGTGAAGCGGCGCGCTTCCACGCGCTTCCACACGCTTCCACCAACATCACGAGATTCTGGGTGAAGTGTCTTCCACACGCTTCACCTAGCTTCACCGCGCGCATCCAAGCATGTGGAAGACACTTCACGCCGCTGGCGCTTCCACACACTTCCGCCGCGTATAAATTTGCGTGGGAGCGCCATATTAAGAAGTGTGAAGTGCCTTCACGCATTTTTTCGTGATGTGTGTGGAAGCGCTGGCAGCTTGGTGAAGCGTTCGGGAAGTGTTGGCATGAAGACACTTCTCGACGCTTCACCGCGCATCCACACACCCATTTTTTGCTGTGAGGGTGACATACAGTGCCATTGGCCACTCCCAGAACCGATAAAATGTCCTGTCCCATGTCAAATGTCATGCAGAGTGTATAAAGCCATGTAACATTCCATGTAAAATGCCCTGTAAATTGTCAAATGTCATGCAGAGTGTATAAAGCCGAGGAAAAATGCATTGCAAGGAGGCAAAGGTCATGCAAATGACTAACAACTAGTAAAAAGTTTAAAAAAGAGGTTTTACATGTAGCATTCGAAAAATAACCCCTGATTTATATTTTCGAAAATCACAATAAATATAAATAACCTGTGATTTATATATATTTATATTTTTTTTAAATTCTGAGTGATATATATATTTTTGTAATTTGAAAAAAAATCACTGAGAAAATCACTCATGCTAAATACATTATGGTTTAATGATTGTACTTTATGACTAAAACATGTAATCTGTGAAAGAGAATTTCACAACTGATTTTCCCTGAAAATCTTTCTGTTCGTGTAGAGCATTTTTAGGTTAAGATATTGTGCCTACACTTTCAGCATGAATTTTTAAAAAACTGAAATGGCCAAAAATGATGAGATTTTTCAGTGTTCCACTTTTGAATGCTTTATATGGTCAGTTTTCACAAATGGCATGAATTTTTGTCAGGTGGTGTTGGCAAGTCACTAGTTTTCCCTTGTGATTATCCAAAGCAAAAAAACAGTTGTGTGGATGAGCAGTGAAGCGTCACAAAGTGTTTTCATGTGAACACTTCCTGACGATTCACCAAGAATGCTGGAGCTTCCACACACATCACAAAAGTCTGTGTAAAGACATTTTTCGCTTCTTAATATGGCAATGGACCATTTGGAAACCAGGTGCTTAAGGTTGAGTACAAATGTTTGCAGCGCAAAATGTTTTTTAAGTTGTCATTGAGGTTGTATTTAGGTTGAATTTTACTGTTATGATATTTGCTTGATGTTTTCACTTGTAAAATATTGTATAAATATTTGGGGAATGAAAAGTAATGACTGTGGGTTATTAAAGTACATTTTTTTGCTTGCAAAGCCCAGAATATCGCTTGAAAATGAAACACAGGGCAAGTGATTTTTTGTAATTTTTTTCCAGCTTAGAGTTATTTTTTCAGTAATTTAATTATATTTTCTCGAGACCTAGAGTGATTTATAAATATTTATATTTTTTTCTAAATTTGGAGTGATATATTTACAGTTGTCCCCGGGTTATCGGGTGGAGTGAAATTTTCAAAATCTTACCCGATAATGCGGGGAAACCGATAACCGAGGGATGTAATACAGAAGCGCCATGGTGCTTCACAATCATTTGCATCACATTTTTATCACACACACAATTTTATCCATCCACATTAATGATTAATGTTTGGCAATGTTGTAATTTACTGTGCGGAATGTGCATTTCATCGAGTTCATGAAGTTTTTTAGGAAGTGTTGTAAAAAACTGTTTATTCAATGCTAAAATACCCTATAATTGAATCCAGTTTGTATATGAAAATGCAGGATATTTTCGAAAATCCCACCCGATAACCGGGAATGCGGGGAAACCCTCAATCCGGGGAATTTACTTCCCACATGTCCCTGCTTTTCACAATTCCACCCAGTAACCCGGGGAACCCTATAACCGGGGGAACCGTTAACCCGGGGACGACTGTATATGTATTTTCCAAAAAAATTGGTGATTTTTTGAATGCTAATTACATGACCTTTGACACCATGCATTTAGCAAGGCCTGAGGGTTACCACAGCGCCAATATGCCCTCCAAAACAGGGTGCAAAGTGCAAACACACACCTATTAATTCCCCGGAAAAACACACACACACACACACATCACACTTCCAAAAGGAAACCACCACAACCCAAAAATGGCAATTGACCAAAATGGCAAAACCGACCACTTTCCTTCCTGAGACTATCCCTGGAGCCGACTCTAGGCAGCAGAGGCTGTGCATCCGTCGCCAGGGGGGAGTTCAGGGTGTACGCCAGCGTGTAGGGGGGTTCCTGGGGGGTATTCAGGGGTGAGTGTAAAAGGATAGGAGATGGAGGGGTGGTAGGTTGTGGGTGATAGTTGTGTGGAGAATGATATTTAGGTAGATAATCGTGAATAGCTACATGTGAATTCAATAGAACAACAGCAAAATGGCTAAAGCGATGTGCCGCTTTTGTGTCACAAATTGAGCGGGCTGGCCGCTAGTTAAACGCGTTGAGTGTAAATTCATTCTCAACATATCTCACATTCCCTGTAAAGCATTGCTATTCTGACATGATAGTACCTGTTACATGAACATAGGTGTATTGCGCATATTTCCGCAAATATTTGCGCAAACTTTCCATGTGCACGTAACATTTATTGAAAAAAGTTTCATGAAATGTTTTTTTCTCCTAAAAAAATCTATTTGACAATTTTACATGAAAACCACAAAACATTAAACTTTTTTATGAAATGGCTCCACTCCACAGATTCACTAGAAACACAACGTGGTTCACCAGAGGGCAGCGCGTCTGTGATTGACATTTTGCCATTACCGTATTACCTCGAATTATCACCCCCCCCTTGAATTAACCCCCCTCCCCCCTCGAATCAAGCCCCTCAAAATGGGCTGGAAAAAAAATCAACCCCCTTCAAAATATCCCCCACCCCTGAATGCCGTACATCATGTATGCAATGTACATGATGTATTTATTTATTACCGCTAATTTGTATCGCAGCTACACATAGACTAATTTGTGTAGCTAATCTACGTTTTTATGTCCAAATATATCCTGTTTGCACACATTTATTACCAGTTTTGGGTACGCAAATGCCTACTATTTACGACAACCCTCACGAAAATTTTTGACGAAATAATCCCCCCCTCGAATAAGCCCCCCCTCGAATTAACCCCCCTTAAATGTTGCTGGCGAAACAATAAACCCCCGTGTGGGTATTCCGAGGTAATACGGTATTTCTCTTTCACTCAAAAATCTGTCACTTACCTAACACTTTCAAAAAACCTTGTCACTTCAAATATTACCTATCACCTATCCTATCACTTCCCAGCAACATAACAAATATTTATAACCATCTACAACAAACTAGGCACCTGGTCCAAATCATCCACCTCTATAGCAGGCACGGCGATTTTGGGGGTGCCGCTGATAACTTCCATTCCCAACAGCTGCAACTGGCCGCCGCGGCGCACCCCCGCACCCCCCTGCGAAGGGAGTTGCTTGCCCCATTGGGCATACAGATGCTAGTTGACAAGGACACCTAGGGCCAGATTTAATTCTCCCTACAGATTTGTAGGGTAGGGAGTACGCCCGATAGATTTTTCAAAGTTCAGCCGCATCGACGCACATGCACCGAGAGCAAGGCGGTTTGTAAAATACACGAAACTATCCCTTAAGGTCGCCGATATTGCAATATGACTTATATCGCTTCCATTTTGGCCCGGAAATCATGATTTTGTCATTCCTTGGCCGTCGGCCAATTCGTTTTTTTTATATTTTGTCGGGCAGGTTACTCGCATAAGTCGGGCTTTTGTACGCTCGTGCATGCATTTCTTTCTCGTCGCTGCCCTCATGGTTTCAGTTGTAGGCAGTGAACACTAAAAAAGTGACCGACCACCTGACTATACAAAAGTGCGACTTATGCGAGTAATGCGCCCGACAAAATCAAAAAAGGACGAGTTGGCCGACGGCCAAGATATGACGAAATCGTGATTTGCGTGCCAAAATCGAAGTGATATACGACATATTGCAATATCGGCGACCTTAAGGGATAGTTTCGTGTATTTCACGAACCGCCTTGCTCTCGGTGCATGTGCGTCGATGCGGCTGAACTTTAAAAAATCTATCGGGCGTACGCCCTACCCTACAAATCTGTAGCGAGAATTAAATCTGGCCCCTAAATGTAGACTGGTTCCCATCACAATTCGAAACATGCTCACGACCAGACCAATGACTTTTAAATGTAAAAGTGTTGAATCGCATTGAAAATGAACCTGTAGTGTTGAATCAAATATTGTGGTAGCATGTTTCTTCTAATACATACATACATCTATAGAATTGCACATCCAATAGAACGGAAGGTTTTGGCACGTTTTCGCACTCTCCAAAACAATAGAATGGCAGCCTCCAATAGAACGGCAGGTAGAAATTATGTTGGGAGTGTGCCAAAACATCAAAATATATCAAAAATGTATGGTGAGAACATTCAAAGCATTCAATTAGGTGTTTAATCTCAAATTGGTGCTTTGATAGTAAAATATTGACCATGTTTCATTGAAAATGTTGTTCAAATGGCTATGTTGAAAGGGGAAATCTGTGAAACAATTGGTGAAAAAAATTAATGGCAGCCTCCAATAGAACGGCACCTCCAATAGGAGGGCAGGTAAAAAAAGTTGGTGAAAGAACAGAAAGGCGCATTTCTATTAGAAGGGCCCAGCCGACATTTGGTGTTCTTGTCAACTAGTCCGTGTAGGGCAATATCCCTTTTGTTTTGAGTCGGCAGTCCGACAGTGAATCGGGCTGCCCGACAAAATGGGTTTGATGTCATTATTACTGACCATCGCGTCGCAATCAACTTCGTTGTGCAACGTCACCGCTGACCTGTGAATTGATATTCACTTCGAAAATACATGTATAACACATCCTGCCGTAAATAAGTAGCGATGTAAAAGCGCCATGGCGCTGGCCTCAGAGCAAAACAGTGCAATGGCGCTTTTGGCGCTTGGCACTGTATTACCACGGCGTGGAACTGGCGCTTGCATGCAGCTAGCACCAACGAAAAAAGCACAGTAGCGATTCTGGCGCTTGGCGCTCTTTTCCTCTGGCTCCATTGCCGTTTGGTGTTTGGGTACATAGCCCTTTACAAAGGTGCAGCGCTAACCGCCCATGGCGCCACACGATTTTAGCGCCAAGCGCCAAAAGCGCCACAGCAAAATGTGCCATGGTACCTTTTATTTGCAAGCGCCAGCGCCAAGACGCTTTTCCATCACCACCACCGAGTATATAAAGGGGGTGCACTGATACGCACATCTGCCCGTTACGCACATTTGCCCGTTTTTTCACTTGACACTTTTCCAAGTGATTTTCAGATATGAGTGAAGTGAAAAACGCTGCGCAATGACATTAGTGAACTTTTTTCACTTCACTCATATCTGAAAATCACTTGGAAAAGTGTCAACTGAAAAAACGGGCAAATGTGCGTAACGGGCAGATGTGCGTATCAGGCCTGCCCCGTATATAAATACAAGCTACAACACAGCAACCGACCCGCAGGGAGGGCTGGGCTGCTGGATGGTCAGCTGGGGCACGATCATGCTGCTGCCCTGCGTGTGCGTGTGCGCCCGGCCGCGGACACCTAAACCTGACGTTTCTGGTGGACAGCCACTGCTCACTGATGGTATTGGCTGTGGGGGGGGGGGGTTATTTGGTTGGAGTTGTAAGGGGTTTGGCGGATTTAGAAATGTTGGGAATATGGAAAATGTGGAAAATGTGGGATTTTTATATTTCTGAAATTTCTACACTTATTTGTCAGAAATTTCGTGCCAAAATCCATATTAAATTGGAGAAAAATGCACGAATTTAATGAGCCAACACAGGGATCATTGTAAAGATATCATGGAGTTATACCTATATTTTAAAAATATCAGTAAATATGAACAAGTATACAATTTTTATACTTTTCCAGGATATTCCTGAAAGCTTTAATTGTTTGTTATCTTCGAGATTTTTAAAAGTTTCAGAAAATGTGGAGAAAAAAACCTCAGTTAAATTTTTTTATATCATCTTCTAGCATTTGTCAGAAAATTTTGTTTTACATTTTTGGAAAGAAATCTGAGATTATATTAAATCATTTATTCTCAAAATCAGCCATTTTCAGTGCTACACTGAGCACAGCTGCGACCCACCACCAAACAACCCACCTGGCCAGTGGCAGCTGTGCCAGCAACACTGACAGCTGTGGCCGTGCTGCCAGTTACTCCGCTGCTGCTGGAACCGGGCCCTGGGCAAGTGCATGCATTGGGGCATGGAAACTGGTATAATTGTTTGACTGGTATAAATAGCTTGTCAAATTATCTGCAGAGTTGTTAGAATTACTGAACTTTTTTAAAAGTATATGTAAACGTAAAGTATTTATTTTTTTACTCATCACACAGTATAGAAAATGTAAAATACTTTTTTTACTTGTACGCACACGTAAATGTGAGTACAAAATTTTTTTTCCGAGTAATATGCAAAAGCGAGCACTTTTCTTCATAGAATATGCAGAACTGGGTGCGTTACGAAATACCCCACTCAAAATGGCCACTATGAATTACCTAATAGCCCCCTAATTACACTATTTAGGGGTATTTCGAGGAAATACAGTACATTGCAGTGTAGTCACCTTGTAAATAAAGAGCCGGCAAATATAAGTGAGAAATTAGAAATTTATTTTTTGAAAACATTTTTCTTGGCACTCAAGTAAAGTTGGGCCGAGAAAAACGTTTTCAAAAAATAAATGTCCAATTTCTCACTTATATTTGCCGGCTCTTTATGTCCCACACTGAATTCACAGAAATACATTTTCTTTACGCGTATGCTTCAAAAATGTACGCGTACATGTGAGTACGTTACTTTTTTTAAAGTGTATGTCAACGTATTTACCACGTACTCGTGTACGCGTATTTTTCGAGTAAACGTATGTACCTTTTAACAACATTGATTATCTGTCTTTATTGAAACTCAAATAATCAACTATTCAACCGTATTACCTCAAACTAATCCCTCCCCCTTGAATTAACTCCCCCCTCGAATATTCCCCCTTAAAATGGGCAGGGAATCAATAAACGCCCCCTCCAGAATAATGTACATCATGTATGCAATGCACATGATGTATTTATTCATTACAGCTTATTTGTATCGCAGTTACACATAGACTTGTTTGTGTAGCAATCTATGCTTTTATGTCCAAATATATCCTATTTGGACTCAATTATTACCTGTTTTGGGTACGAAAATACCTGTTTTTCGAAAATACCTGGCTCTTTACTACGATCATTACAAAAATTTCTGACAAAATAATAACCCCTCTCGAATAGAGCCCCACCCGAATTAACCCCCCTCAAATTTTGCTGGCGAAATAATAAACCCCCATGGGGTATTTCGAGGTAATACGGTATTCAACCATCCAAACAACCAGGGGCCATGCCTACCTGCGGCAGAAGTACCTGTAGTCAACTGGCCGCTGGTGGCGCCCCTGTGCTGATTGTCGGGGGTGCCCTGTGCTCCGACTCCGCCCACATTTGGGACACCGGGGCTGTCCGGTTCTTGCTGAAATCGAGGGGGCGGTGTAAGTGTAGAAATAAATTTAGATTGGTGTTTTGTTTAATCACAAGTAGCGTAAAATAATAACGTTTGTTTCAGTGAAGATCTACGCGAGGTTTGTAATTTCGTAATGGAAAGTCGATAATTTAGATAAAATATCGACATCGAAAGGTCATGATAGTGGTTGTATTTATCTTCTACCCTCATCCACAGAATTTGTAATTTCACTTTTTTTGACTAATACTGGAAACAAACAATGTATTTTCATCAAAATTATATTACAAAACAATCATAATTATAAGACCAAATTACGGAGAGAGAAAAATTAAGTAGTTCAAACGGACAGAAATGTGCGAGTGCACGCTGCCCACTTTCCTGAGCGGCTTGGAACAGGCCACAGTGAAATTTCTCAGTTTTTGAGCAAACGCTTCCACCCCATCATCATCACTCGAGTTGCTGTCCACTGTCTGTGGGAAAAAGGGTGTTAAGCCGGAATTACAGCTCAGCGGCGTTTGACATAAAATGATGACGTCGAAAAATTGATTACATCAAAATAGACATAGGTACAGCGTTGAAATTTCAGAATTAGATAGTTCTAGTGATTGTGTGTAATGTCCCAAAAAAATTTTTACCAAATAACCATTATTTAAGTAGTTATTAATTTAACATCAAAATTATTTGGCGATGTAAAATGTTTGACGTGAAATGTTGACATAGAATGTGTAAATTTTGATGTAAAATTAATAACTTATTAAATAATAATCATTTTCTTAATTTTTTTAGGACATTACACACAATTACTAGAACTATCAAATTCTGAAATTTCAACGCTGTACCTATGTCTATTTTGATGTAATCAATTTTACGACGTCATCATTTCACGTCAAATGCCTGAGCTGTAATTCCGGCTTAATCAGTTTATAGACAGCTCAATGCACACTTTGCATTTACCGTATACAATCAGAATGCCACACTCATTTACTTAAAATCACCTAACAAAATTTACAGAAAATATTTACTTTCACAGGTTCACACTTTTCACTTTTACAGTAATATACAGTTCATCAATATTTTGCGTGAAGTGTCTCCCACACGCAGAGTTGGAAAAACGTATTTACGTTTACCCGAAAACCCGGTTATTCGGGTATTTATATTTATGTTTACGTTTACGTTTTCCAAAAATACCATTACGTTTTGTTACGTTTTCCTGACCGAAATACCCGGGTACTTCGGAAAACATAAAAATTCCGATATTTAGGTGTTTTTAGTGGCTGCGCCCTCGGAAGAAACTGCATATTGTCATGAATTCTCTACTGATTTTGATGGTTGAACACTTAAGATGGTCAGAATGATGTTGCGATCACTTTATTCCTGCAATTAGAATTACCTAGTACAAACAATACCTCAAATATTGAAAACACTCAAATACATAGCCACTATTGTCCACTGACCAGAGTAAATGCTGCACATAAAAATGCAACTGTATTTTGTTACAAACTGACAATAAATTATGAACAAAATAATGAAAGAAATGTAATATTTATGATAAAAATTCAACACAATTTTAGGTTCCGTCTTCAGATGTCACAGTATATTTGATGAGACATTTTTCCAACATAGGCTAGGCTAAACAAACTGTTTTAGAAGTTGCAATGCACTGAAACGGTGGCTGTAGAGTGTCCATTTAGCCATGCTGGGCTTTTGAAATTTGGTAGAAGGATCCATTTGGGATATGGAAACATTTGAGCAAATTATTTATCAGACTGAATTACAAAAATATGTAATTTTTGCAATTTTGATGTTAATATCATCGTTGTTGGTGTTAGATTATCATTTGTCATAGTTGTCTGACTCGATGTTGTTCATTTTGGTGAGCATGTAGTGCTAAAACATTAAGATATTGTATGGAAATCAGCGATTGACCCATATAAAGGTGAAAATAATGGTATTTTCCAAAGCAAAATGGCAAATACTATGCATACAAAAATTTTACGTTTACGTTTTTTTTTACGTATTCCTCGGTATTTTAAAAATACCTTACGTTTTAGTATTTATACTTTAGATATGCAAAAGGTATTTACGTTTACGTTTACGTTTTCCAAAAATACCAGTATTTGTACAACTCTGCCCACACGCTTTCACTTATCAACGCCATTAACACGTTGCAGCATGAGTTCAGCAGAGTTGTTAAATATACTGGATTTTTTCAAGGTAAATGTGAACATAAAGTATTGAACTGTTACGCATCCCCTAGTGCAGGAAACTGAAAACTAAAGTACTGTATAGCAGAGTTGTTAAAATACCGGTATTTTTGGAAAGCGTAAGCGTAAGCGTAAATACACTTTCCAAATTTCTAGTGTGGATACTAAAAGCGTAAGGTATTTTTTAAATGCCTAGGAAAGCGTAAAATAAAGTGTAAGCGTAAAAATTTTCAGGGAATTTTTGCTCAGTGAATTCGTTAAAAATCAAGCTTTCAGCGACATTTTTCAGATGTCCACTTTGTAATCTGCCCTTAGATGTTGACGGCACTTAATCGACAGCACCAGTTAATTAATCTTCATTTTCGAACTCGGACTTTGTGCTATCGTCTTTAGCGATGTATTTATGCATAATTCTCATAAATACTTACTACATTTCTTCATATAGCGTAAACGTAAGATACACTTATGTCATCTTCATTTTCGAACTACCGTATTTCCTCGAAATACCCCCCGGGGGGTGATTGTTTCATAGTGGTCCCGAGAGGGGGGGGGGTTAAACGAGGGGGGGGGGGGGTATTTCGAGGGGGGGGTTATTGTTTCACAAGAAAATTTTTGAAAACCAAGTACGAAATTGTCGTCTGAAACGTACGCAGACGTCGAAAAATGCAACAAAAACTGCCATTTATAAGGTTCTGTAGACTAATATTAGTATGTAGATGGTATGTACACTGTACTAACGTGACACCGACATTGTTTTAACGTGTGTTCTGCAGTACACAGAACACAAACTACAGTTATTGTCATGTACGTTACCTTTACACTCAATTTGGGGGGGGGGGTATTTCGAGGGGGGGGGGGGTGATTGTTTCATAGTGGTCTCGAGAGGGGGGGGTCAAACGAGGGGGGGGGGTATTTCAAGGGGGGGGGGTATTTCGAGGAAATACGGTAGTGCATTTTCGGTCACAAAATTGCATTGCAAGCCATTGCCATCTAAAGTCATCTAAATATTTCGCCCGACGACACAGTATAAAGGAGACATTCATATTGTGACACAATTTGTAAAATACATGTGCCGTAATTTCCAAATGCATTACTGTACACATGCAGTCTTTTTGTATGCACTCTTTTTTGTAGTTATACACTTTTTACAAAAGCATAAAACCGGACCATGTGAAAAACTTTTTTACACTTTTAGTACCCGGGTATAAGCACCCAAGAAAGCGTAATAAATCGTACGGGTATTTTATGAAAGCGTAAGCGTAAGCGTAAGTATAAATACCCATTTACCCGGGTATTTCGGGTAAGCGTAAATACGCTTTTGCAACTCTGCTGTATAGGGATGGCCAAGATTTGTTTCAAAGGTTTTTTTAAATAAAAAACGTTTTATTTATTTTTAACTGGACCAAACCGTTTTTTTACCGAAATCGTTATTAGTGTGAAAGTGAAAGCTTCCATTTGTTCATGCTATAATAAGAATAAGCCGTGTCATAATAAGCCGTGATATGTTAATGTAGTGTATAATACCCGGTCAAAGTGCCTCCATATACTTGTACAGTGTGAAAAATCACTGCTAATAGATTAGCCTTCTATTGTAACCTAATTTAAATGCTATTCAATGGCCAACTTCACTTGAAGTCACGGATGTTCTACAAAAGCCGATATACATAATGAGTCGACATAAAATTGATAGTTTTGACAGAAATCACCACTTATAATGCTAACCCATGACTCTACAGCCATTATATGGCTACATATAACATCATATGTTGACTCATGACCATATCTGGGTGATAGTTGCAAAAGCGTATCTGGGCATGAGCTATAATAGCATGAGCTTTTGAAAAAAACTGTTTTGTTTTAAAATAAAACCCTATTTTTAAAGAAAGAAAAAACGTTGTTTTTTTAAAAAAATGCTGTCGTTGAAAAAAAACCTCTTTTTGGCCATCCCTAGTACTTTATTCATCTATTTAAGGAGAGATGTTATTCAAGGGGGGGGGGTATTTTTTCGTCAGAATTTGCACTTTATTCCTTGCGTTTATTCATTCCATCAACCCATGTTATCCAGGTATTGAACAGTTCAGAAAAAGCAAAAACGAGGTTTTCATGCTAAAATTAGTGTTCATCAGCATCTGAAGCATTCAAAAATACGTTGTGGAAACACATATCAAATACCCAGAGGGAAAGTTGTTCAGGAGGGGGGTTATTCAAAGGGATGAGTTATTTTTTCCTCACCTGGCCAACAGGGGGAGTTTTTCAAGGGGGGTGTTATTCAAGGGCGTGTTATTCAAGGGGGGATGTTATTCAAGGGGGAGGACTTATTCAAGGATATACGGTAATCGTTTTTTTCTTTCAGTGTCTATACGACTAAACGTAATCCTCTGCCATGCATTTTTGGCACTTGGCACTGAAAGTGCCAACTTTTACACCACTAGCATAGGGCACAGTGATTATGCTAACCTTGCACCTGTGCGGAGCCGCTGTTACAACAATGCTAGTAGCTGATCTAGGGGTTGGGTCTGACTGCTTTTGCCCTTTTGTGCTGGCAGTAAGAGCTGATTTCTTTGATTCGGCCGACTTTTTACTGTCTCCTGCATTCTTCTTGCGGATGGAGTCTGGGGGAGATATAAGTTTGCATTTCGACAATCTATTTACCGTATTGCCTTGAATAATCCCCCGTGGGGGATTATTATTTCACCAGACTTTTTTGAGAGGGAACTATTCGAGGGGGGAATTATTCTTTCATCAAAATTTTTGAGTACCTTTCTATCAAGTCATTTGACGAAATATGCATTTTTGACACAAAAACGTGCCATTTTGGTTAAAATTTGGCACAACTTTATGACCAAATATCTTTAAGGTGGGATTATTCGAGGGGGGATTATTATTTCCTCACTCGTCTTACAGGGGGGATTATTTGAGGGTGGGGGGAATTATTCAAGGGGGAACTATTCAAGCAATTACGGTAGCTCAGTTGGATGTTTTGTCAGTCAGTGCTGTTTATTTCTACCCCCTCAAAATTCACTCTGAAGAAAATAACACCCTCCTGGCTTAGTTCGAGGAAATACGGTAGATAGAAATGGTAAGAAAACTAGGTGTACGTATCAAAATTGTCTAATTTTCTCAGGAAACAAATTCTACTTGTTTTACATGTCTAGATTCAAATAATATTCATTCATTCATAGATATGGTTCCTTCTTATCTAGGGAACACTTGGTGCTGCTCCCAGATCCTGTAAAAGACACTGTGAAATGTCAAATTGTCAAAAGTCAAGTAAATGACCCTGTAAAATGTCATGTTTCATGTGTAATGCAAAAAGATAAAAATCGCATAAAAATAAAAATTAAAAGAACGATACGGGACATGGTAGCCAACCAAAATTTCGCAATCGTTGTATAAATGGGTTGAAAATGTACAGGGTCTTATACATGACATTTAATACTTCACAGGGTCTTTTACAGGATCTGGGAATGCCCCCAGGTCGACCCCCCCCCTCAAAAATACATAAATACACATCAACCTTTCAGCAGAACATTACACCTGCTTCTTTTCTGTGCACTTGGATCAGTGCCAAAACGGTTTCGAAAGAATCCTTTCAGATATTTGGGCAAATGTTTTTGCAAACTGGTGCCGGAACTCGAATTCTTGCTGCCTTGCTTCATCAGTGTCTGGAGACTGCCGCTTTGTTTTCGTGTGCTGCAAATGTCACTGCACTTTGTTTGCTGAATTTAACTTAGAAAAAATGCCCGCAACTTAAAAATAAATAAAAAATCGGAAATTGGATACTCAGATTTTAAAATATTTTTTTTAAAGGAAAAGGCGGAGTCAACGAATATTCAGGGGCTGTAAATCCGTTTTTAGAACAATTTGGAACAATTTTTTTGGATCGGGGCACGCATCTGAAATTGGCTCACGCCCAAGTTTGTATTAGACACAGTTGGATACAATTGAGGCGTCCAATTCTATAAGTCGACAAGTCCAAAATATGAATATTTTGAGTTAGGCCCGGAAACGTCATCTTGGGCTACTCCCGCACATTTGTCATCATTTTCCATAAATTTTTTGACCTCATATGCCCACATGGCAAAGTGCCAAATTTGACATTTTTGAAAAAAATGCTAAAAATTTGGGCAAGAAATCGACAAGTCCACTTAGTTTTGGGCTAAAAGTCGACAAGTCCACCTTCCGCAGCCATTTTTTATGCAAGAAATGTGATAAGTCCATCATGGACACCAATTTCTAAAAGTCGACAAGTCCATAAATTTCCCATAAGGCAGGCGCAACGGGAGCGGGAACAAAAATGTTCTCGAGTGCAAGAAGTCAGCAAGTCCATTTCTCTCCCCAAAACAGTTTTGTTCTATCCAAGTAGAATTTTATAGACACCCAATTTTTCACAAAAAAGTTGAGAGCAGGGGCTAAAATTTTGACACTTTATTGTTAACATTTGGAACTTAATGTTGAGCATGAGAGAGCGCCATTGGACACGCACCACGAACCTGGAATTGGAAATGAAACTTAAAATGTGATTTACTCAAAATCACATTTTGTGGACTTATCGACTTTTAGAATTAGACGCCTCAATTGGATATTGTACGAACGAGAGTCAAAGATATTGGATTTCACATTTCCGTCACACCAGTTGAGTTGACACATAGTTGACACTTGTATGTGATGTAAAAATGTGTACAAGCGGGTATATACAAAAACTGTCTTGGCAAGTTGCCAATTTCACATAAGGGGTATCCCCGATTTTTGTTTGCGACCGCTGAGTGTAGTGAAAAAAAACCCGTAAAAACAAAAGCACGTACCTAGCTTTAATTTTCTTCCCACTGATCCTGGAGGGTTGCTCAGGCTGTCCTTTTTGCATTTTTGTCACCTGGAGCTAAATTTAATTAACCCACCTTTTTTCAGACATTCAGATTTATTGTGTCTGGAATAATTCGTTTCTTTTTGACAGCTTATATTAAACGCATTGCGGCTGCACACTGGAAAAATTCTGACAAAGTATGTCAAATGCAAAATGTATAAAGATGAATTATCTACACTAATGTATGCTAAAATTTTAATCAAAGTACATGATGGAACATTGGTGCATGTTGTCACTGTGGATGACTGGATGTTTTAAACGGTTATTTTAAAATGATTGTTTATAAAAACACAAACATCGAAATTGTTTTCAGTATTTGAAAAAAGCAGTTGTAATTTTACATAGTTTTTCACTAAGTATCCTGTATTTTTTTAAATATTTTGTAAATTGAACATACAAATAGACATTGACTCACAACCCTATTCACGAGCTTATTTTAAAATCACTTTAAAATCATTTGGAAAACGTGTATTAAAAATGGTAAAAACCCTTTTTCCATCGTTTTTTACCATCCCACCCCATAAACCGAGCAGCATCCCGACTATTCCACACACAAAAACCAGGCTTCCAAAAAATGTCGGGCCAATTAAATCCGACACCTGGGTGAATGTGAGTTCACTGGAACTGCGTCTCATATCACCGTGCATCGTTCTCAGTACCACGGAATGCTTGGGACGAACCGGGACTTGTTCAATAGAGACATTTAATTCTGGTATTATTGTTGTTGGCTCTTTGCCAGCTGTGAAGGTTTTTGAGGGGTGAGGTATTTTTGGGGTGAATTATTTGTGTTTGGTTTTGTGAAGTTTTTTTTTGGGGGGGGGGAATGATTTTTATTTTGGGTCTGTATCCTGCCTGGATAGCGTTCTTTCAAATATTCACACCCCTATGATTTTACAAGTTTCTGCAGTGGCACCAGACAGCAAATTTTTGGAAGAAAATGTGCATTACTCACAATCAGATTTGTGTCTCCTGTCAAACGAAAAACTGCTGCCCACTTTGCTCAAAATCATCTGTTTCAAACTCGTTGCTGATATCTTCCGTCCATGTTCACTTTGAAATTCAATGTTTGCCGGGGGCGATTGGCACTCGGCAAAGATTTCATTCTCATCTGCATGACAAACAATTAATTAAAAAATTATCTAATTATGTGCAATTAAGTTACCTCGCGCAAAAAAATTACCAAGTAAACTTCCTATGTGACTGGAAAATGTGTATATGTTAACATCTCTGATTTGTGTGTTCACTTGTAAATTCAAAATGTAACCCAAGTTTCCACCTGTCGCATAGCACATTTTAATTTTAATTTTATTAATTCATAATTGTTTCGCATAGGG
Organism: Sphaerolaimus hirsutus; assembly: GCA_964036195.1. NCBI lineage: Eukaryota > Metazoa > Nematoda > Chromadorea > Monhysterida > Sphaerolaimidae > Sphaerolaimus > Sphaerolaimus hirsutus. The sequence continues at coordinate 360,739 of OZ038455.1, read as the reverse complement.
TGTCAAATTCCCGTTTTCCATTTTTCATTTCCATTTTCTGCAGGCAATTTTTTCCGTTTTCCATTCCATTTTCCGGCTGCTGAAATTTTTTTTCCGTTTTCTGGCCACTTTTTTCCGTTTCCGTTTTTCCGGCTCATTTTCCATTTTCTGGCTAAATTATCAGTTTTTCTGCCATTTTTCCGTTTTCCGCCTCAATTTCCAGTTTTTCCGCCTTTTTTTCCATTTTCCGCCTCAATTTACCATTTTTCCACCTCATTACATTCCTTTTTCTGGCTCAGTTTTCTGTTTTCTGTTCCAGCCAAAGTTTTCTGTTTTCTTTTCTGGTAAACATTCATGCAGATTGCCAATTATGTAAAAAAAATTCTTTTCCAGCAAAATTTCTGCAATTTTTTTCCACTTCCAGAAAAATTTCAGCAAATTTTATCTGTTTTCCGGCAAAATTTCAGCAAATTTTTCCATTTCTGTGCAAATTTCATTTTTCCGTTTCCGTTTTTCCAGCCCCTTTTTCCGTTTTCCGGCTGCTGAAATTTTTTTTTCCGTTTCTGTTTTCCGTAAAAAATTATTTTTGACACCCTAGTTTCGCATCGTATTTAGTTTATCTACATTAAACTCAATTTTTCTCAATTTGTCCAGTTTGAACCCAACTTCCTGCAGTTTGTACACTTTAGACTCATTCTTCACAGCTATTTACAGTTTCACACAGTTTGTCTCCTTTGAACCCACTTTGTCACTTTCTATCTAATTTTTACAGTTTTTCACAGTTTACCCAATTTTGACGCAATTTTCCACACTTCACTGAACCACCCTTTAAAAACCGAAAATGACTGACCAATTCTGCTAATGCTGCTAGGTTTTCTATTGTTCACAGCTATCAGTCCCATTTCCCAGTTCAATTTGTGCAATAGAAGACGCAAAACGACCACTGGTGAAACAACCGTGGCCCATTTGAGTAGGACATTTTCAAGTGATTCTGGCACTGAAATGTCCGCTGGGTCTGTGTGGGTGGGAACATCAGGGTTGGCAAAATCTAAAAAATAAGATAAATAAAAGATGAAAAATAAAATGAAAAATTGAAGAAGAAATAAAAATAAAATGAAACATGAAAATACAATTTGAATACAATTTTAGTGAAAAGAATTTTACTCAAACCAATCCTGGTCACGAACTAAAATTAAAAATTTAAAAATTAAAAAAAATGGAAAATTGCAGAAAAAAATAAGAATTAAAAAAATTCTTATACAATTTTTCTACAATTTCAGTAAACAGAATTTTACTAAAACCAACCCTTGTGAGGATTATGTATTAATTTTTTATGGGGAAAAAGTTATTGAAAGTTGTCAGGGCGATCTTTTCTCGGGTGCTTGGTTCCATTGTTTTTAATAAACAATGGTTGTGGGAAACAATGCTCCCACAATGTGCAACTTATCAAAAAAAGTATTGCAAAAAAATTGATAATCAAAAAACTTGAAAATAGTCCGATATTTTTCAACATTTCAGCATTCAAACTCATTCTCAAATAAGTGATTTTTATAGTTATTTTGTCATCATTTTTCATGTCAGCCACAAACTACACATGGAACCTTGGTTGGGGTTTCATGTTTGCAGGAAATGGCAAGGAAATGTCTTATCTATGATACAACATTTGTTCCAACGCCTGCAAAATGCAATATAGCTATCATCCAGTAAAAATATGATATCATTTTGCTCACTGTTGTAGTATTGGTGCATAAGATGTTCAAAGGCACTACTTAAGGCACACGTTCAAATCTCTTGAATATGGCTGGGTTACAGTGCTCTCAATATCTTCATTTTGTGCAAACAAAAAAACCTTCATTGATCCAATACCTCTTAGTCCTTTATACTGCTTACACTTTTGTATTTACTCACCAACAGAATCCCTATTGTGTCCATCATCTGACACGGTGGCAGATTCGACCACCAAGCCACAAATTGAGCCAGCTGACAGGTCAGCATCCAGATTGTCTGCATTTACTGCATTGGCTGGCTGTTGATGCATATCTCGCACCTTGGGTTGGGAGGGGGGGGGGTAACTGGGGTTAATATTGAAACAAACGGTTTTTTAAACAATTGTGACATTTTTCTTGCAGACGTTGCCCCCGATGGCTTTTATGATGATATTTTTACTTGAAAGGCATTTTGCTTTGTGAAGGTATGTATTTTACCTTTGGTGAAGTTTTGCTTTTCGGTTAATGAACCATTTAACAAATTTAAATGCCTCCAGTAGCTATGATGAATAGTGAAACGTCAGTGATTCTCATTGTGAACACACTTCACAACGCTTCACCACGTATCCACACACAATTTCTTTTTGCTACCCTCGACTGACCTCTTCAATCAAATGTAATAACAGCCCCTCAGGACTGTATGAAACCTTATCGAACTCATAAGTTCTCGGCTGTGGCCAGCAAGTCTCCAAAATATAGTCATCTTCTACACTGTGGTGTGTGTTGGCCGCAGGGTTGTCAGCTGTGTCAGCTGCCACATGTTGGCACGGCGCCAAAGACTGACACGTGGCGCATGGCTGTTGTTTTGGTGGATTGCATTGGAGTTGGGGTTGAGAATGAGTGGTTTTGCAAACTTTTTATTGAATATAATCACAGAAAGTCTCTCAAAAAGAAAATGTAAGAAAATATAACTGAAAAAAGACACAGGGAAAATAATAAAAGTGTAAATGATATATGTTATATCGATTATATTCTTGGCTATTTACAGAGGCCCCAGCCGGGCACTGGTCCCCGGCAAAAAATAACGATTTTCAAAAGTCAATAATTGGTGTGTATGATTTGTTTGCATGTTAATTAGGCAAATTATCACCAAATTTGCATGCACAAAATTTCTGCAAGACGGTTACACATGCTGATGCATTTTCTTTGGGGGAGTGTATAAATTGGTTTTGATTTGTTTCAATTTTGGCATGCGTGTAACTGTACTCCTTTGTTAACTGAGTACGCATGCCAAATTTCAGCTCACCGATGCAACTGGTTCTTATTTTTTCACACTTTTATTTTTGTCGTTCACTGTATTTCTGTATAGTGAACGAAATCCCACCGGAAAATCCCACCACCAACTGGGAACAAACTTCCCGGTCAGGGGCAAAAATTCTTTGATTACTGCAAAAAAAAATTTCTCACCGGGGACGTTTGGCCCCGGTGGTGGCTTTTCTATTGAAGCCGGGGACTGGTCCCTGGTGGGTTTTTATTCACTATACAGAAAGACAGTGAACAACAAAAATAAGAGTGTGAAAAAAATAAGAACCAGTTGGAACGCCTAATTATAAGAACGCCTATGGAGTACACACAAGCCAAAATTGAGACAAATCGATAAAAATTTATACACTCTCCCAAAGAAAAGGCATCAGTGTGTGTAACCGGCTTGCATAAATTTTGTGCATGCAAATTTGGTGATAATTCACCTAATTAACAGTCAAACGAATCATACACACCAATTATTGACTTTTGAAAATTTTTATTTTTTGCCAGGAACCGGTCCCTGGCTGGGGCCTCTGTAAAAAGCCTATATTTTCTACTTCTAAAATATGATTACAATATTCTATTTTTTTATCAAACATAAATATGATAAATATAGAATATAAATAAATATATGTAAGATCTTGTTATATTTTCTGATATTTCAAAAACAACATAATTCTGCTGACATTTTTACAGTGCATTGCATTTCTAACAGTTTTTTTTCAAACTTGTTTCCCCACACTAACCTTATTGCCGGCATCATCTTGCACCCCAAAGCCAATGCCCCCATCGAGAGTCATATTCAAAAACAGATTTACCCTAGACCCCACCAGGTCGCCAGAGCCAATGTAGACGAGCACCCTGGCGGCGTGCCCTTTGACCAGTCTGCCCCACTTTGTGCTGTGCGCTGTGTAGTACCTGCACAGTGGGTGTGGCACATTCAAAGATTGCACACTCAATGACTGGTGGAAATGAGCATGATGGAAATGGGGATAGGGAAGTGCTATATGCTTGATTGAGCTACCACTAGGGTTGGTTTTAGTAAAATTCTCTTTACTAATATTGTAGTAAAATTGTATAAAAATTGTATTTTATTATTTTTTTATGTTTCATTTTATTTTATTATTCAATTTGACATTTTATTGTTATTTTTTTGAGATTTTGCCAACCCTGGCCACCAGGCATTTTGTTCCTGGCGCCATAAAGAACCACCACAGCAGATATCCATCCTACATGACACTTTTTGCTTTGGCACTAGTGCAAGACACAAGAAAATATTTAGGTAAGTGGTGTTTAAGTAACGTCAACTTTAGTTACTTTAGTAAACTACAGTGGCAAAGTGAACTTATTTTTACAGCAGGTAAATTTCAAGATGCAAAAACTTGTTATGTTTTATGAGTTGACTTGTTACTTGGCTCAACACTCAAGTTTACTTGTCCTTTTTATTGGCCCATATGAGACTATTTGCAGACACTGTCAAATTAGCTGTAAAATGGAAAATGGATTGCAACGCGTCAAAAATAATGTAAAACATCCCATTCAATGACAAACAATTAAGAGCAGTTAAGTAAAACTCGCCAACACTTTGGCGCCATACGCCAAAAGCGCCATGGCACTTTGCTGGCTCTTAGCGCCATCCAAAGCGACAATGCCACCAGAGCAAAATAGCGCCAAAAGTGTTTTGGCACTTTTTACGTTGGTGTAGCACCAGGCGCTTTTGTTCCTGGCACCACGAAAAACCCCATGATGTTTTCCTGGGGATGACGTCAAGCGCCAAACAAGCTTTTACATCGCTATTCATGATTCTCCCAAATAACAATGGTGTGTAACATGATAGAACATGATAAAAGAAAAAACGTCGAAAAGACGAACTCCCATCAGAGGGGTAAGTTTGGCATTCGCAGTTGAGAATAGGGAGGCAGGGTATACCAGACCAGTCTTTTAATGTCCGCTGGTGACTCGGGCCGGTTTTTTAAAGCTTCCGGACATATATGGTCTGCTTCCAAGGTGTAAAAACACCGCTCAAAGAGAGCTGGAGCAGTGCCAAGAAAATGTCCGCCATTTTTTGGCAAGGTATACTTCAACTATGCACGTACGCAATTATTACCATAATTCTGGCAGATACGTACGAGTGTGGGACATACCTTGGAAGTTACAATGTATCTGAAAATGATACATATCACGTAATGTGAAAAGGTCGATTGCTACCTCAGGTAACATCGACTTAGACACTGTAAAAGAGATATTCTATGAAAATCAGTGTTTAGGAAGTGTCGCAATGTGGCACTTTAATTACAAGCAGAGGTTTTCGATCGGAATTCCATATCGCATTTCGACTTCTGGCGTATATATTCCAGATCGTCGAAGAAAAGGAATTAAACGTCGAGTGCTCTGGTTGAAAGTCGAGGAAATTTCGGCGGTTCATCACGTTCGAACTGGTGAGTCCGATGGGAACCGTCGGTTGGGATGCATTCGATACCTCCGAAAAGCTGCTTCACATACCTCGGGTCATATATTGCAGTACCCTGAAGGAAACGTGAACGGGCTTAAAGCATACGTATGTAAATATTTACGCAGCTTAATTTTACTGGATGTAAAAGTACTGGCGTGTGACAATAAAATTGTGGAACCAAAAAATTTCGATGATTCATGTGATGTATTTATATCACGATATCGAAAATTTCGGAATCTTTTTTTGGTATACTGAATCGAGATGGCCGAATTCTGATATATTACGGTTTTTATTTATATAGGAATACATGGCGCTCGTTGAAGAGGTGGAAAACGAAAACGACGGTTTCGTTGACACCTCTCAAGATTCCCAAGACCCTGAGGGCACAAAATCGCAGCCGCTACGTCGTTTGGGGCGTAAATCGGGCAGTTTTTGTGTCCTGGCGAGTAAAGGGTGCACGGTGCAGGGCGGAGGGCAGAAAAAGCTCACCGCTACAATGGTTAGTGGGGCCGTGGGATTATTATCTGGCATCTGGTGAGGGGCATTATATTGTCAGTTCCAGTTGTCAGATAATGTTGGGTTCGGGTTTTAATTTTGAGAGTGGTTTCATTGGTGAATTTGATATTGTGGTTTGTCTAATTCGCAATGGTGCAATCCGCCCTCAGAAGTGCGTTTTTAAAAACATAAAAATCCCGACTCAAGGTAAATTTCCGTTGAAATGGACAGCCACGTTTGTGGTGCAAATTAAAGCGTTAGAGATCTCGCTAGTAGTTCGCCTGTGGTTTAACATATTGCATCATTGCGAAGTTACTGTTGAGCCGAGCCGGCCTGTAGATAGGGTGCCATATTACCAAATCGCAAAAATGCAGGCTTTGTCGCATAAAACGAAGCGCGAAAAAAGCTTCATCGCAAATCGTTCCGACATGGACACGGAGTCGGAGGGCTTGACCACGTCACCGGCCATGACGGCGGCGGATACGGTGGCGATGAAGACAAAGTTTGGCACCATGACGCCTCGTGAGCGCGTCACGTTCGTCAACACTCTGGTCGAGTCTCGGTCCGGGAAATATGCTGAGCTCACTGAGCAAATGCGCTTGATGGATGATTTGCTGGCCAAAGGTCCGATCAATGTAAGTGGCATGGGGAAAACGTTCTTTACTCTTTCTTTGGTGACACCTTTACATGATCACTTTGACTTGTATCGTAATATAAGCGATGAAAATCCTGAAAATGCCACTGGGGTTATTATTTCGGCTTCTTTTAAACCAATGCGTGTTAAATTAGATATATTCACATTGGTGTTACGGGTTGTGAAGGAGAGTTCTGAAATGTGCAAAAAAGCTATTATTGAAACCTTCTTGAATTTATTAGCTACGCATAATATATATTGTACTACTCCCCTGCAGGCCGAATCCCTGGGTGCGTTCACGTGCCAATCCAAGGAGATCTTTGCTAAATTACAGCATGCCATTTATTTAAGTGGGCAGATCGACTTGGGGCAGGCCATGATCGTTGAAACGATGCAGCTCGAATCTCAGCGCATGCAAACCCAATTATGGGATGAATTAAAAGTGCAGCGCGAGATGGTCGAGCGAGTGCAACTCAGCTTGCAGGCCAAGGGGGTCGATCTGACGGCCGATGTGAACAACATTTTTATGTTGAGTAGCACCGAGCCGCAAGATCCAATGTCCTTCTTTCATTGGACAGACTTCCTGGCCTTTGGCATACGCTGGAAGTGCATTATGTGCGCGCTGCTGTGGCACAAAGGCGAAACATTGGGCATGCCGGCTCTCAAAGAAGAAGCCATACGGTACAACATATCGTATATTGAATATGATCCGATGGCCCCCAGTGTTATGGCCAAGTGCTGGGCGGAGTGGCGCAACAAGCAGTGGAAATTGTATTACGACAATACCGACGACAATCAAGCCGTCACATGGTACGATAAGACAATTTCCAACGATTCTGCTCGGATGCGCAGTACACCTGCCTACCACTCCCTCGTGTCAGTTTTGCAAATGTGTGTCAAGGGGAACAAAGCCTTCGCCATGTATTTGAAACTCACGGGGACGCGGCAGATACACAATGCGGCGCGCGCGCATCGCTATCTCGGCAACGGCTATAATAAAACTTCGTGGGATGGCGTGACGAAGTCGAGCGATGGCCGGAACATGAATATGTACGGTCTGGCTCTCGAGGAAGTGCGCGCCTCCCCGGAGATGGCCTCGCTGACATTTACGTCAGAAGAAGAACAGGCCTATAATGCCGAGTTTGTGGTGTTCGAGTCGGACCAGATGTGGACCGTGGGCACAAGGCTAGAGGCGCATAAAGAGAGGGCGAAGGCCATGCACCAAGGTAGGCTGGGTGGCTTGCACGGTTCCCGAGGGAACATGGCAAAATGGGGGAAAACGATACGTAATATTCAAAAATATATTGAATTTGGTATCAAAGAATCTGAGATAGAAGATGGGGAAATAGTAGAGTATGTGGTCAAGGAGAGCGTTATTAAACGCTACACAATATGCCCTGAACCACTTCTACACTCCCGATCATCACTATCCATGATATCTCAACATATACCCTCCATTACAGTCAACCACTGGAACCAGACGATCAACAAGCACAACAAGGGGAAGTCCTCCTCCAGTTCCGCCGGCGCGGCGGCTGCCGTGGTAGAGCCCGTGGAAGGTGCGGGTGAGGCCGCAGATGACGGCGTGGTGGACATGGAGAACGAGGTGATTCAGCGTTTTCATCTTGACTACGAAGACAACCCTTTACGGTTGTGGGCGGGCAAGTTTGCGGAAAAGAGCGGCAATTTGACCCCTAAAACGGTAGACATACACTCGCCGGCAGCCATCAGTGCTGCCAAAATGGCGGTCACTACTGACACCATGGGCGGGACAGTAAACTGGGAGGATAAAGTATTTGTCTCCGGTTGTGGATGGTTTACCATTAGGGATCTATTGCGCTCATTTGACCACGACCCGTGCGAATGGCAGCCATACCTGCAACGGGATGTGAAGCGTCCGGTGACCTGGCAATCGCCTGTATGGTCTTTAACGCCGCTACCCACAAACTTCTTTTCTGATAAATTCTCGCGAGATGACAAGTATGGCCAGGACCATACGGGACCGCGGGATGGGTGGCTAGGCGTGTCGGTCGATTTCATACCGTTGCGCGTGTGGTTGCTAGGCGACAGCACTGCTAAATCAGTGAGAGTGTCGCTCCTGGACTGTTTACGTAAAAGTGTCGTCCACACGGAGGCGGCGCACTTGCGCAATACGGTGTCTGTGTCAACCATAGCGACCTGCTACACAGGGTGTAGAATGGCGACTATGAAAGGTGTGTGTGCCCTGGCAGATTTTAGCGAGGTGAAAATTGTGGTCTGGAAATCAATACTGGACTACATCGACACCGCATTTTGCATAGCTAAATCGGGGAATTGGAAGGCATTTGCCAATTTGTGCGGAATGTGTACGGCGCACTGTTACAACTACGTTTCATTCTGTTCGACCGAGGCTTGCCGCACATTCCGATTGTGTGCTGCGTAACCCAGCCGTTTTTTCCAGCGCAAGAGGGTGTCGCACACAACGCGTACGCAGAGGCTGTGCTTTGGAGGCTGGGTAGAGACATTGAATCAGCACTGTCACGGGTTTGCGCCAATATACCTGGTGTAACCATCACCCAGCCTCTGAACTACATGCTGCGCAACAAAAAATCCGCAATTATTCCGCACCTAGTGGGTGTGGACACAATGCGCCTATATGAAGGGATTGTAGGCACGGACGGCATCCATCTGAGCAAGTACGGGGAGACGTTTTTGGGTCGCCTATTGGCCCGGGATTGCGTACTGGCGCTGGAAGGTTACAGCGCTCCAACGCTAGCCAGGTGGGCGAAACAGGGTATAGCGCTCATTGACGCTAGTGGTAGATGTTGCAGGTCATATGAATGTTTTTTTGATCGCATCAACATTACCGTCCTCACTTCAGGTGGCGCCAGATGTGCGGGTCGACCGATCCCGACCTCTGCAAAGAGGGGCAAAGGCTGCTGGCGGACCTGTTCAACAGGGTGAAGGAGGTCTGTCATTTCAATGACGTGTAACGGTAACATAGAATCTGTTGATGTGTCCACACAAGAATATGTACTCTTACAGGAAGTTCAAAAAAACGTGGACGCGGTGCTCGTGGACTCCCGTACGGGCGCGGAGCTCGCGGTGCGGCGCAAATTCGTGGCGCCGGCGGCAGCCGAAATAGCTCGGTTGGAAGTGGATCCGAGCGCCGAGGAAGCCTGCAGCAGAATAACCGGTCCAGGTGGGCACGGTTTTGCGGGGTTGACTGTGTTTTGCACATTTAGTTGTATATTTTGTATGCTGGTTTCACAATTAATCCAGCACCTACAAAAAATAACATCCCTACAATCACAGCTCCGACCGGGGTGCCGCGGCAGCCAATGCCGGTCAAAATCGCGGAGCGCACGGCGGCCGTGGTCGTGGCGGCCGAGGTGGGGGCCCACCAGGAGGTCCGCCGGGCGGCAGCAGCAAAGGCTGGTACTTCTACCGCGAATAAAAAGGGGGCCAGCAGTGCGGCCATTAGGTGATCTGTTGCTTAGGGCGGGAAGGCAGGTGCACCTCTGTTTCAGTAGGTGCGAACTGCTACACCTACTTTGTTCCGGCTGCGGTGTGGTGATTGTTTTTTGTTTAATTTCCTCCAAATTTAATTATGGCGTGACATCACACGGGAAACTGGCGAACGGCTTTGATCCTACATTACGAACGGGCATTACGGTAATCACATATAATATACTAATTAATGCCTACCTGTGTGAGGTCTCGCCATACAGTGCCTTACGTCTGTGTTTGAAGTATCTGGCACTGTACGTTTGGTTAATGCGACTGCACTGGCGTCTAGTGAGAAGATCCGAACTGAAAGGGGAAGTGGCTTTAATATATAGATTAAATTACATTGCCAGATCTTTCAAACATTTTCAGTGCTTTTTAGTTTACTTTCAATTCGGTAGAATATATCGATTCATACTTTTAGGACACAGGTTTCGTATGTTTTGACACATTCAGCTTGATTCGAGAACTCTTGCCTTTAAGCGTGTTTTATGACGCGTGTTATCTTGCGTGTGTGGCCGTTCAAGGTCGATTTTTGGCGTTCTTTGAATACAAGTATTATACAAAGAGGCCAGTATATAATGAACGCACGGACAAGGTTGGGGGTAAGACAAAATTGGGTGGAGATGGCATCTCACAGCGCAATTATGTGTCACATGTCGATACTCTACAAACCGATATGACACAAAATGGTAACCATTTAACGGGTATTCCTTTAAATGTCCGGCCCTCTAGGGAGTCTAATATAAGGTCGGGTACTGAATTTACAGTATTTTATCAAAATGTAAACTCAATCAGGCACTAACATGCACAGCTCCAAAATATAGGTTCAAGGGGGTACAATTGCATCGCCTTGTGTGAGACAAATGCAGTACATAAGGTGCATTTGCCTGATATTCCTGGGTATACCCTAAATGCCATCATGAAGCCGGTTAATGGCAATGGTGGAATAGCGGTATACACAAAAAGTACCATTGAATGCTCTGTCTTGGGAGGTGACTATTGGGAAATTTGTGAAAATGTTTTGTGGCTGACCTTACGATGTCACAAATCATCCACATTCATAATGCTTGCTATAGTTTATCTATTTGATGCTGGGAAAGTAGCACGGAATAGGGACTATCTGCAGCAAAACGAAACTATCCTTTCCAATCTCTCAAAACAAGTATCCGAGAATACTGTGAATGGTAACCCATCCCTATTAATAGGTGATTTTAACAGTCATATAGGGAATTACCACCCGGGACTTGATCGGAATAGTCACGTAATAAATGACACAGGTAGGCTAGTGAACTCATTTATAAGAGTAAACGACCTAAACGTCGGTACCTCTGTCACTGACATATGGTGGTCCTATGAAGCCGGTTTAACACGCTCATTGTTAGATCTAGCTCTGTTTGACACTACCGCTGAATGGACTAGTGAAATTTCCCACTTTAGTCCAACCAGTGATATGTCAATCGGCTCTGACCACTGCTCTCTACACTTAAAGGTAGTAGCCAATAATATACAACTCATTGCACCCGCGGATGATAAGTATAGGCACCGATGGGTGGTGAAGGGAGAAGATGTCATTGAACCGTTTTCAAAATGGCTAGAGGAATCGTTAACTACACTTGTCGATGGTGAATGTACATATGAAAACATTCTAGATCATCTTCAATGTGTGGCCTCTAGGCGGTATCCTATAAAGGTAACGAAAAGTCAGACAACGTGTGTGACTTTACGCATACGTCGTCTGAAAGCTGAGATACAAAAACTACGGCGAAAACTACACTTGAATGTAATTCTGTACTCAGAGTACAAAGCTCTCGTCGCGGCTCTACGTAACAAAATACGTGCGTGTGAGCATGACTATGAGCTGGACATCAAGCGCAAACGACTTGATATTGAGTTGCAATCAAGTAGCACAAAAACTGATCTCTATAGTATGGCCCGCCGGTATAAAGAGGGTGGCATACTGTATCCAATGCTAAGATCAGAGTCTGGCTTGGCGGATACAAAAGATAAGATATCGAAAGTGCTAGAAGGATTCTGGAATAAAGTTCAAATGTCTAATCCTATGAGCCTAGGTTCAGATTCCTGTAAAACAAGTCTGTCAGGTGTTATATCCGGCACACTTAGGAGTAGCCTCGAGGAGAGGATAACCTCAGCCGAAATAAAATTAGCCATTAAGAGGTTAAAACTGGGTAAATCGCCGGGTACCACTGGTGTGTATCATGAAATGCTATGCGGCAGTGGTAGTCAGTTAATTAGGGTGCTTACATTGCTGTTTAATACGTGGTTTGATGGAAATCCAATTCCTCATACAGCAAAAACATGTAAGTTATCCCTTTTGCATAAAAAGGGGTCTAAATCGTGTGTCGATAATTATCGATCAATAGGTTTACAATGCAACATTCTAAAACTATACTGCTCTGTATTGAATCATAGGCTGTTATCAGCCTTTGAGAGTGTGGACGGTTTTGGAAGCATGCAGGGTGGCTTTCCGAAAAAGCGTTGCACGACAGACAACCATGTTATCATACAAGGCTGTCTGAGCGGAAACAAGTGTGTTTCAGCGTGTTTTGTGGATGCTGTTAAGGCCTTCGATAGGGTTCCCCGTGAGAAATTGTGGCATAAGCTACTAGATTACGGGTACCCATCGAAATTCGTTAGCTCAATATCCAGTATGTATGACGATCTGCGCTGTGTAATACAGTACGGCTCGACATACAGTGACGAGTTCACATATATGCTAGGTGTACGACAGGGGTGTTGTCTATCACCAAGTCTGTACGTTTTATACTTAGCGGACTTGCGTACTGACCTGGAGAGCTTGAAGATAGGGGCACAACTTGGTTCATCCAAAGTGCCAGCAGTGTTTTTTGTTGATGATATTGCCTTATTAGCTAATACATCACATGACCTCCAGGCCATAATGGATAAATTTACAGAGTGGTCATGGAGGTGGGGGGTCGCAATACACCCTGATAAAAGTAAAATATTGCATTTCCGCTGTAAATCCGACCCAACACATATTTGGACATTGGGCAGGGACAAACTTGGGAATTTACAGTACATTTCGGAAGTTGATGAGATAAAATATTTAGGTTTAACACTTACGTCAGCTAACGACATGTTTGGTAAGCAACGCCAGCTACTTCTTCAGCGAGTACAAACTGCTGCCCTTATGGTTGGAGAATTAGCGTCAATGTCATTATGTCCGTTTTGGGCAGTCAACAGACTGTGGACGCTTTATGCTATGACAAAAGTTTTTTATGGCGTGGAAATTTTTGGCCTACCAAAGCAAACACTAGCAAAGCTAGTTGGCATACAAATGTCTGTATATAGAAATGTATGCCGCACGCCTCAGCATCTATCAAACAGATGTCTTGCTATAGATGGAGATGTGACTACAATGAAAGCTTGGTATACTCAAATCATTGTAGGCCATTGCCGGTACTTGCAAAGCAATCATGTTAGCGTGACTACTAAACAGGCGTTCAATTTTTCGGGTAGGACAAAATTAAACCTGCCACGACGCCAAAGTCCTCTAGGGAGGTCGGCAGCGCTATTAAGTGATGCTAGTATTGACCCAACATTGGGTTTAAAGAGTATCAAACAAATTGCTAAGCAAAATGCGTGGGGTGATAGTTCACTAGGTAAAGTGTATCTGTCACGTACTCGTATGGAACGTTACCAGGAATCCAACCTAGAACCCCTAAATACATATAAAATTTACTCAGAAGAAATGCCATGGGTATTTGCACGACATGGATTATTTCAGAAGACAAAACAATTTGCGCTGAGCAATAGGGGGAAAAAATGGTCTAGGTGTAAGCCATGCGTAAAGTATGGTCATGACTTCTGGCCTACACTATCGCATTACTTGTACGGTTGTCAGGATGTGGCCATAATATATTGGCGCAATAAATTCCTTAGGGAGTTAAACACTGACTGCTGTGAAGAAAAGTGCTGTAATATGTTGAGTATAGGGGAACCTATTGACAGGCTGGCACAGATTATACAATGTAGCTGTAGCAAGTCAAGAAGGTTGATATCCATACATATTACAGCTCTTGACACCTATCTATACGGCCTCGAATAATACTGTATTGTGTAGTTGTTTTATCATGCTGTAACTTAATAGAACTATTACAACTAGTGTGCACATATTTACAGTATTTTAGTCTACCCTCCATTTATGGTTAAGCATTCTGAGTTACGGGGTGTCATATAAGTGCAACGACAGATTTAAAGTCGCAATACATGACATATGAATCATAGCGTTATGACGTAACATGGGATTTTAACTTCCTCATGTAAATAGTCAGCAATGCCATGTGTATTGAGTATGCACTAGAACACACCCGATTCTCATATAAAACTACGAGTATCTTAGGTAAATCCAGGGCCCTGGTACAAACCGTGCTTTATTTTACTATAATATGTATGCATATTACAATGTATCTCAAGTTCGCGACCGGTACTTTATTGAAACTTTTTTGCATCTCAGCTACATCTACACCTACCTACTGTATCGCCATTTTAGACAGTTCACTTTATTTAATTGCCATACCTGCGAAACATTTAGGTCCCGTTTTATATACCGTTACTTTTGTCCTGCTCCACATAATGTCTATGAAGTACTTGCTTATCTTATTACTGTGTAACCAATAAAACCTATTTGTAATCTCAACTGTTGACATTGTCATGCTGTAACTTCGCAACTGTTTTTTCATTTCGTTATTATAATGCCCGTGACTTATAGAGCCAGCCGTGGTACGTGTGTTAATAAAATAAAAAAATAGTTGTTAAAACGTAATTAAAAGCAGGGTTGGTTTTATAAAAATTCATTTTAGTAAACTTGTATAAAAATTGTATAAAAATTTTATTTTATTTTTATTTTATTCTTGTTTCATTTTATTTTATTTCTTTTATTCCATAAAGTCATTAAAAAATAAAATGACGTAAAATAAAATGCAAGTGTAAAGTTACAATTATTGATAAGAATGGTTTGCATTTTCAGTAGAAGGACTACTGAGTGTGCTAGGCACATTTGTAAAATGTCATGCAAAGTGTCAATTGTCATGACAAATGTAAAGTAAAGTATCAATTGTCATGCAAAATGTCAAGTGTCATGTAAAATTTCAAGCAAAGTGGCAACTGTCATGACAAATGTCATGCAAAGTGTAAATTGTGTATCCAAATCTTGTGTTTTTGTATCCATAGTTGTTTTATATCCAAATCTTGTGTTTTTTGTATCCAAATGTTCACATAAGATTTGGGGTCAACAACAACATAATTTCGATACAAATCATAAGATTTCAAAATAAAACATGAGATTTGAACACAATTTGCTTGACAATTGATACTTTAATTTTCATGTCATGACAATTTACACATTACTTTACATTTGTCATGACAATTGACACTTTGCATGACATTTTACATGACATTTGACACTTTACAATGCTTGGGACTGCCCCCAGATCCATGAATAAACAGGTAGAGACTCAAGCAATCAGACAAAATTTTACAAAAAAATATGAATTTTTATACAATTTTACAAAAATACAAATTTTTATACAATTTTACAAAAATTCGAATTTTTATACAATTTTTATTTTTATTCTTAAATTTTCCATTTTATTTTATTTTATTCTTGAATATTCCATTTTATTTTTATTTTATTTTTATTTTTTTCTGAGATTTTGCCAACCCTGATTAAAAGTACCTATACTCGCTTTTATGTATACTTTTACAAAGTACAGAAAACTTTTTTCACATAGGCTTTTTCAGAGCAAAGATGGGAAAAGGGGGAGAAAAAAAGCGAAAGATAGAAAAAATTGCCAAAAGTAGCTGAAAATAGGCACATAACACATAAACTAGTGAATTTGAGAGTTCAAATGGTCAAAAAAAATTGAAAATTAGTTATTTTGGGTTCACCCAAAGACAAGATTCCTAAAAAAAACTCACTTTTATGTTTTCTGGGGGAAACGTTTTTTACTCATGCTTACTCATGCGTAAAAGTTAAAAAAACTACTTTACATTTCTTGTACTTATCGTAAAAATATAAAGTAAAAAATAAATACTTTATGTTTACGTATACTTTGAAAAAAGTTCAGTACTTTTAACAACTCTGGTGTGTAAGTCGATAAGTCCACGCGGGCACAGGCAGGTTCAATAAAAATCCCAAAAACGCACCAATCATCACTGGGCAGGAGCAATTGCACGAGAAATTGATCCACCTGCAACTCCATGAAAGTGGCGTGCGTGCGCGCGTCCAAGGCGATCAATGCGAGCATTTGCAGCAGCAGACACAACAGATGCTGCGCCAAGTTGACATGGGGGTTTTTGTACAATTATAACGCATTTACTCAAATAATACCGTGTTTCCTCGAGGGGGTTTATTTTTTCAGAGTGAAAATTTTAAGGGGGGGGGGGGGTATTTCGAGGGGGGGGTATTTTTTCCGAAGCCCGAAAAATCCTGGGGGTATTTCGAGGGGGGGTGGTTAATTCAAGGGAGGGGTATTTCGAGGAAATACGGTAATTAAATTTTGTTGGACTTTTTGAGGGGGTCTGTTCGAGGGGGGAATTTTTCAAAGACGAAATTATTCTTTTATCAATATTTTCAAGTATGTTTGTGACTTGTGTCAACTCATTCCATGAAATATGCTTTTTTTAAGAACAAAACATGTTGTTCTTGTTCACTCTATACTCAACAAATTTATCACTTGCCTGTAGAGGGGGTGGGATTAATTGAGAGGGAAATTTTTTCTTCAGTCGTTTAACTGGGGGGCTGTTTCAAAAGGGGGTAATTATTGGAGTAACACAAGTGAACAGCCAAAGATGGTGCCTCACAGGGTCAGCAGAGGGGTCGATGAGTGTGAGAATTGCGGCCAAGTTGTCCTGCCTGGCGCACTGGCGTCGGATGCGCTCCACGTGGCACATGAACAGCACGAATCTGTGCGTCACTTGGAACTGGACAAGTCTAATGCTATTTTTGTAAAATTAATTTCTATTTAAATACCTTATTTTTCATGATTTTTTTGAATAGCCTACGAAAAAGTTTGCAGATAGGCGGATAGAAAATGGATCAAATAAATGTGGCACTGTTCATTCTACGTGGTTTTTCAATGACACCGAAAGTTTCAATTTGTCAACCATTTTTTGGGAATGAGATTTTGGTTTTGGACATTATTGAGAGATGGATTAGTACTGAATCCACTTTTACATAAATACCGTATTACCTCGAATTATTCCCCCCCCCCTTGAATTAACCCCCCCTCGAAATACCCCCCTAAATTTCGGCTGAGGAAATAATAAACCCCCCCCCCCCTCGAAATACCCCCCCCTAAAATTGAGTGTAACGTGAACGTACATGACAAATACCGCAGTTTGTGATCTGTACTATGCAGAACAGGCTGTCCGGGAGGGGCACATACGGCAGAACACACGTTAAAACTGATGATTAAGTGACGTTAGGGAAGGGTTTTTGTGTATATACAGTAATATATGCCTATAAACACGTATAAATCTATGTGATTGTTCGATTTTTCTACGTCTGCGTATGGGCAATTTCCGAAAATTTCTGGCGAAGTAATAGACCCCCCCTCGAATAAACCCCCCCCCCCTCGAATTATCCCCCCCTCAAATTTTGCTGGCGAAATAATAAACCCCCTGGGGGTATTTCGAGGTAATACGGTACCTAATTAATTTCATGGTAACATTTTTGATTGAAAAAATTCCAGCTTATATCAACTTTCTAGAAGCACACTGATCATCCATGGGCCAATTCCGCAAGTGGAGAAGCGCACCTCTCCACTTGTGGAACCGGCACCTGGTCGCTCCAATGCGAGTCTACCGTATTACCTCGAAATACCCCCCATGGGGGTTTATTATTTCGTCAGCAAAATTTGAGGGGGGGTTCATTCGAGGGGGGCTTATTCGAGGGAGGTTATTATTTCGTCAGACATTTTTGTAGGGGTCGTAGTAAATAGTAAGCATTTGCGCACCCAAAACAGGCAATAACATGTGTCCAAACAGGATATATTTGGAGATAAAAACGTAGATAGCTACACAAACTAGTCTATGTGTAGCTGCGATAAATAAATACAAATTAGCCGTAATAAATATTTACATCATGTAAACAGGGTGCATGCCAGGTCCGCCACCCAAATTCTGAGTCGGTGCCGGACACCATATCTCCAGTTGTGGTGGGGGGATTTATTCGAAATTTTGAGGGAATATACTCGAAACCCACCCACTACATTATACGGGCTGGGGAAGGTCGGCGACCCACACTCAGGTGGGTCGCCGACTTTTCCCAGCCCGTATATAGTAGTGGGTGGGTTTCGAGTATATGCCCTCAAAATTTCGAATAAATCCCCCCACTACAACTGGAGATATGGCGTCCGGCACCGACTCAGAATTTGGGTGGCGGACCTGGCGTGCACCCTGTTTACATTGCATACATGATGTACATCATTCCGGAAGGGGAGTATTTAGAAGGGGGTTATTATTTCCTCAGCCAATTTCGAGGGGGTTTTAATTTAAGTGGGGGGGATAATTCGAGGTAATACAGTATCCGGAAACAAAGCAAGAACAAGTCAATACCCACCTAGCAGCCAAAATGCCAGCACAATGTTCAGCACAGTGCCTGCCCCTGGTGGACGGGGTGCAGTGGGGACGCACTTTGCTCAGCTCCCCCGAGCCCGCAGGACCCGTCGAATTGGGCCCCTGGCGCCACACTTCCCGCAGCATGTTCACTACTGAAGGGGGCATTGCAAGTTGGAGGTGAGCGAGTCAAAGTTGTGGTTTGAAGGAGCTGGTTTTTAGAAGGAGCTTTTCGAGGGGGAGTTTCTTTTTCCTTGGGCAGCTAACAGGTGGAAGTTTTTTGAGGTGGAGTTATTCGAGGGGAGTTGTTCGTGGGGGAGTTATTCGAGGGGGAGTTATTCGAATGGGATTCTTATTTCTTGTAATAGAATTGAGGGGTCTACTTTCATGTCGACAAGGGGAAGTCGACAAGGCCAAAATATGAAAATTTCGAGTTAGGCCCGGAAAGGTCATCTGGAGCTACTTCCGCACTTTTTCTATCTTCTTCCATAAATTGTTTGACCTCACATACCCATATAGCAAAGTGCCAAATTTGACATTTTTGGGGAAAGATGCAAAAAAAATTGGGCAAGAAGTCGACAAGTCCACTTAGTTTCGGGCTAAAAGTCGACAAGTCGACCCTTCACCTTCGTTTTTATGGGGAAAAAATAGGAAGAAATGTGATAAGTCGATCATGGACACCGATTTCTAAAATTCGACAAGTCCATAAATTGCCATAAGGCAGCATCGCCTTCGCCAGGAACAAAAATTTTCTCGTGTGCATTTCGACAAGTCCATTTCCCTCCCCAAAACAGTTTTGCTCTGACTGAATGGAAATTTTTGGACAACCCATGTTTCACATCTAAATAGGTAGGTTGAGATCGAGAGCAGGGGCTGAAAATTTGACACTTTATTGTCAACATATGGAACTTGATGGAAAGCATGAGAGAGCCAAATTGGACACGCACCACGGGCCTGGAATTGGAACGGAAACTTAAAATGCGATTTACTCAAAATCACATTTTATGGACTTGTTGACTTTTAGAAGAAGACGCCTCTATTGCGCTGTCCTATTTCTTGGCAACTTTTTACCTGCCATTCCATTAGAGGTGCTGTTCTATAAGAAGAAATACGGTATGTAAAAATTTTTGTGAAATGATGTTTCCCGAGCATAGTTTTTGAATTTTCAAATTTTTTGTCCTTATATTTTCTTCAAACAATTTAAATAAAAAACCTCCGAACCAACAACTTGTAGCTTGCATTCTCCTCAAGCACTGCTGCAGGGGCAAAATGGTGTGCCCTCCAGTCACGTTTGCATTTGGATTGGCTATAGTTTCCCCCCTCACATGAACCTTGATGTGCGGGCCGCACTCATCATTGATTTTGTCCTTGTCTTTGTCTTTGCAGTTGTTTTTGTTTTTGTTCTCTCCATCCGTTGTCTTTGTGTTCAGATTTTCGTGTTCTGATTCATCTGACACCGCTACTGTGCGTAGGGTCTGTAGGAAGAATTGAAAAAAATTGTTGATAAATTTGTGAGGGTGTTTTCGATACACGTGGTGGTTTTTTTATGTGACTTGTATCTTTGTGTCATGTATGTTTTGTAATGTAACCCCCTGTTGTTATCAATTCTGTCAGAGTCTGTCAAGTGTCAAGTGATAAGTGATAATCTCGAATTTCACTCATCACATAAATTCTTAATTTACATCACTTAAATTAAGTTGCAGTGGTTCCTGGGGTCAATTCCGCAAGAGTAGAAGTATTATACCATTTTCAGTAAACAAGTAAAACAAACAGAAGTAAAACAAGAATAAGAAATAAGTAAAGAAATTGGAAGTAGAGTAAAAATTTTGCCTGCCATTTCACTTCTCACTTCTCATTTTACATGTCGCTTGTAATTTAACATCTCGTCTAAAATGACCTTCATCCAAGCACCCCAAAAATACAAATGTCCCATCACAGGTAACCAACAGGGATAGTCCTGACTAGCTGTTCGCAATCGATGTCGCCCAGCCGGCCGATGAGCAAGCTGGTTTCGAATAGAATCGAGGGCGGGTCCAGCAGCCCGATCACCACTGCCATGTCTGCCACCTGGCAGAGTTGTTAGAATTACTGAACTTTTACTGAAAGTATATGTAAATGTAAGTATTTTGTTTTTACTCACCACAAAGTATAGAAAATGTAAAATACTTTTTTTTACTTGTACTCATGCGTAAATGTAAGTAAAATACTTTTTTCCCCAGGAAAATGTAAAAGCGAGTACTTTTCCCCTGGAAAACGTAAAAAAACTACTACTTTTTACATGTGAGAGTGTCAGTTTTACTCTCAAAGGCATAATAGATGTCATTTTTAGTAATTATTCAGTATTTTTTAGAAAAATAATATGATTTCTTCTCAATTTTCTTATTTTAGCAACAGAAATTAGTGATTTTAGCAACAAAAATACATTTTCTCTGTATGCGTGTACTTTTCAAATGTACGCGTAAAATTGAGTACATTACTTTTTTTCAAAAGTATATGTAAATGTATTTACCGCGTACTCGCGTACGCGTATTTTTCCAGTAAATGTACGTAGGTACATTTACTGGAAAAATAGTTTTGTTTCCTTGAATCGTTCCACAATCCCAAGAAGGGGGGTCGATAAAAAGGTGTTGACTTTACATGACCAATCTGGTTAGTTGACGATAAAGCTTAATAACTCGGCCATTTCTTGGCTGATTTGAACTGTTAAATACTTAAGATGATCTGCACAACCTGTAGATTCCATTTTTGAGGTTGGATTAGTGATGTATAAATTCATTTTGCCAGGGTGACCCAGTATTTCAACGTGTAAAATAAATTTTTCAGGGGGGGGGGGTATTTTTTGTCAGTGATTTTTGAGGGGACTTATTTGAGGGGGACTTATTCAAGGATAAATGGTAAATATATCAAATAAATCAAACAAATCACATAAAAACAGGGTCAAATTGCATAAAATTTTTGCAATTACATAATCAGTAAATGTACAACAGAAAAGAATGACATAAAAGTCTGGTGGACCCCCCCCCCCCCCCATAACAGCCACCCACAAATCCAGCTGTCTGCAGACTCGGTCACATTGAAGAATGCACAGGAATGCACCGAGCACCCATAACTATTTCAACATAACTACTTAATAGCTTCAAAAAGCTCTTAATTCAATATTTTTCCAAAAAATTCGAAAAGTATGTAAAAAAAATTGAAAATTACCCAAAAAAATTCGAAAATTGCCCAAAAAGATTTGAAAATTCGAAAATTTAATTTGAAATTCGAAAATTCATTTGAGGAAAAATTCGAAAATTCGAAAATTCATTTTGGAAAAAACACTTTAAAATTTAAATACATTTTTTCCGAGGGTTTGCCATCGTTACTTCTAATACAACTGCATAACTCCAATATAACGGCATCTCCAATATAACGGCATCTCCAATAGAATGGCAGGTAAAAAATAGATGAAAAAAAAAACTGGGCTCTCCTACGGATACCTCATAGTGTCCTTGCGTATTTGTAATTTGTCAACACTGAATTTGTCACTTCAGCTCCTATTTTTCATTTTGCTGTAAATCCACCTTCATGGTGCTCTCACTATGGATGAATTAGTTGAGCAATTTCATCACATGTATTCATTCATCAAAATATTTACATTAAATTATCCCTGCATGAATGCCACTTTATCACAAATATTTACGCCAACCTTATTCATAGTAGCCAAGGCAGTGAAAAGCAACTGCGCAGACAAGTCTCTTTTCCCGTAGAGCACGCGAGACATTTCCAGAAAGTTCACCAGCAATTTGGATAGGCGTACGTTCCTGGCCACCGCAGTTCCGCCAGCGCTCTGGTCGTATTCGCACAGACATGTCTGCGTTTGTCTTAGTTGCTTGCAACGATGGCTATTTAAAAATTAGCTTGAATAATTGTCCCTTTTGAAAAATTCCCAAAATAGCACCAGCGAAAAATGGCGTCAAGTGCGCCATGGCGCCATTCGAATCGGTGGCGCCAGGCGCCAGATGTCGCACGAGAAAATGGCACCAAGCGCCAATGCCGCTAGTCAGATCTAGCTTGCATGATGCCAAGAAACATGTGTATGCCACTGGCATTTGAAACAGGCGCTAGAGCAAAAATCATCATGGTGCTCCCTGTACTGGGCGCCATTTTGCTCTGGCGCCATTTGAAGGGTGTGCTTCTCAAAGTACCGATCTACATGTACAAATGGTTCAACTCTGACACAGTGAAAGGTAGCTCTCTGACAACTAGGTGACAACTCGCTTGCCAAAGCCTAAAAATAGGGTCAGCTCGCTGACAAACAAAATGCAGCTTGTTGACAACTCGCTGACATATGTACTTGGTGCATGTGGTAGCTGGCTGACAACTCGCTGCCAAAATACACATTTCCAGCCTTCATTTGACCCAAAACACTTTTTACAAGGTGGTGATGAAATATTATGGTAAAACACATGCAATATAATGCAAAGGTTGAGGTAAAAATTGAGGCAATGAGGAAACATAAAATGCATAATGATCATGTCAAATGACTAAATCAAGAATAACAACTGGAAAAATGACCATACAAATGTCCTCAGTGTTACACCACCCAATAGCATTTTGATGCATTGATTTTATGTCTCAGATTCATTCATTTTTTGCACTCATGTTTGATTATACATTTTATGGGTCAAAACGATTTGTACACACTTCCATAAAGTGCATGTGGTGCAAATTACATTCAATTTGCTGACAACTCGCTGCCAGCTGTGCAGCTGCTGGGAAAATGCACACCAACTTTCTGCCACTCGCTGACAACTGTGTTCCAACTCGCTGCCACTCGCTGACAACTGTGTTCCAACTCGCTGCCAACAGTTAACAAATCGTTGTCAGCTAGTTGGAAGCGAGTTGTAGGAGAGTTGTCAGAGAGCTACCTTTCACTGTGTGAGTTAGGACCATTTTTGGGTTCCCCATAAAAATGCGCTTCAAAAATATATATAACATGTGGGGGGTGCGAAATTCAATTTTGAGATATGGGGGGTCGAAAAAAGCAAAAAAATCGCAAAATACAGTTTTTGAAATTTTAAAAGTACCGATCTACAAGCTTTTTCAGCTTTTGTGTTGTTAAAAGTACCGATCTACACACTTTTTTCAAAATAGTTCTTTTAAATGTACCAATCTGCACATTATTTTTTGTGCTTCTCAAAGTACCGATGTCAGATTGGTGTCCGGTTGCGCAAAAACTCATTTTGTGCTTTTTTATTATGGGTAAAAGTACAGATCTACAGCTTTCTGACTTTGTGCTTTAAAAAATACCGATCTACACGCTATTACTAATTTGTTCCTTTAAAATGTACTGTAAATACTACAAAAATACAATTCCCTAAATTTTATATAGCTAGTGTACTGTGTATAATCAATGATAATGATAATACCCATGCATGTGGATACCCTACAATATGACCGAAATACCCTTACCCAAAATTCCCATACCCAAAGTTGGGAAAGCTCCACGACTCTTTTGGCGCTTGGCGCCAATCTCCAGTTGATTTTGAAATCACTATACCACCAACCTGTATCATGTTCTGCACCAAGGCACCAATGTGCGCATACAGGGTGGTCGCGTTTGCTGGCGAAGTGCCAGCTACTGTTTGCTCCAGACGTTCAAAACGCCGGCACAGCACCTGCACGTTTCAGTTTGTAAATAGTATCAGTGAAATCTCTGGAAACTTATATTTTGAAAATGTAAGAAAATTTTAAAAAAATATAGGAAAAATAAGTTTTGCAAAATCCTGCATTGGTGTATTTTTTCACATTTTACATTTTTGTGTATTGATAATTCTCATTTGTCGGGGGTGTAATCAAGCAGGGATCATTCTCCACACATACAGTTAGGAACTATTCGAGTAAAAACGGTATGGGTAACACTCACGATTTGCACGTCGGCAATGCACTCAGTGTTGGCAGCTAGTTTGAACAGAAATGCCCAAGCCATATCCATGTTTTCCAGTGATACACTTTGAGGCAAATTTGATCTCGCACTGGACAGCCATTGGCTGTGCGCTGCGAAGAATATAGTGTTGATTAGTGATGGATTGGCGCCATGGCGCTGGCTCCATTTGAGGGCGCCAAAGGGCGCCGCGCCATGGCGCCATTGGCGCTGGCTCCATTTGAGGGCGCCAAAGGGCGCCGCGCCATGGCGCCATTGGCGCTTGGCGCCCTTTTTCTGTGGCGCCCTTGGCGCCTGGCGCCCACATTCTGAAAGGCGCCATGGCGCCCTTGGCGCTTGGCGCCATTTTTCCGTGGTTAATCTTGGTGGACGAAGTGGTGTGAACGGGTGGAAATCTTTCATCCAGCGGTTCATCAGATGTGTCTGACGGATCAGAAGATAGGAATGATGAACCGTTGAACTTGCAAAATCATAAATAAACGGATTCAAATTGTACCGAACTTTTCTAAAAGTACATATAAATGTAAAGTATGTATTTTATACTCACCCTCTGAGTATAGAAAATGTAAAGTTTTTTTTGTAAGTTTACTCATGAGTAAACATGAGTAAAATACTTTTTCCCAGAAAACGTAAAAGTGAGTATCTTTTAGGAATTTCGCCCTGTAAAAGCGAGTACAGCTAGTTTTTCCAAAGTATACGTAAACGTATTTACTCAGTACTCGAGTATACATACTTCTTGAGTAGACGTAAATACGTTTTAACAACTATGGTTGATTGAGTTATATTTACTTGCGCCCACTGGCGAATGAGAGGAAGAATGAAAAAACAGTGTTAAAATTTCTCAGTGTTATTCAAATAACTTTTGGAGTTTTTGGAATGCTTTTTTGACTTTCTGAACTTTAATGAGGCACTACACTGTTAAACTAGTTTCTACATTTTGAAAAAAAATTGCGCATAATTTTGGAATGCGATCCACGACAAACATATTTTCTGTACAGAGCAAAATGGCTCTGGAGCAGGAGCAGGCCTCTAAAAAACAAATATTTAAAACGAACAATCCTTTTGTTGGCTCCTCCTTCTAATGTGGCTGGGAAACAAAGAAATCCTTCTGTTGCTGGCTTTTGGGGAGTCATGGCTGCTGGCAACTGAAGTGCTGTTCTTTGGAGACACCTGACTTTTCGCAGTGCCCAGCAGTGAACCGATTCTGGCGTCTGTGCCGAACGACACCGACAGGTGGCCTGGGCAGTTTGGGGAAATGGGTGCATCTGAGATGGTGCAATTTTCTCAAGTTTTGAGTGATTTGTCATTGAACACAGCGGAAAGTGGGTGCGTGATGCGTCGTGAAGCGCGCCGATTCACCGCAATCAGCCCGCTTCCACACGCTTCAACACAGAGTTGTTAAAAGTACTCAACTTTTATGAAAGTAAACTTTAATCTTAAATATTTTGTCCCCATTTTTAGCATTTTTAGTCTTTTTATGCTTTGAAATGTATTTGTTGAACAACTGCCCAACACTCAATATGAGAAAAATGGACATTAAGTTGTGATCAATGCCTTGACTGCCACTAAATTTTGAATTGAACATGGCATTGCACTTGACAAATTTGCCAAATATTATTGACAGTTAACATTTGTTTGACATTTTACATCATTTCTTGTATCTTCATATTCAGCCAACATGTGACACATTCAAAGCCCCCACACTCAAATAACAAACAACAACAACAGAAACTAACAAACCAGTACTAAGCAACTGGGTGTGCTCGCAGGGGCCCATCGCAAACACACTGGACCTGCCACTTGTACTGGGCAGGTAACTAGACTTTCTGTTGTCTCCGGTTACGGACACATTCCGGCTGCAACCACTGTTTCTTTCAGCTGCATTAGCTGCGTTTTTTCCCTGGGGCCACTCGCGGACCCTGTCAAATGCCAGATAAAATGTTCAATGAATTGCATGCAATCATTGATGTGAAATGTAAAATTTGTTCCCTGACATAATATGATAAAAATGATGACATAAAATGATAAAAATTGAATTTTTCAATTCGCTCTAGCTGTGGCCGACAACATTCTTTATTGGACACGATTAAGGTATGGATTCATGTATTATCCTTAGAAAATTGTAGACACGTAGCATGATCCACACCCACGAAATTTATTTTACGACATCATTTTACGTCGTCATTTTACATCAAAATCACGCTGAGCTCTAATCTTGGCTTTAGCGACCATATCCAGTAGCTTTATCACATTCCGCCGACATTATCAGTGACTCGGACGGTAATCTTGTGTCCTTTACTCTTGTTCGTACAATATGTAATCGTATCCTAATACAAAACTTGACTTTATTGGAAAAGTGCCAAGTTCACATAATGTCAGCGGTTTGATTTGAGACACTTTGCATGGCATTTTTCTTTTCACACGGCATTTTGCATAACTTTATACAATTTGCATGACATTTGACATGTTCCAGAGAAGTCTACATGACTTCAGACATTTTTCATAAACTTTTACATTTGACAGGGATATTTGCATGAGTTTTTACACTTTGCATGACATTTCACATTTTGATAATGCATGACATTTGACATTTGACATAATCCACCACATTCAACAGGGTCTGTGAGTGGCACCTGGCCAGGGGAACTTGAACTGCCAGAGTTGGCTGATGGGTCTGGTTCCTGGTGGGATTGGTGGGTGGTTCATTTGCATGCATAAAAGTGGATTGACAACATGATTTTGAGAATCGTTCTAAAATTGAACTGTTGTGGAAAAAAGGAGAAAAATAACAAATAAAAATCAGTGTATTTCTTCTAATAGAACAGCATATCTCCAAAATAGAACAGCACCTCTAATAGAACGGCATGTTTTGGCACATTTCTGCACTCATGAAAACAATAAAACAGCAGCCTCCAATTGAAGAGCACCTCCAATAGAACAGCAGGTAGGAATTATGTTGGTAGTGTGCCAAAACACAAAAATGAATCAAAAATGGATGTTGATAACATGCAAAGCATTCAAAAAGGTGTTAAATAGTGACATTGATGCTCTGATATTTAAATTTTGCTCAAGCTTCCTTCAAATGAAAGCTATTTTAAAATGCGAAATGTTTGAAACAATTGGTGAAAAAAATAGAACAGCAGCCTCCAATAGAACGGCACCTCTAATAGAACAGCAGGTAAAAACGTTGATGATAAATAAAAAAAACGCTCTTCTATTAGAAGAAATGTGGTAGTAATTTTTACATGGAGTATACAAAAAAGTATTCATAACAACTGTTCTTGTTTTTCTATATATTTGTATATGTATAGGTATAAATTTATATTATATTCATACAGTCACACATATAAACTTTGCATGAATTGGGGGGTCACGGTGTTTGTTTAGAGATTATGAGAACTTTTTAGAAATGTTTCACATTAATCTCACATTATTGAATAGTGTATAGTAGGGAAAGGGTTTTGGCAACACATCCCTAAAATTTTAGATTTATACCCCTCCCATAGCTCAGAAATCAGTGGGTGATGGCGTGGGACACCAGAAAAGCCAACCAAATTTTTGCACTTAGGGCGACCCACCCTGTAAGGGGTCGCCGCGATCCCACCCCCCCCCCCCTCATTCATGCGAAGTAGAGAGGGGTTGCGCCAATATCTCCCACAAGTTTCAGGTTCCAGATACGATGTCACAAGTGAAATAAAAAATAGGGTGCCGGACGTGACCCGGAAGTTGTTTACTACCCATTCTGACGAAATAATAAACGCTCCTCGAATAACCCCCCTCGAAATACCCCCCCCCTCAAAATTTCCACTCTGAAAAAAATAATCCCCCTGGGGGTATTTCGAGGAAATTTTATAAACCTATATAAAACCTAATAAAAAATCTCGAAGTTCACCCTAAAAAGTTCACAAAAACACTGGCTATGGATATTCAAGCCGGCCAAGAAAGCCATATGAGCCAAGGAAGCCTATTTTCCGAAATTGAAGACCTGTATAATCATCAACTTTTATTATCTAAAGTTTCCATTTGAGTGTTGCATTTGAATACTTTGTCGAGCTGTAATGCCAGCTGAACCACCATTCACAGCCAAAAATGGGTGTGTGGATGTGCGGTGAAGTGTCGGGAAGTGTCTTCACGCCAACACTTTCCGAACGCTTCACCAAGCATGCCAGCGCTTCCACACACATCACAAAAAAAATGCGTGAAGGCACTTCACGCTTCTTAATATGACGCTCCCATGCAAATTTTTACGCGGGGGAAGCGTGTGGAAGACACTTCACCCAGAATCTCGTGATGTTGGTGGAAGCGTGTGGAAGCGCGCCGCTTCACGCGCATCCAGCCCGCTTCCACACGCTTCACGGATCTATTTTTTGCTGTGCATTGCACTGACCTTGGTCTGCAAAAACGCGTGCGCACTGACTTCAGTGACCCAAGCGCGCTGCATAGCTTCCAGTTCGGGAGCCACTTGCAGCGGGCACACGCCCTCGCCGTTTTCGCACCGAATTCTGCAGAGGATTCTAAACATCTTAGGAGGTTTATCCATATTTTTAGAAATGACTAGGAAAAATTATAAAAAATTTAGAAAAGAAAAGATGTCAAATGTCATGCAAAGTGTAAAATGTCATGTGAAATTTTATTTTATTTCCTTGTAGGTTGATTGACACTTGAGATAACTTTTGGCATTTCGCATGACATTTAGCATAACTATTACAGGATGTTTTACTTGAATTTTTACACTTTCAATGACATTTTGGACTTCACAGTTCATTTTACATGGCTCAAAGCTGAACCCAGAGGCTGTGCCAAACCTAGTAAAGTGTGAAGTAAAGTGTCAAATGTCATGTAAAATGTCAATAAAAACAAAAAAGTGAAAGGTTGTACTACTCTAAACCAGAGTTGGAAAAACGTATTTATGTTTACCCGAAATACCCGGTTATTCGGGTATTTATACTTACGTTTACGTTTACGTTTTCCTAAAATACCATTACGTTTTGTTACGTTTTCCTGACCAAAATACCCGGGTACTAGGGAAAACGTAAAAAACTTGTGATCGTTCACACGTATTCAAATGGGCCGCACCACCTGCAGCCAACAATATTCTTGTTTTTGCATAAATGTAACATGTAGGTATACATACAAAAAACAGTGGATGATAAAAGTGACTGCACGCTTGCACTTACACATGGAATACTGGGTACATATTCATAAATGTGTTCAAATGCTGAACACAGAAATCTTTTTGTTTGTTTGTGGAGCCTTGCGTTTATTAATTATTTTGTGATGAATTCTGACGACTCCACTTGCAACAACTGTGAGTAGCACATGTTTTGAAACTGGCAAGGCGAGTGCAAGTTCTGGTGCCAATCCGAGACTCTGTAGGATGCCCTATAAAATGTAAAATTTCATGCAAATGTCAAAACTCATGTAGAATGCCCAGCAAAATGGAAAGGTTTGCCACCTTCCAGGGCATATTGCATGACTTTAGACACTTCGCATGCCTTTTGACATTTTACCAGGCATTTTACAGGGTTCTGGGACTCCCCCAGAATCACCAGCGTAGTTGAGTTTGGCCACACTTACAACAGAAACTGGTGCAGATGGAGCGATTGAACCATCTTAAGGTGAAAATAATGGTATTTTCCAAAGAACAATGGCAAATACTGTGTGTGAAAATTTTACGTTTACGTTTTTTTTTACGTATTCCTTGGTATTTTAAAAATACCTTACGTTTTAGTATTTATACTTTTGATTTGGAAAAGGTATTTACGTTTACGTTTTCCAAAAATACCAGTATTTGCACAACTCTGCTCTAAACTCAGCAGACTTTTTGGAAGTCATTGTTCCACGGGATTTTTGTACGTTGCGAATACTGAAACTTGGCACATGTCCAAGTTGCTTCCGTTTCATGCAAACAAGTTTAAAGACACACGATTTCTGTTCGCATCAGCGTTCGCGTTAGCGTTTGAATCCAATTAAGCAACAGCAAATGGCCGCTAATAGCGTCCCATGTATTTACTAAACACCTTCCCGATCAAGTCCGGCCCCTCATTTTTTATTTTACTTCTGACGTCCTATCTCCTGTTCTAGGACGCGCCAGAAGCTGAAACTTGGGGTAGATATTGGCGCAACCCCCCTCTACTTCGCATGAATTGAAGGGGTCGCGGTGACCCCCTACAGGGTGGGTCGCCGAGTGCAAAAAAAATTTGCAGCTTTTTTAGTGTCCCACACAGGTCCGGCCCCCACTGATTTCTTTCACTGCGGGTGCCGTACCTCCATCTGTGGGAGGGGTATAAATCTAAAATTTTGGGGATGTGTCGCCAACACCCCTCCTCTACTATACACTGGCCAGGCGGTCTTTAGCAACTCACCACAGTGTGGGGTGCAAAGTTTAAAATTTATTAAAATGTTACTGTCCCACACAAGTACAGCATCCAATTGAATTTCAAAAAATAGACACTTTTGTGTTGTTTTAACACTAATGTGGTTGACAATGTGAAATAAGCATGAAATATCCTCTAAAAAATATCTTATCCAACCTAAAACTGCGCACCACATGAACCCCTCCACCCAAGTGGGTGACAAAAAAATCACTTTTTACAACTTTTTCATCAGACACTTGAACTGCTGGTTTACAATGATTTTTAGAGGAGGGTTGAAGGTTTTAAATTGTGTAAAAAACCTTACCTCAAAAATGCCTTCATAAGAAAATTTGCTGGGGGTAAATTTAAAATTGT
The DNA here is from genome assembly GCA_964036195.1 of Sphaerolaimus hirsutus. NCBI lineage: Eukaryota > Metazoa > Nematoda > Chromadorea > Monhysterida > Sphaerolaimidae > Sphaerolaimus > Sphaerolaimus hirsutus. The sequence goes on along the minus strand of OZ038455.1, from coordinate 329,424 downwards.
GAATTTTGCCTATTTTTGTTCCTGCAATGATGTCATTTTTCCAATTTGAAATTCACCCCCAGCAAATTTTCTTATGAAGGCATATTTGAAATAAGATTTTTTTACACAACTTGAGACCTTTAACCCTCCCCTATAAATTATCGTAAACCAGCCATTCAAGTGTCTAATAAAAAAGTTGTAAAAAGTGATTTTTTTGTCACCCACTTGGGGGAAGGGGTTCATGTGGTGGCCAGTTTTAGGTCGGATAAGATATTTTTGAGAGGATATTTCATGCTTATTTCACATCGTCAACCACATTAGTGTTAAAACAACACAAAAGTGTCCATTTTTTAAATTCAATTGGATGCTGGACTTGTGTGGGACAGTAACATTTTAATAAATTTTAAACTTTGCACCCCACACTGTGGTGAGTTGCCAAAAACTGCCTGGCCAGTGTACAGTAGGGGAGGGGTGTTGGCGACACATCCCCAAAGATTTTAGATCTATACCCCTCCCACAGCTGGAGATACGTGAAGAAATCAACCTAATCAAATCAAATCAAAATGCTGTAAGAAATCAACCGGGGGCCGGACCTGTGCGGGACAGTGAAAACGCTGCAAATTTTTTTCACGTATATGGCGACCCCCTCTATAGTGAGTCGCCGCTGCCCCATTTATTCATGCGGGGTAGTGGGGGGTTGCGCCTATATACCACCCAAGTTTTAGTTTTCCACCCCTCCCGCAACAGGAGATACAGCCTGCGAAGTGAAAAAAAATATAGGCGGCCGGACTTGATCGGGAAGGTGTTTAGTTGTAACTTGTGATGACTTAATCTCATTCTGCGGCCAGTATCATTGACGCGAACAGAAATCGTGTGTATTTAATCTTTTTGGTATGAAGCGCAAGGAATTTGGATGTGTGCCAAATACATACTTCATTACTTTTTCGGAGGAATTTGTCTGCGCTGCGACGATAAGATCCGACCTAAGGCCTTACAATCCGACTTTCTATAACGATATGCCAATCAAATTCATATCGTTGTCATATAAAAGTCGGATTGAATGAAATGTATGGTGAACCGAATGGAATCCGTCCATTCAAGTTCGAATTTAAAAACAAACGTCATAGGTAACCAAGGGCCGAATGTCGGCCGAGTTTACTTTCCGTCACGATTAAGGTGTCAAAAAAAAATTTTAACGGATAACCGAAAACGGAAAGGTAAAAAGTTTTCCTGCGGAAAGGCGGAAACGGAAAACGGAAACGGAAATTTGACACCCTAGTCACGATTGACATTTTACTTTACATTTATGATGACAATTGACACTCTGCATGACACTCTGCATGACATTTGCCATATTCTAGAGTATTTTGCATGACTGTTCACACTTTGCACGATATTTGACATGTTACGGGGAATTGCACAAGTCCTTGGAATTGGGATGCGTCCGTTGTGCACAAACCTGGCGCCATAGAGCAGCAGAACGTTGACACTGGCCCAGTCCACCACGGGCTTTCTCAGCGCAGCATGTAGAGCCAAATCGCCGCTTTTGTTTCGTTTGTGCACGTCGGCCCCCCAAGCGCACAGCAGAGCTACCAGTGTGGAATCTCCTGAGTCGCAGGGGGGTCAAAATATTTTTGTTATTTTTTTTTTTTGGGGGGGGGGTAAAGTCGATGGACTTATTATTATACAATTTCGGTCCACTTAGGTGCAAACCGTGCAATTACTTATGCCTCTAATTTGCATTTGAGTTCATGGAGACCGTTTTATTTGTTCACAATTGATTTTATTCAGTTAGACTTTTTGATCAGAAAACTATCGATGTTTTGAATAGAGAAGAATCTACCTATGTTTCAAAAAGACAGCAATAAATGTTTTGCATGAGAGAACAACCTATGTATGTCTGTTTGGCTCAGTGCCAACATTTTCTAATGTGTTTGAAGCGGCGTTAAGCGTGATGTGTACATTTCATTGGACTTTTTCATAACTTTGCATGTCACACAGATCACTGCCACTTAACAGTGTAAATACATGAATACAACCCACAACATTTCTTAAAAATTGCCACTTCTCTCAGCCCTTAACCTACCTACCTTCTTATCACGCTTCACACAATCAACCCCCCCCCCCCCCTCAGAACGCACCAACGTTACACGCCACAGCCAGGGGGGTCATGTCGAGGATGCTGGACGCGCGCATGGTGGCGCACAGCCTGCACAGGTCCGGCGTGCTCGACGGGTTCCTGAATGGGCCACAGTTTTGGGGGTGGGGCGGGGGGGGGGGGTTAGGTGGTTAAAATATTGCACCCTGTAAATGGGACTCGTCCAGGAACTTTTTGGGCAGATGGCCTATTTTCATAGTTTTGAAGATTGATAATTCATTGAGGATTAATGTGAACAAGAGTAAAAATCCCCAGCCACAATTAATGCAAATATTTATATCTTTGCTAATTTACCATGTGATGAAGTAGGAAATGGGTTGGTTAAATGTGAAGCAGTGCGCCTCCACAGTTTTCACCAACATTCACATGTGTTAAAGTAAAATGGAAAACTTTCATCTTCTCTTTACTTTTTACTTTACTTTTCAATATTCCACTTGCGGAACCAGCACCATGGGGCAGTCCCAAATAGTCAACTGCGTATCCAAATCGTATGTTTGATAATAAGATTTAGATAGCAAAACATTAACTCTGGATACAAATACTTAAGTTTTGGATACACAGTTGACCGTATGGAACCGCCCCCTGGTGCTGGTTCCAAAAGTGGAAAATCAAAGAGTAAAGTACAAATAAAAAGTAGAGTAATGAGTAAAGTGAAGAGTGAAGAGTTGACTTTCCCTTTTCACTTGTCCACCTGTGGATGTGGCCCCAGATGAGCAGGATGTGCTCGGTGTAGTGATGGAAAAGCGCCATGGCGCTGGCACCTGGCGCTAACGCCAAAGGAAAAAGCGCCATGGCGCTTTTGGCGCCTGGCGCTATCTCTCCGTGGCGCCATTGGCGTTTCGCGCCACGCCCATGAAAAGCGCCATGGCGCTTTTGGCGCTTGGCGCTATTTTTGCCTGGCGCCAGGAAGAAAACGACTGGGGCTGGCGCTTGGCACTAGCGCCAAATCAAAAAGCGCCATGGCGTCTGGCGCCTGGCGCTATTTTGCACTGGCGCCATTGTCGCTTGGCGCTGGGGTTCCAAAGAACGCCATGGCGCTGGCGTGTGGCGCCAAAGTGCCAGCTGTGCGCGACACCGACCATCCGCAGGCGCTCATGAGTCTGGCGGCGGGGCTGTCCTGGCCCGTGTCCGCCTGCGCGTTGCACTCGCCGCAGCTGCACGCCGCCGCCGCGTCCAGCGGGAAGCACGACGCGTTCACCAGCAGCTCCACCAGACTTGGCACTGGGGGGCTGGCGCTCTTGGGTACATCTACCTATGCTGCATATCTGCATTCTAGATACCTAGGACACTTTTTAAGGGGGTATGGGGGATTAAATATGGCAGTGGTTAAGGTATTAGATGGGTATTGTTTTTTTTACTTACCTTTTTTTGATAAAAAAAAACATTATTGCTTAGAATGAAGTAAGGTGGAATGAATTGAAAATGTATTATTTTTACTTAGTACCCTAAATGTAACATTAGAAAGATCAGTTAAATAAGACAATAATCAGGCCATTTTGATGTGAGAAGTATGGAAATACACTGAGACAAGTTCTGGGAAATTCCCAAATTTTTTATCATTCCAGCACTTCTCTGTCTAGTGGTAGGTATTTAAACATTGAGCACTACATATTGAAAAATTTATGTACCTAGCTGCTTTACTTTTCATATACCTATCATGGCTTAAGCATTTTTCGCTATAATTGATGAGATGTACATATGATGTTGTTGTTTTTAGTTATCTTGAGTATTTATATGGCCAAATATGCATTTTGTTATTTTGTCCAGAATCAGTGTTCAGGCAGAGGGGCCAAGCCCAAAGTACCAAATCACTGTGACAAGTCTGCAATAAACCATTGCGTGAGCTCGGTGGTAAACAGCCAAATGAAGGGGGTTGTCGAAGATACATGGGATTCTGGGCGAACTGGGCAGCAGCGGCGGTCTGGCAGAAATTTTGAAAGCTGAATTAAAGGAATGTGACAAATGTCTGCTAATTTGCATTGGGAGTTTGTGGCATGGTGATTGGCATGGTGAAAAATTGAGATAATCTTACACTTTGTCTGACAACTTCCTGCAAGCTCAATTGGCAAGCAGTTAAGATAATCTTTAGCTCACTGATAACTCAAAGCAACTCACTGCCATCAGATCAGTGATGGAAAAGTACCAAGGCAAAGTCACCTAATGGTGCAAAAGAAAAAAGTTTCATGGTGTCTTTTGCTTGGCATTATTTTTGCATAACACCGGGAAGAAAATGCCTGACACTGGCTTTTAGCTCCAAAGCAGAAAGTCCTTCCATTATTATGTTCCAAAATGAAAATTGTTTCCCATCCCAATTCAAAGCTTGCTGAGGAGCCAATGAACAACGTTCAAATCCAAAAGTGTTGAATCATGTTTCTAATAAAGTTGCAGTGTTGAAAAAATATATTGCTGTATGCGCAGCACAATGTACAAAGCTGGTATGAAGTATATCTGTACAATAATGCGTAGTGTTACTCGTCAACGAGCTTTGAATTGGGATGGGCACCAGTTTTCATTTTGGAACCATGAAAACTAGTCTGCGTGGCGCCATTGATGCCATTTGCGCTTGGCACTGAGGTTGGCAGCAGCTCAATGGTGTCTTTGGTGTCTGGCACCAAAGTGTTCACCCCTTTCCATCACTATCCAACATGTGCTGAAAAGATCCGTTTCACCGACCTAAAATAGGCATGCGCGTGGCCATCCCTCTTGGCGGGCGGCGGCACGTGCCTGGTGTCGGTGCCGGCGCTGCTCTTGTGCTTGGTGCTGGCAGCCATGGCGGCCATGGCCAGGCTGTTGATGGGCAGCGCCTGCCCGCTGTCCACGCCCGCCTGGCTGGCCGGGGTCGACGTGCCTGGCAAAGGTGGAAGCTTGGGCCTTTGTTGCAGCGTAGAAGCCCCTCAAGCTGCCCCACATCATAGTTGTTAAAACCGGGCCAGGCTCATTACGCACAGAAACCCGTTACGCACACGCGCCCGTTACGCACAGAATCAAAACCCGCCACGCACAGACGCCCGTTACGCACACAACTAGGCCCTGTCGGACAAGTCGGCCATCTGAGTTCAGGATTTTCATGTGTGTTGACACCTGAAATTTCATCAACTGTTACAGCTCTTTTCTACATATTTTACATTCGCAATTGCATTCGGTTGGCAAAATTTCGGGTGTCAACTACTGCTTTACATAGGGAATAGAATAGAAGAGAATGTGAAAAATCACATAAACTTTGTAGGCACAGAAACTCGGCACGCACATGGCATCAGCTATGTGCGGGCCGAGTTTCTGTGCGCAGCGAGTTAACTTCTGTGCGTAACGGGCTTCTGTGCGTGCCGAGTTTCTGTGCGTACAGCTACAGGCTCGTTAAAACCTTCCTACCGTATTTCTTCTAAAAGGACAGCATCAAAAATAGCATAAAATAGGCACAAAGTTATGAAAATTTGTTATTTTGAGCAAAAAAATTTAGTTACATTTCTCAAAAGTACTCACATTCACATTTTCTGATGGGAAAAATACGTTTTCTCATATTTACTCATGAGTAAAAGTAAAAAAGATTTACTTTACGTTTTCTGTACTCAGGGGGTGAGTAAAAAAAATTTACATTTATGTATACTTTGAAAAGAGTTCAGTACTTTTAACAACTATGCCCAACATGACCTCAGTGTGAATAAACAATTGTGACAGTCAACTATCTTTTCTCGTGGAAATTTGATGTATGTTGTGTCAGATGCCTTGATCAATCGCCCTCTTCACCTTGAAAAACATTTATTTTCATAGGTTTTGTAATTTCGCACTATTTCTATAATGAAAATACTTTTTTACTTCCACTCTATTAAATAATATCTTTTTGGTATTCACCTAGAAATGCCTTTTGGAATCGTTTCCTCTCAATAAGGTATAAACAGACAAAATTTCTATAGAGTAACTTTTCCAGGATTCATGTAGGTACATTGTATTGAGTGAAAAAGTGTTGAAAATCTAGTTTCAGCTGATACTGACTACGATGCAAGTGGAAAACTGTACATAGGTGAAAAGCGAAGTTGTAACTACCGTATTACCTCGAAATACCCCCAGGGGGTTTATTATTTGCGAACAAAATTTTAGGGGGGATAATTCGAGGGGGGGTTTATTCGAGGTGGGGGTCTATTATTTCGCCAGAAGATTTCGGAAATTCCCCATACTCAGACGTGGAAAAAACAAACAATTACATGGATGTCTATGTGTTTTTAGGCATTTACAACGGTATATACACAGTAACCCTTCCCTAACGTCACTCAATCATCAGTTTCAACGTGTGTTCTGCATTGTACAGATCACAAACTGCGGTATTTGTCATGTCCGTTGTCGTTACACTCAATTTTAGGGGGGTATTTCGAGGAGGGTTTATTATTTCCTCAGCCGAATTTTAGAGGGGGTATTTCGAGGGGGGGGGGGTTAATTCGAGGTAATACGGTAGTAGGTTAACTTTATAAGTGGATGGTTTTAGACAAGTTTAACCCACCCGACTGGCTGTTCGCACTCGGCAGCAGTCCACTTCTATACAGGTGTCTATGCATCAATTCCAAGTCATTCTCATGAATTGCCTGCACAGATGGTCTGACATGAAAATCTCTTTTGAAATAAATACAGACGAAAAGTGGGTGTGTGATGCATGGTGAAGTGTTGTGAAGTGTCACTGTTTTGAAGTGTCAATATGAACACGCTTCACAGACCATACAAAATATGTGGTCATTGCACATCAAGTGCGCTTCATTAACATTGACTGTCTTCATTTTATGTGAAATGTGTGCAATATGCTTCACCTCTAATCTCGTCAAAGCATATGGATGTGTTTTCATAGAGGCCACACAACGCCAGGGGGCACTCCCAGACCCTGTTAAAGACCCTGTAAACTGTCATGTGTCATGCAAAAAAGTAAAAATCGCATTAAAAATACAAATTTAAAAAACGATACAGACCTTAACAGCCGGCCAAAATTTTGAAATCGTTCTGTAAACGGATTGAAAATAACTAAAATAGACTAAATACATGGTGATACACCTATTTTCAATATATCTGGTGGGCGCGCCAGCGGCATCCCTCGCTGCTGAGGGAGGGCGCAAGCGACCCACCCATAATATGGTCAGACACACCAAAATGCGGAAATCGCAAATTAAAACACGAAAAACTTCGGAACGCGACAAGCTATACAGAAACCATTAACACCATTGGAAAGCCTGTGTCAGAAAGTACCCCGCCTCGAATTTTTAGACCAATTGGTTGAGTTTAAAAAAAAGTTATTCACAATTCTCTTTCAGAGATAGTGTTTCTTGTTCTTGTTGTTCTTGTTGTGACGAAAAACTTTAAAGTGTAATAACTTCTTTGAAATACAACCGATTTTCATGGTTGATCGCTCAAATGAAAGAGCATATGTTGCCATTTGTAATTTTCACTCAAAAAATTTACAGGCTCCGCCGACTTTAGGACAGTAGTTGTTTGAAATCTTCAAACATTAATCAATTAAAAAATTGAATACAAACAAGGGAATAAAAAAATGTTGATGTGCGTGGGAAGAAGGGCTCTCAAATGAGCCCAATTTTATTAATTTTGGTCAAGAGATTTAGAAAAGTTATTCAACATTGCAAGTTTTGTGTAAAACGCGCATGAGTGCTGAAAGTGTTGCTTGATACTGTCACAGTGGGGGTTTTGAACCATTGTGATGTCTAATTGTGCCATTTTTTTCAGTGGCTGCTGGAGTGGCGCCATCGACTCCAAAACGGCGCCATTTTTACAGAGTGGTGCCATTGACTCCAAAACAGCACCATTTTTACGGAGTGGTGCCATTGACTCCAAAACAGCACCACTTTTACAGAGTGGCGCCATCGACCCCAAAACAGCACAATTTTTACAGAGTGGCACCATCAACTCAAAATGGTGCCATTTTTACAGAGTGGCCCCATTGACTCCAAAACAGCACCATTTTTACGGAGCGGCGCCATCAACTACAAAATGGCCCCATTTTCATGGAGTGGTGCCATCTACTCCAAAATGGCAGTGAGTATGGAGTGGCGTCGTCGACTCCACTTAAGGAGTGGCACCACCTGCTCCTCATATCGTGTACTCGAAATTTACTTTATTCACAGTCAAAGTTGTGATATGTTTTACTTCACACACACCATACAGTTTTCTGAACCATGACATCATTGTTTATATTGATAATAAGTATCCTAGTGGGCCCGTGGCCACCAAAAAGAAGTAAATATGTCCCATAAAAAATGGCTAAAGCCAACAAAAAGTGGACGCTACAGCAAAACATGTATGCTTTAAATGCAGAAAAGTAATATATCATATATGTCTTGCCATTTTAAGATTGAGCCATCAAAAGAATTATATCAAGGGTAATGTATTCCAATATTAATAAAATAGGCTAGCAAACACAGCAAACTGCATCACGAAGAAACAATTTCACCAAAATATTGCATGGCAGCATGAGCCGGGTGAATGTGCTGCAAACATTAAAGATACAAAAAGCTCACGCTGCCATGCAAAAGTTTGGTGAAATTGTTTTGCTGTAGCGTCCACTTTTTGTTGGCTTTAGCCATTTTTTATGGGATATTTTAACTTTTTTCAACCAGTTTGTAGAACGATTTTGAATTTCAATGCCCGTATCATTCTTTTAATTATTATTTTTATGCGATTTTTAGGTTTTTGCATGACACATGATATTTTGCAGGGTCTTTTACATGATGTTTGACACTTTGCCTGTCATTTGACACTTTACAGGGTCTTATACAGGGAGTGGCACCAGGCTGGCCGCTGGAACGAATTGCATTTCTGGTTCATTTTGGTGAAACGTGTCAATGGTGTGCTTATGTATTTCAAAGTCAATGCGTTTCACGAGGACACGCTTCACGCACATCCAGCCACATGCACACACATCATGGTCACATATTTTAGTCACAAAAAAAAATTTTTCAAACCACAAAATCCAACCTGCAGGACAATGTATGGCGAGTCCAGAGGGCAGTCCCAAGACCTGTAAAGTGTAAAGTAAAGTGTCAAATGTACAGTCAAATGCAAAGTAAAGTGTTAATCAAAACAATAAAAGAAAAAAATTTATTACTGAACTTTGCATGACAATTGCCAGTTTACTTTGCATTTGACTTTACATTAGACACTTTACTGTACACTTTACAAGGCTTGGGACTGGCACCAGGTTCGACTTAGTGCCGAAAGCGAATGACCTCCTGACGCCGCCGCCCAGGCTGCCAGTGGCGGGCACACTTTCTGGCAAGTGCATGCCCGTGGCTGTGAGCAAATGAAAAAGTGCTCTGGTTAATGGGTTTCATTGTAAATATGCCATTTGAATAAAGCTCCCATCACAGTTATGCGTGAGATTCAAACATAAAATTGATTGTGTAAAAGTGGATGTTGAGAAGTTTCGACCTTTTTATTTTCGTAAAAAAAACACAGAAAAAACGCAGAAAACACGGATTGTCGAACCTTGCTGAAACTCGAGCACATTTCCTAATGTTTGCGAGCCCTGGAGGCACTCCCAGACCCTGTAAAAAGCCCTGTAAAATGTCAAATGTCATGCAAAGTGTCAAAAGTCATTGCTAATGCCCGGTGAAATGGCAAACATACGTTTTCACATTTGACAGGGCTTTTTACAGGGTCTGGGAGTGGCACCAGGTATCCAAGTGTGCTCGGGCTGGATCCGGGAATCGGTGCCAACGACCCTGGCACAGCGCCGATGTAGCCAACTGCAAAGTGGTTTTCTCATGCAAAAGTGTATGAAATGTTTCGTTTGGATGGGATATGTTTTTACTGGCAAATTTTGTGTTTTAGTTTTTCCCTCATTTTTGATCTGCTGTGTGAGTAGATTGATGGGTGCAGTTATTTAACCTGATGGTTAAGAGGTATGTGCATTTAGCAAAATTTTGTTGTTTTTTCTCTTCCCAGAACCAGGGTTGGTTTTTATAAAAATTCATTTTAGTAAAATTGTATAAAAATTTAATTTTATTTTAATTTTATTCTTGTTTAATTTTATTTATTTTTAATCACATCCATTGTCTGGACAACCATTTTGATTTGGTTGCGAATATTGAAATTTTTAAAGGCACTACACCCGCATATCTAAAATATATCAAAAATACATATCAAAAGTCGTAAATAAAAAAAATGAATCCATTTTACAAAAATTTTACATAAATTTTACCAAAAATCGGAATCATGCACGCAAGGTCAGAAAAATGTGATCATAAGACAGTATGCATGAGAAACTTGTGACAAATTTTTTCCATTACTTTACAAAAGTTGCATTAGGTATTGTTAGCTAGCTGCAAGTGTAAACTTACAATTATTGATAACAATGGTTTGCATTTTTAGCATAGTTGTTAAAATGTATTTACGTTTACTCTACAAATACGGATACTCGAGTACTGCGTAAATACGTTTACGTTTCCTCCCGGCAAAAATACCAGTACTCACTTACTCGCGTACTTTTTGAAAGTACGCGAGTACAGAAAACGTATTTTCAACAGGCTTTTCAACATACTTTTTACAGGATTTTTCAATGCATAAAATGAGAGCGATGGTAAAAATAGGGACAGAATATCCAATGTAGCATAAAATAGGAAAAACACATAAACTAGTGTATTTGATGGTGAAAAAAGTTGAAAATTACGGAGTATTTTTGAGTGAAAATATTTCAAAAATACCTAGTTTTACATTTTCTACTGACAAAAGTAATTTACTCACATTTGTGCATGAGTAAAAGTAAACAATATATACACTACATTTTCTGTACTCACCTGAGAGTAAAAAATAAATACTTTACATTTACGTTTACTTTTGAAAAAGTTCAGTACTTTTAACAACTCTGATTTTTAGAAGAAGGACTACTGGACTGTGCTGGGCACATTTGTAAAATGCCCTGCAAAGTATCAATTGTCATGTCAAATGTAAAGTAGTGTCAATTGTCATGCAAAATGTCAAGTGTCATGTCAAATGTCATGGAAAGTGTAAATTGCATATTCAAATCTTATGTTTCTGTATCCAAATCTCAGGTTTTTATATCCGCATGTTCACATAAGATTTGGATTCAAGGATTTGCATTTTACATGACATTTGAGACTTTACAAAGCTTGGGACTGCCTCCAGTTCCACAAATAAACAGGTGGAAACTCAAGCAACAAGAGAAAGATTGTACAAAAATATGAATTTTTATATACTTTTACAAAAATATGAATTTTTATACAATTTTACAAAAAAATTACTAAAATTTGAATTGTTATACTTTTTTTTGTTGAAATTTTCCATTTTATTTTATTCTTTAATTTCCCATTTTATTTTTATCTTATTATTATTTTTATTTCTGAGATTTTGCCAACCCTGCCCAGAACTCATCTCAGAGTGCTGTAACTTGACTTTTAAAACATGCAGTGTTATTGAATAATAAGTGTATGCACTGTATAACAAATTTTCACTACCAAATATTCAGAGACCAAAGGGATATTTAACATTTCTCACACTAACCTTCATGCTGTGCCCGGACACCGGTCACATGGCTTCTGTACCCAGCGTGTTGACTGGATTTAATGGCACCCAAAATTGGCCTGGTGCCAATGAGCAAGTGGACAAGTGCCAGAAAAGTGGTAAGTGATGAGTAAAATTGTAAGCGGTAATGTAAGCGACGAGTAAATTTGGCAGAGACATATTGTCAGCTGACTTATGACTTAGAATTTGATGATTGACAGGTAAAGTTTAAAGAAGTATGGTACGTTACACAGTAAACAGGGGGTGTGTCGATGCACAAGTAAACCCGGTGCACAAGTAGCAAAAGTAGTGGAAAGGCGCCATGATGCAGCTTACTTTGGCACCCTCAAAAGGCGCCATTCCATCACTAATCATGTGTATATTTGATGTTTTTGGAGGGGGGTAGCAGGGGTTCAATATATGGGGTTTTTCAAGCTTCAGAGGAAAAAAGGGAGAAAAATCGCTAGATACATATGTAGATAGCTAGAGCGTTTGGGGGGTAATGCAACCCCCCTCCAACCCCCGATACTGAACTCCTGCAGTGCCCATGAAGACTCAGTGCTCAATTATGGGGCCGCCCCTGAGCACCAGGTCTACATTGGCACCGGACATTGTTACTTGTGCACTGGGTTTACTTGTGCACTAGTCCTGCGCCCAGTAAACACAGTCATCATGTTGCAGTGGGTTCGCATCGGGTTGTCAGCATGTGGCAGCAAGCTGACATAAATTTTAAGAGTGGCCTCATAGTTGGCACTGAGTTGTCAGCGAGTTGCACACACATTAACAACATGTACAGCACTGGTTTTCAGCCAGCTGGAACCTACCACATGACCTGTGTTTCCCTGTGGTACAAATTTTAAGTGAAGTTTTAGTCAGCCAGCAAAAAAAGTGTCTCTTATGTGATATGTTGTTAAGTGCTCTAGTGCAGACATACAGCATCAGCATGAAGACCCTTCACTGTGCCTACAGATGTTTCACAACAGTTTACAAACCAAGCAAAGTAAATATGTCAACATGTTTTCCAAAGTGCACTTCGAAAAGGGGGATCTGGCAGTGCGTTTTGACCAGGGTTGGTTTTATAAAAATTCATTTTAGTAAAATTGTATAAAAATTGTATAAAAATTTTATTTTATTTTTATTTTATTCTTGTTTCATTTTATTTTATTTTATTTTATTCCCAAAAGTCATTAATAAAATAAAATGACACATTTTACAAAAATTTTACAAAAATTGTACAAAAATTTTACAAAAAATCAGAATCATGCATGCAAGGCCAGAAAAATGTTATAATTAGACCTATGCATGAAAAACCTGTGACAAATTTTTCCCTTACTTTTCAAAAGTTGCATGCAGTATGTATTGTTAGCTAGCTGCAAGTGTAAAGTTACAATTATTGATAAGAATGGTTTGCATTTTCAGTAGAAGGACTAGTGGAGTGTGCTGGGCACATTTATAAAATGTGATGCAATTTGTCAATTGTCATGACAAATGTAAAGTAAAGTGTCAATTGTCATGCAAAATGTCAAGTGTCATGTCAAATGTCATGCAAAGTGTACATTGTGTATCCAAATCTTGTGTTTTTGTATTCATAGTATGTATTGTATCCAAATCTTATGTTTTTGTATCCAAATGTTCACATAAGATTTGGATTCAACAACAACATAATTTGGATACAAAACATAAGATTTAGATATCAAACATAAGATTTGGACACAATTTGCTTGACAATTGATACTTTATTTTTTACATGTCATGACAATTTACACTTTACCTTACATTTGTCATGACAATTGACACTTTGCATGACATTTTACATGACATTTGACACTACACTTGGGACTGCTCCCATATCCATGAATAAACAGGTAGAAACTCAAGCAACGAGATAAAATTTTACAAAAAAAAAAGAATTTTTATACAATTTTACAAAAATATGAATTTTTATACAATTTTACAAAAATTTTACAAAAATTCGAATTTTTATACAATTTTTATTTTTATTCTTAAATTTTCCATTTTATTTTATTTTATTTTATTCTTGAATATTCCATTTTATTTTTATTTTATTTTTATTTTTTTCTGAGATTTTGCCAACCCTGGTTTTGACACCAGTTCACTCTGGCAACATTGGTGCTTGGCGGTTGGGGCAAATGGTTAGAAAAGTGCCATGACACGTTTGGTACTAGGCTTGAAAGTGTTGAATACCTAACTTAGCACTTCACACTTTCCTCCCCACCGACAACTTTGCCAGCATACATCCACTAGCCCAATAGACACCTGGTGCCTCCCAATTCATTTGCCTGCACCACACTGCCGCTGGCACCAGCCAGATTCAAGTGGTGCTGAAGTGAGTCCCGCACCCTGTAAAAGACCCTGTAAAGTGCCAAATGTCATACAAACTGTCAAACATCATGTAAAATGGAGTTTAGGTACATGGTGTTTTGCATGTCACATGTCACTTTGCAGGGTTTTCCAGTGTGCGGGACTGGCACCTGGTGGGATGCGTGCTGGGTCTGCAGGTGGGTGGGATGCGCCCCGAAGTGGGCGATGCTGCCTTGTTGCTGGGAGACGCTCCGACTGCTGGCGGAGTTGGGTGTTTTGTGGGTGCGCACCCGCGTGCTCAGAGACCGCTCCACGATGCTGTTCATCTGCGTGGTCGGCTCTATTTAGTATTTTTGCTTGCAGTGTGCTTTTTCATGTTTAAAGTGGTTCGCTTTTTGCTATGCCAATGAGGAATCAACTTCTAGTAGGTAGTTCTGTGTCCGAAATAATAAAAATCAGTTATAAGATGGAAACGGCATCCAGTGTTGGACGGTTGGTCCAGCACACCTTTCACAATTTTCCAAAATGGTTTTTATGTCAATTGCCTTCTTTACAGTGTCGCTTTTTGACACTTTAAAAAAACTTTTCTTCAATAAATCAAGCAAGAATTTGATAAGTTCACTCTTGCCTAGGTAGTTATGTAAAATGGGCCAGGACTAGTGATGTAAAAGCGCCATGGCGCTGGCGCCTGGCGCTAGCGCCAAACCAAAAAGCGCCATGGCGCTTTTGGCGCTTGGCGCCTTTTTGCCGTGGCGCCATTGGCGCTTGGCGCCGAGACCTCCAAAAGCGCCATGGCGCTTTTGGCGCTTGGCGCTATAATGCCGTGGCGCCATTGGCGCTTGGCGCTCACACTTTAAAAAGCGCCAAAAAAGTGCCATACCATCTGTGTACGTTTTCGATAGGTGGCATCAAAAATGCCATCAAAATATTAGATGATTGTTTTTTTGTTCCATCCAATTCTTCCATCACCTAACAATTGTTGTTCACACATCCTAATTTCATTGATATAAATAAAAATAGCACAACTTCACTTGCTTTCACTGAAAATTTCTGCATTCAGAAAAAAACTACCTACCGTATTACCTCGAATTATCCCCCCCCCTTGAATTAACCCCCCCCCCTCGAAATACCCCCCTAAAATTCGGCTGAGGAAATAATAAACCCCCCCCCCCTCGAAATACCCCCCTAAAATTGAGTGTAAAGGGAACGTACATGACAAATACCGTAGTTTGTGATCTGTACAATACAGAACACACGTTAAAAGTGATACACGTTAAAGGCTAAGTGACGTTAGGGAGGGGTTTATGTGTATATACAGCTATATATTTATGCCTATAAACACATATACATCTACGTAATTGTTCTATTTTTCTACGTCTGCGTATGGGGAATTTCCGAAATTTTCTGGCGAAATAATAGACCCCCCCCCTCGAATAAACCCCCCCCTCGAATAATCCCCCCTCAAATTTTGCTGGCGAAATAATAAACCCCCTGGGGGTATTTCGAGGTAATACGGTATATAGCATGCTGAATGTACACTTTACAATCTACCTAACTATCATCTCACATTTATTTTTCAGACAATCCGTTGAATAACACCCACTGAATAACTCTCCTTGTTGACCAAGTGATAAAAAAAACCCTTAAATGACTCCCCCATCTGGGTATTTGATATGTATAATACATATATCCATCAATGATTTAAATTCCGATGAAGACAAATTTTTGCATGGATACCTTGTTTTTGTTGTCGTTGAACTATCAAATACCCGGATTACATGAGTTTAGGGAATGCATTCATACATATTTTTGCAATGAATAACGTGCAAGTTCCGAGGGAAAAAAACTCCTAGAATAGCACACTTTTGATTACTTCCCTCAAAAACTTCTGACGAAATAATTACTCCCCTAGGGTCTTATTTGAGGATATATTATAGTTACTATACGGTACTTGCATTCACTGCGAGTAAATGTTTTGCACAAATTTTCAGGCACCTTCATTCGTAAAGTAGAGGAACAGCTTTGTGTATTTGGCATCCAGTTTGATCCATATACAACGTCCCCATTACTTTAGATATTAATGTACATGGCTAATTAAAAATCGACCATTAAATTTTTGGCGCTGGCGCTATTGGCGCTTGGCGCTATAGTCCTCTGGCGCCATTGGCGCTTGGCGCTACGATCTGGAAAAGCACCATGGCGCTTATGGCGCTTGGCGCTAAAATCGTCTGGCGCCATTGGCGCTTGGCGCCGCAATCGGAAAAGCGCCATGGCGCTTTTGGCGCTTGGCGCCAAAACTCTGGCGCTTTTTACATCACTAGCCAGGACCCTGGCGCCAGAGCAAAATGGTGCCAAGCGCCAAGAAGCGCCATGGCGCTCTTGGTTGGCATGGTGCCAAGCGCCAAGAAAACAATCGACTGTTCGAATGGGAGGCTACAAAGGCGGGTGGTTCAAACTGACCCTGGCTTCGATGTGGGCAGCCAAGCCGATGCCCAGGTTGGCCGTGGCCGCAGAGCGCACAGTGGCCGTGCTCTCTTTCGGCGTGCTCTGCACAATTTGCTAGATATTTTACAGCCTTGAGCAATGTTAGTTGAAACATGTGTTGAGGCAGCGATGGAAAAAACACAGAATTTGAACACAGAAACTCATTGAGTTTCTGTGTTTTTGTTTTACACAGAAACACGGAAACTCACAAATTTTGAAAAACTCAAAACTCAAATGAGTTTTTTTGGAGAACACATAAACACAGAATCACGGAAACACAGAAAAGTTTTTTTGAGTTTTTTTCAGCAAAATAGTTGGACACATTTTCAGAATGCACATGAATTCAGTTAAACTAAACAAGATAAGATATGCATGTATAGCATGTAAATAGGTATGTACATAATGTATTCATATTTTATGATGGAAGAAAAAATAAATTAAAGATGGCATGCACATCTCCTGGTGGACATGTTTAAATATAGTTGTAGTTCAAATCAATTCTGAAGTCTTCCATACAGCGCACATCCATTGAAGAATTTTGGAGTACAGCATAAATTGTAGTTTGTGAGCATTTTGTTGATGCTGGTGTTGTGATGTGGGTGGATGTCCTCATTGAGGACATTTTTATGGACTTTTTCGACACTTGAATGAATACACATGTTATGTGGGGTTAAAACATGTGCAAAACCAATATTTTATAAGAAAACCGCTGTTTCCACATCAAAATGCTGTAAATCAGAATTTTTTGGGGGGAAACTCGAGTTTTTTGGACAAAAACTAGAGTTTTTTAGAAAAAACTCAAATAACTCGAGTTTTAACAAAAACACATAAATAAAAACAGAGTTACTCAAGTTTGTTTCGATAAAAAAACTCAAAACACAGGTATTCTTTTTTGAAAAACTCAAAACACAGAAAGTGTTTTTTTGGAGAACTTACCCATCGTTAGTTGAGAGATGCTCCATTTTATGTTTTTAAGCATTGAAAGTACTAGATATTTGTGAGAAGAAAAAATAGAAAAAAATACTCGGCGGACATCACACTTAGTATGGAAACCTACCATAACCCATCTGAATAATCAAGCAGAAATTATACATCATGATATTATTTAGTTTTTTCATCATGATATTTAGTTTTTACTATGGAATAGGTAGTTAATTTCGAAATTTATCATAAGGTTTTATTCATTAAATTATGGTAGGATTCTGCACATACTTTACCGTCCGCGGAATATACCTACGTATACTCGGCGGACCGCACGCTATGCATTTTTCTGAAGGAACGACTCCATCATGACGTCATCATTAAAAAAAAAAATTCCAGCAAAAAAAGAAAAAACATTTCGGGAAAAAACATTCCTTGATTTGTACGCCACTCTGCTTTTTCTTTTTCAAAATATTTTTCTTTTTGTGAAAGTGCATACAGGGGTGGGCATCTTCAGTTACCGCTGGAAAAATGCGATAGCTCGAGCTACAGTTGAGCTATCACAATGACATTTTAGCACAATAGAGTAGACTCAGTAGGACACCTATTCTGAAGTTTGCAACCCAAACAACCACATTTTGGGTGAGTTGTGGAACACACTGTTTTTAGTGTAATTTTGACCCCCCTTTGACCCCCCTTTGACTGGGGACTATTCGAGAGAACAAAAAAGAATTTGGTTTTAGCCCTGACCCCAAACCCCAACCTACTCAAAGGGCATCAAAATCGGCCAATGTACGACAGAAAGGCACCACACCAAAGACCGGTGACCCCCTCCCCTAAAATACCACACACGATTTATCCTATGGATGATGCCAAGTCACAAAATTACACTACAAACTGTGTGTTCCTCAACTCACCCAAAATGTGGCCGTTTGGGTTGCAAATTTCAGAATAGGTGTCCTCTGGAGTCTACTCCATTGTGTTAAAATTTCACTGTGATAGCTCAACTGTAGCTCAAGCTATCGCGTTTTTCCAGCGGTAACTGAAGATGCCCACCCCTGTACATAAGTATCCAGCTGGCGCGCTCTCGACCATGACATAAATAATTTTGGGCGCACACTTTGTGGTCCGTCGAGTATACCGTATTTCTCTGTGTAAAGGACCCCCGTGCACAACACCCGGGGTGTTATACAGCTGCATAGCACCCCGGGGTGCTATGCTAGATTTCAAAAAATCACTGATTTGAATTGCTTAAATATCGCTTAAATGGCGCGCGCCACTCATTGTAATTCCGCGGCGCGCATTTTTCCATTGGATTGCTGCACACTGGGAACCGAAAAAGCCTAAATATGTTGTGACGTGTATCATAAATTTAAAACGAAAGCACACTTTTTTAGTTTAGTCCAGTTTCCGTGTATAACACCCCCCGACCTAACACCCGGGTGTTATACAAGTTTTAAAAAAAGGTTGCTGGAAAGGGTCTCGATTTTGTATAGCACCCGGGTGCTCTACACGGAGAAATACGGTACTCAGTTTCACATTTTCCTTTGAAAAAGTACTTTTCTCCTTTCTTGATAATATTGATTCAACCACATAAATTTCGCTGTATTTTTGCACTAACTTTGTCAAACATTGTGACAAAAAAGCTCTCTCTAACAATATGCTTGCATAAAGGAAGTAAATACCGTATTCCCTCGAAATACCCCCCTTGAAATACCCCTCCCCCCTCGAAATACCCCCCTCAAAATGGACACTATGAACTTATAAACCACCCTCGTAATACCCCCCCCCAAATTTAGTGTATAGAGAACGTAAATGACAAAGGCTGCGGTTTGTCATCTGGGTAATGCAAAACACACGTTAAAAACGATGACTCTGTTATGTGAGAACAGTGTTTGTACGTCTACACACTTATACAAGTCTTTAGAGTCTTATAAATGGCGATTTTTGTTGCATTTTCGACGTCTGCGTACGTTTCAGACAACACTTTAGTACTTGGTTTTCAAAAAATTTCTGGCGAAATAATAACCCCCCCTCGTTTAACCCCCCCCCCTCAAAATTCTCACTCTGAAAAAATAAACCCCCCGGGGGTATTTCGAGGAAATATGGTAGGTAGAATAATAATAAAAAAGCAAATAATGTTTAAAATAGTAATTGTCAGGCGATATATTCAAGAATTAACGGTAGCTATTTATAGCAGGTTTATGGTTAGGTATTTTTTGTGTAAAATTTCACTCTCAACTCACTTGCATGGCCAACTCATCCCAATAGGCTATTGAATCCCTTTCTTGCTGCAATCGTTTTGACATCTTTGCTATTTTTAACAGGTTTCCTCTATGTGTTAACTTTTCCCTTATTGCATTTTTCTGTCAGGGATTTTTTTGTGAATTAATTGCTATGGATAAAATGAAATAAGTCTGATGTTATTTTGTAGCTGCACACATTAGTTTACCAACTCAACTTTAATAAGGGTGCTCAGAAATCAGCGAGAACTCGGCCGTAAAGTAAACCCGGCCGTAAGGCATAGTTGTACAAACGTATTTACGTTTACTCGATAAATACGTATACACGAGTGCTGAGTAAATACGTTTACGTTTCCTCCCGAAAAAACACCGGTACTCACTTACTCGCGTACTTTGAAAGTACGCGGGTACAGAAAACGTGATTGAGAACATTTTTTGAGTGCAAAAAGGCAAAAAATCACTCACACGAATATAAACGGCTGAAAAATAGCGTAAAATAACATTGGAAATTATAGAATTCGCGATGGGTAGGGATAGCGACGACTCTCGCTTTCACCTATACTCATTTTTACGTTTTCCTTGGTACAAAACTTAAGTAGCACCCTCTACTTTACGGCCGGGTTTACTTTACGGCCGGACCATCCCCCTCAGAATCAGCTTTCAATGTATATTTGTGTTTACCAGAATGGTTGTTTTTTAACTTTGTCAACTGTAGTTGACAGACACCTCATTTTGGTAGACTCAAACCCATGGTGTATGGTGAATCTGGCGCAAACTTTTCAAGTGGATAAGTGACAGGGAAAATGACACCGTATTTCTTCTAATTTGGTGTAATTTTAACATCAAATGTTGAATGAACTCTATAAATCATCATTCTATGAACCGTCTGAGATGTAACACTTTGAAAAACCTTGGCAGAACATGAAAAAAATAGCTAAAAAATGGTGAAAACAATGGAAGGGCAGTCTCCAATAGAAGGGCGGGGAAAAAAGTTGATGAAAAAATAGAAGGGCACCCTTCTATTAGAAGCAGGGTTGGTTTGAGTAAAATTCTTTTTATTAAAATTGTAGTAAAATTGTATAAAACTTGTATTTTATTTTCATTTTACTCTTCAATTTTGCATTTTTTAATCCTTCAATTTTCCATTTTATTGTAATTTTGTCTTTTAGTCCTGACCAGGTTTAGCATTCAAAAAAATCACCAATTTTTTGGAAAATATATATAAATATATCACTCCAATATTGGAAAAAATATAAATATATATAAATCACTCTAGGTCTCCAGAAAATATAATTAAATTACTGAAAAAATAACTCTAAGCTCAAAAAAAATCTCAAAAAATCACTTGCGCTTTATTTCAATTTCAAGCAACATTCTGGGCTTTATTTACCATTTGCAAGCACAAAAAAATGTACTCTAAGATAAGACAGTGCAGTTATTATCATTCCACAAGCAGTATTCATTTATACAGTATTTTACAAGTGAAAACATCAAGCAAATATCACAGAAAAATTCAACCTTCAGTTCAACCTCAATGAAAACTTCAAAAATATTTTGCACTGCAAATATTTAGCTCTCAACCTAGGTTGTGGCAATGGACACATGACTAAATAGGTGCTCATGCTCAGCACTTTTTCATTGGTTATGTGCTGTGAAAACTAATTTTTGGGCACATGGCTATGTTTTGGCAACATTGTGATGACACTAGTGGCTCTGATGACACCATGGTGACAGTTTTCAACAGTTGTTCCCAATATTTGCCAACAGCCAACATTGTTGCATGTCACCAAGCATCGTCAGTTTTCAAAAATGGTAAACTGAGCTTGCAATCACTGTAGAAAAATTTTGATCACATCAAATTGGTATTTTTTGATTTAAAGTCATTTTTTATTTCAGAAAAGTATGTTAAAAGATAGAGAGATGCTTAATACCTAAAACATAACCATAGAATTCATAGCAGGATGACATAAAAAAAGTTACTAAAACAGTTTACATTTTTGTCACATACAAAATGAAAACTAATTGATAGTGATGTCACCATTTGCCATCATTTGAGTTTGAGTTGTGATCAAACCAGTGATTTGCCAACACCACCCCACCAAATTTCATGCCATATGTGAAAACTGAACATACTGTATTTCCTCGAATTACCCCCTGGGGGGTTTATTTTTTCAGAGTGGAAATTTTGAGGGGGGTCAAACAAGGGGGGTATTTCGAGGGGGGGTGATCATTTTGCCAGAAATTTTTCAAATCCCATTACTAAATTGTTGTTTGAAATGTACACAAACGTCGAAAAATGCAACAAAAACCGCCATTTATAACACTCTGGACTTATATATGTATGTAGACAGTATATAACCAGTTCTAACATCACAGTCATTGTTTTTAACATGTGTTCTGCATTTCCCGGATCACAAACTGCATTATGTTCTCTATTCAGTAAATTGGGGTGGGGTATTTCGAGGGGGTTATAAGTTAATAGTACCCATTTTGAGGGGGTATTTCTCAACAGGGGGTATTTCAAGGGGGGGGGGGTGATTTGAGTGAATATGGTATATAGCATTCAGTAGTGGAAAACTTGATGGAAACATGTCACCATTTTTGGCTATTTCAGTTTTCAAAAAAGTCAGGGTGAAAACTAGTGTGTGTAGGCTAACCATATTTACCTGCTTCAAATACAATTTAAAGCCAATAATGCTCTACATGTACAGAGAGATTTTCTGGCGAAAATCCCTGCAAATTTCTCTTGCACAGATTGCATGTTTTAGTCATAAAGCGCAATCATTGCACCACAATGTATCAAGTATGAGTGATTTTCTCAGTAATTTTTTTTCAAATTTAAAGAATATATATAAATATATCACTCAGAATTTGGAAAAAATATAAATATATATAAATCACGGGTTATTTATATTTATCGTGATTTTCGAAAATATAAATCACGGGTTATTTTTCGAATGCTAACCAGGATTGGTGTTTTTAAAATACTTTTTTATTTTTATGTCATTCACGTTTCATTTTATTTTATTTTTTCTTCAATTTTACATTTTATTTTCATTTTTTTGAGATTTTGCGAATCCTGATTAGAAGAAATACGGTAATTCAAAAAAGTAAACCTAATAAGCAAGAGAAAAAAGTAAAATGGCAGGCAACACAACACCAAGATTTACCTAAATAACATCAGCAACACGTCAAGCTTATTAAAATACCACTAACGATGGCAAACTCTTTGGAAAAAGCGGTCAATCTTTTAATTGTTTTTAAAGTGGCGTTTCGAATTAGATTTTTTTATGGAAACTAATTCGCAATTTTCGAATTTGTGAATTTTTCTAAAGAACAAATGTTTTTTTACCGTATTTCTTCTAATAGAACGGCATACCTCCAATAGAACGGCACCTCAAATAGAACAGCAGGTACAAAAGTTGACGAAAAAAATAGAAGGCCGCTCTTCTATTAGAAGAAATACGGGAAGTGTTTTTCAGGAGCGTGGTGAAAATTCGGTTATGCCTTTGCCATCATAATACACAGTTAATTAATTCAACTTTGCTCGCTGCCTGTTGCTATGCTCTTGAGTATGTTATTTTTTCTCAATGTGTATACTCGGTATATATGTAGACCTCATGCTATAGATTTTGCAGAACGAAACACTCCATTACGATGTCATCACAAATATATTAAAAACCGTTCAAAGAGTTCTTAAGGGCGAGCTTATTCGAGGTGGGGGTAATTATTTCGTCAGAAAATTTCGTGAAATTCATAGTAAAGAACAAGCGTCTACAACCCAAAACCGGTCAATACTGTGACGGAATAGTTTATATGTATTTGTACATTTCAATTATGTACAGGGTGCAGCAATTTAGACGCCCCCATATGTTTTTAAAAAACTTGTCACTGGGTGGTCGGATTGACGTCAAATTTTAGGTCAATATCAACAATTAAATAGGAACGAAAGCCTGAAAATATGGCTGCGATAGCTCCACCCGTTCTCAAGTTATTCATGCAAACGCGTAATTGTCACTTTTCCACCACCTAGCTTTACGACTAATTACGCCAGCGCCCGCCGATTTCCTTATGGGCATAGCGAATTGGTGGCGGGCGTGCACGCATTTAGGCATGCAGCTGCGATAAGAAAATCTGAAAAAAAAAACAGAGAAAAAAACAATCCGATCACGATCCCGGTACCAAAAAGTCAATCCCATTTGAACTATACCATAAGGTGGTGGAAAAGTGACAATTACGCGTTTGCATGAATAACTTGTGAACGAGTGGAGCTATCGCAGCCATATTTTCAGAGATAATTTCCTATTTAGTTGAAAATGTTGACCTCAAATTTGACGTCAATCCGACCACCCAGTGACAAGTTATTCCGAAACTTATGGAGAGCGTCTAAATTGCCGCACCCTGTACATCGCACACAAACTAGTGTATACCGTATTACCTCGAAATACCCCCCTGGGGGTTTATTATTTCGCCAGCAAAATTTGAGGGGGGTTAATTCGAGGGGGGGGGGGGGGTTAATTGCAGGGGGGTTAATTCGAGGGTTTTTTTTATTATTTTGTCGGAAATTTTCGTGAAATTCATAGTAAAAAATACGGTTTTTCATACACAAAAAGGTAATACCGTATTTCCTCGAAATACCCCCCCCTCGAAATACCCCCCTCAAAATGGGCACTATGAATTTGTGGTCCGGGAAATGCATAACAGACGTTCAAAACACTTACTGCGTTACGTTTGAACATCGTTTATACCATCTACATCCCTATACAAGACTGTAAAAACTTATAAATGGTGGTTATTGTTGCATTTTTCACGTTTTTGACTCAAAATTTTCACTCTGAAAAAATAAACCCCCGGGGGGTAATTCGAGGAAATACACTAAACATAAGAAAATAGATTCTGTTGGGGATAAATATGTACAACTGTACACAGCGAAATAATAGACCCCCCCCCCTCGAATAAACCCCCCTCGAATTATCCTGGCGAAATAATAAACCCCCTGGGGGTATTTCGAGGTAATACGGTAGTAGTAGTAATGTACATTGCATACATGATGTACATCATTCCGGAGGGGGGGTATTTCGAGGGGGGTTAATTCGAGGGGGGGTTAATTCAAGGGGGGGGGGATAATTCGAGGTAATACGGTATACCGTATTACCTCGAAATACCCACATGGGATTTTATTGTTTCGCCAGCAAAATTTGAGGGGGGGGGGGGCAATTCGAGAGGGTTGCATTATTCGAAGGGGGTTTATTATTTGGTCAGAAATTTTTGTAAGGGTCGTAGTAAACAATAGGCGTTTGCGTACCCAATACAGGTCATAAATGTGTCCAAACAGGATATATTTGGACATAAAAACGGTATTTTTATCTTTCTGTGAAATTTTATTCATAAGTATTCTGCTTGGTTGAGACAAAAGTAATTTTGGGCGCATACTTTGCGGTCGGTGTGTAAATATGTACAATTATATGGTACGCAACAAAATAGGTCTAGCAATACCAGAAAAAAGTCACCACGAAACTTACAAAACCTACAAGTTCAAACATCTACACAAATTGGCAAAATGAAACTTGTGAGATGTGAATTCCCGTAACTATGGACACATTGAACTGATTAATTTTATGACACCTTAGTTACCTTGAGAAGGGGATTTATTTAAATAGCTGCAGCACTTTACCTAAGTGACCTTCTCAGT
This sequence comes from Sphaerolaimus hirsutus, assembly GCA_964036195.1. Lineage (NCBI taxonomy): Eukaryota > Metazoa > Nematoda > Chromadorea > Monhysterida > Sphaerolaimidae > Sphaerolaimus > Sphaerolaimus hirsutus. The sequence goes on along the minus strand of OZ038455.1, from coordinate 304,118 downwards.
CTTTGAAATAATTATTCATGATCTCTCATGGATATGAGCTAGGATTAGGGATGTGAAGATCGGCATAAATTTGGCGCCAAGCGTCATGGCGTTTTTCTTTGGCGCCAGCGCCGACGCCAGGCGTTTTGCATAGTTGGTAAAATGTATTTACGTTTACTCGAAAGTACGTATACTCAAGTACTGAGTAAATATGTTTGCGTATACTTTCAAAAAAGTAGCTGTGCTCGCTTTTACGTATACTTTTTGAAAGTACTCGAGTACATAATACGTAGGCTTTACGTACGTAGAATTTCAGATAGGCTTTTTATAGGCTTTCTCAAGGCATATATGGGGAAAAAGGGGGATGAAAAGCGAAAAATAGGACAAAATTGCTAAAAATAGGCACATAACACATGTACTTGTGAATTTGAAAGTCAAAATGGTCAAAAAGGTACAAAAATAAATTATTTTTAAGTGAAAATTGGATAAAAATTTTCCAAAAATACGTATCAGGGAAAAGTATTTTACTCCTGTTAGTAAAAGTATTAAACAAATTAATTTACGTTTTTTGTACACATGGGGTGAGTAAAAAATAAATACTTTACGTTTACGTATACTTTGAAAAAAGTTCGGTACTTCTAACAACTCTGGCGTTTTGTTCCTTGTACACGTAAAAACGCCAAGCGCCAAAAGCGCCATGGCTTTAACTGCGGCGCTGGCGCCATGGCGCTTTTGCATCACTACTTCCATAAAGCTCAGTGATTTACATGTAATTTTCAAAGCGTAACCTGTATTTTGTTTGAGAGGCACATATTTATATTCTACAATGATTGAAAACATTTGAGAAAAAAGTGTTTGAATATTCATGTGATTTTTTCTAGTAGAATTTTTCCAGATAGTAATTAGTTTTTTATTTTCAATTTTTTTGTTGAATACTTCAAACATCTTACTTTTTTTCTTCAGATTGTTGCATTTTCAAATTTTCCTGGAAATTCTGCTGCCTCAAACCATACATAGCTGTTACTAGCAAAATACGTATACTCGTGTACTGAGTAAGTAAATTTATGTTTTCTCTGTATAAGTACGCGTACTTTTACACATACTTTTTCAAAGTACTTGAGAACAGAAAAAATCTTTTAGACGTTTTATACACTTTTGAATGAATGGAAAGAAAAAGGATAGAAAAAGCTAAGAGTCAATGAAAAATACCGTATTACCTCTAATTAATACCCCTCTGAATTAACGTCCCTCCCCTCCAAATGAACCCCTCTAAAACTTTGGTGGTTAATAATACACCCCCCCCCCAAGGATACCCCCACCCAAATTGATTGTAAAGAGAATGCACATAACAAATACCGCAGTTTGAGATCTGTACAATGCAGAACACAATGAAACCATTGATTGAGTGATGTTAGGGCAAGGTTTATGTGTACCGTATTTCCTCGAAATACCCCCGGGGGGTTTATTTTTTCAGAGTGAGAATTTTGAGGGGGGGTATTTCGAGGACGGGGGGGGGTTATTATTTCGCCAGAATTTTTTTGAAATCCCAGTACTAAAATGTCGTCTGAAACGTACGCAGACGTCGAAAAATGCAACAAAAATCGCCTTTTATAAGACTCGAAAGACATTTATAAGTGTGTAGACGTACAAACACTGTTCTCACATAACAGAGTCATCGTTTTTATGTGTGTTCTGTATTGCCGGGATGACAAACCGCAGCCTTTGTCATTTACGTTCTCTATACACTAAATTTGGGGGGGTAATTTCGAGGGGGGGTTTATAAGTTCATAGTGTCCATTTTGAGGGGGGGTATTTCGAGGGGGGGAGGTATTTCGAGGAAATACGGTATACTGTATTTCCTCGAAATACCCCCCGGGGGTGATTGTTTCATAGTGCTCCCGAGAGGGGGGGGGGATTAAACGAGGGGGGGTATTTCGAGGGGGGTCATTATTTCGCCAGAAATTTTTTGAAATCCTGGTACAAAATCGTTGTTTGTGATGTGCGCTGGGGTAAAAATGCATCAATAGCTGACATGTATAGACTCTTGTAGACTAATATTAGTACGTAGGTGGTATAAACACTGTTATAACGTGATTCCGACATTGTTTGAACGTGTGTTCTGCACTACGCAGACCACAAACTGCAGTATTTGTCATGTACGTACTCTTTACACTCAATCTGGGGGGGGGGGGGTATTTCGAGGGGGTGATTGTTTCATAGTGGTCTCGAGAAGGGGGGGGGTCAAACGAGGGGGGGTATTTCGAGGGGGGGGGGGGATTTCGAGGAAATACGGTATACAGTTATATACGTTTATAAACACAAAGGAATTTTATGTCAACGTATTTAATTGTTTGATTTTTCTATGTCTGAGTATCTGAAATTTCCAGTGTTGCAAAAACATATTTACATTTACCTGAAATACCCAGTTATTCAGGTACCGTATTACCTCGAATTATCCCCCCTTGAATTAACCCCCCCCCCCTCAAAATGGGCTGGGGAAATAATAATCCCCACCCCCTCGAAATACCCCCCCCCTCCGGAAATATCATGAAAATGGAAAGTAAAAATGGAAAGGGAGAGTAAAAAGTAAAGAGTAAAGTAAAGGTAAAGTTAAAATTTAAAACGAGAGTAAAAATAACATTAAAAAGTAGACTAAAGGGGTAAAATGAAAATAACAAAAAAATATAACAAAAAATGTCATATTAAATTTACCATATTTCCTCGAAATACCCCCAGGGCATTTATTTTTTCAGGGTGCAAATTTTGATGACGGGTATTTCAAGAAAACACAGAAATAAAAAAGAGTTACTTAAGTTTTTTTCGAGAAAAAAACTCAAAACACAGGTATTCATTTTTGAAAAACTCAAAACACAGAAAGTGTTTTTTTGGAGAACTTACCCATCGTTGATCACAGCGCCCTTCACAATGTGTTAAATACCAGCTAAATGATTAAGCAGATAAGGCATCTGAATACCAAAAAAAATTATTGTTCAGCCTGACATCTTGGCGGTGGAGCCATTTCCAGTGTCAGCGAAACAATGGTGCCAGCGCAAATTGTGCCAAGCGCCAAGGGTGCCATTCGAAATAATGGCGCCAAGTTCCAGATGGCACCATAGAAAAGTGCGCCAAGCGCCAATGGCCTAGACCATCACTAATGCTGACACACTAAGCGTACTCAAGGCAGTGGTAATAATTGATGAATGCAGATTTGCTTCAATAAATAACTACTGTGAATTCTCTAATTGGGTGCCAGGTCTCCAATAATGCGCCACTCTCCAATAATGCGCCACCCTAAGAAAAAACCAACGTAACAATGTGGCAATCTGCGCAAGCAGCGGATTCCGCGCTTTCAGACAGGAGGCTGGAAGTTTGAAAGAGCACCAGCCGCGTCACTACCGCCACTATACACTGTTCATTGCTTTACAATGTCATCCTCACACTTGAGTTATGTGGTCAGTGGTGTTGTTGATTTCAGGCAAAATATAATGTGCCACTCTCCAATAATACGCCATCTCCAAAAGTGCACCCCCTAAAAATGTGCTGAAAACAATAGTACACCGGGTCGGGTCCCCAATTAGAGAATTTATGGTATCACCAACCTTTTTACACCTGGCATTTTGGCAAGATAGCACTGTCAGCTCTGTCTCAACCTTTGAATGATTTCCATAACTACACTACTTGCAGTTCCTTATGCGTGACAATAAGTTGCTTTTTCCACTTTGGGGTTCGGTCGTCCCTCAGGTCTGTGCAGCAGTGAGCTGATGGTGGTTTGATCACAATTCCCAGTATTATCACAATTGAAAGATTTGAATCAAAGTGCATTCATTAATGTACACATCCACATAATACCTTTTTTGTTCAGTTCACCATATTACCTTGAATTACCCCCCTTGAATTAACCCCCCTCAAAATGGCCTGGGGAAATAATAAACCCCCCTCGAAATACCCCCCCCCCTGGAATGATGTACATCATGTATGCAATGTACATTATGTATTTATTACTACCAATTTGCATTGCAGCTACACTTATATGCTCATGTGCAGGGTTGGCAAAATCTCAGAAAAAAATAAAAATAAAATAAAAATAAAATGGAAAATTAGAGAATAAAATAAAATAAAATAAAATGGAAAATTAATAAAATAAAAATACAATTTCACTAAAATTTGAATTTTTGTAAAATTTTAGTAAAATTGTAGAATAATTCAAATTTTTGTACAATTGTAGTAAAATTTCACAGAAACTGGAGTGTCTGTTTAATTCTATAGAAAGTTTTCTATCATGTTGCTTAAGTTCCTAGTGTGATTGAAACATATCATTGCTCAAAATTGCAAATTTTCACATTTTTTTCACATTTTTCACAAATATTTTCACCTTAAAAATCACTAATTTGTGATTTCTTTCTTATTTTCTTTGTTCCATACCTTGAAAAAGCCTATAAATATATTGAACCCCGCAAGCCCTCCCCCCACCCAAAAAAACAACCAAATTTTAGGTATCTTCCCTTGGGGGGAGCAATTAGTAGTGATGTTAAAGGCACCGGGAAAAATGGCACCGCACCGCACCGGCACCTTTGCCAACGCATGAAAAGGGCACCTGTCACCCTGGGGCACCGGCCAGAAAATGGCACCGCACCGCACCGGCACCGGTGCCTTTTGGAAAAAATGGCACCGGCACCGAAGGGCACCGGCGGGTTGCCGGTGCTAGCACCGAAAGGCACCGCACCGGGCTGGAATTTCTGAAGTGAATATCGGGCAGTTTCTCAGTGGTCTCACTTTTGGAAGCGCATATTTCCATGAATTTTCAACCGATTTTGATGGTTGAGCACTTAATGATCAGAATGATGTGGCAATCACTTTTATGAAGCAATTACAATGATTACAAATGAAAGATAAAATATTTAATTCACTGCAATGTCCATAGCCTCTATTGTCTACTGATCGGAATCGTTGCTGTACAGAGAATGGAACTATCTCTGTCATAAACAGACAACAAATTTTGAGCAAACAAGTAAGATAAATATAAAATATAAAAATGATTTAAAATTCAACAAAATTTTAGATTCGTTCATCAGATCACGTATCGGGTATAATGGATTTCACAGTAGGTATATTTATTTGATGGGAGGTTTACAAAAAAAGCAAAAACAATTGGGTAAATACATCGCTGTTTTTTGAAATAGGAATAAGCACATACTATGGACAAAATTGCACAGCACTGAAGCCTTGGCCGGTGCCTTTCCCGGTGCCTTTTACTTTGGCCCGGTGCTAGCACCTTTGGCACCGGCAAAAAAATGGCACCGCACCGCACCGGCACCGGTGCTATTCTAAAAAAAATGGCACCGGCACCGGCATGGCACCCCTGAAAATTGCAATGGCACCGCACCAGCACCGGTGCTGGTGCCCTTCAGTGCCCAGCACCGGGGCACCGGTGCCCCGGTGCCTTTACATCACTAGCAATTAGATGCATACCGTATTACCTCGAATAATCCCCCCCTTGAATTAACCCCCCTCGAATTAACCCCCCCTCAAAATGGGCTGGGGAAATAATAAACCCCCCCTCGAAATACCCCCCCTCCGGATTGATGTACATCATGTATGCAACGTATATGATGTATTTTTTACAACTTATTTGCATCGTAGCTACACTTATACGCTCATTTGTGTACAGATGTACTTCTATAGCCCCAATATAACCTATTTTCTCACGTTTATTACCGTTTTTGTGTAAGAAAAACTGTCATCTTTACTATGAATTTCACAAAAATTTCTGACAAAATAATAACCCCCCCTCAAATAAACCCCCCCTCGAATTAACCCCCCCTCAAATTTTGCTGGCGAAATAATAAACCCCCATGGTGGTATTTCGAGGTAATACGGTATATCCAGGACCCCCTGAGGGTCCAAATACAAAATGCCTACCTCACAACTCGTGTCAAAAGTTTGCATAAAAATTTTGTTGTATTCACCTTCATGCTTCTAGCATGCACATTGTTTTATGTCCTTGCATCCAAGATTTCCGATTTTTTGTAAAAATTTTGTAAAATATTTGTACAATTTTTGTAAAATGGTTTCATTTTATTATATTAATGACATTTCAAAATAAAATAAAATAAAATAAAATATGAATAAAATTAAAATAAAATACAATTTTAATAAAAATAAAATACAATTTTAGTAAAAAGAATTTTACTAAAACCAACCCTGCTCATGTGTGTACAGATGTATATCTATAGCCCCAATATAAGCCATTTCTCCCATTTCTTTCTCCCTATTCTTTATAACGCATATTCTTTACTATGAATTTCACGAAAATTTCTGATGAAATAATAAGCCCCCCCCCCCTCGAATCAACCCCCTCCTAAGAAATTTTGCTGGCGAAAGAATTAACACCCATGGGGGTATTTCAATGTAATATGGTACATTGAATCCATTCAAAAGATAACTCAAAGCATTGTTTTTTATATTCCTGGAATTCAAGTGTTTCTGTGCTTCTGTACTTTCCAAACACACAAACTCAATGAGCTTCCATGTAATGTGTTTTTACATCATTGCAATTGTCCATGCACACTTAAACTTTAAATGACTTTATGTAAATTAGAAAATCCGCCAAAAGCTGCTAAAGACATTTACATTAAAAACAGCCATTTTCAATAATGAAATATATATGAGTTTTCCATTACTGAAAAATATGTAGTTGAAAAATATGGAAGAAAATACCGTATTACCTCGAAATACCCTCATGGGGTTTATTATTTTCCCAGCAAAATTTGAGGGGGGGATAATTCGAGGGGGGGTTTATTCGAGGGGGGGTCTATTATTTCGCCAGAAATTTTCGGGAATTCCCCATACGCAGACGTAGAAAAATCAAACAATTACGTAGATGGATATGTGTTTATAGGCATATATAACTGTATATACACATAAATCCTTCCCTAACGTCACTTAGCCATCACTTTTAACGTGTGTTCTGCATTGTACAGATCACAAAACTACAGTATTTGTCATGTACGTTCTCTTTACACTCAATTTTAGGGGGGTATTTCGAGGGGGGGTTTATTATTTTCTCAGCCAAATTTTAGGGGGGTATTTCGAGGGGGGGGTTAATTCAAGGGGGGGGATAATTCGAGGTAATATTGTAGATGAAAAATATGAGCCATTATTGTACCCGGCAGTTGCTGATGCGCATGCTTCAATTTAAAATGACTTTATGTAAATGAGAAGATCTGCCAAAATATGTTAAATAAAAAGACATAAAAAGACATTTGCATTAAAAAACAACATTTTCATGCTAACAAAAGGTCCTATCATCAGAGTATAAAAGAAACTGTAATCTCATCATTTTCTCATCCCCGACAAAGTAAAAGCTGAGATGGACTACAAGAAGCTTGTGCTGCTCTTTCTGACTGCAATTATTGTCTCCACAAAAGGTGAACTGCATACCTAAGTTTTCATGGCAAGATGGTTGAAATGCAAGAATAATCAGTCATTTATGTTTCAAACTTATTTATTGAAGTTGTATTCAAAATTGATGTAGAAACTCAATTGTTCAGAAAAATGTATTATATGAGTAAAGATTTGATAAAATTTTGGTGAAAATGTATGTTGGAAAATTTACCAACATAAAAGCATTTTCAGTTTCTCATCACATGCAATGCTTGATGGCAAATGTGCCAATGCAAATTGATAAAATTTATTTTATGTATTTGAGCCAACTTTTGAACATACATTTTTTTAAACAACTTCTACCATGTAAAAGATTTGAACATGAATTTTGAATAAAGCTTGAAAAAGGTTGAAAACATGAAACCAGTGTTTCAGTGGCATTTTATTTTCATCTCAAATTTTGACTAGGTAGGTTTCAAACAGGACCAGTTTTTCAACTGGGACCAGAAATCTAATGCCGGGACTGGGACATGGACTGGCTTTTTGCAATTGTCAGGACTGGGACTGGAATGATGGGGTCAGGACTGGAACCAAAGTGGGAAATTTGCCAAACCGTGTACTGGGCCCATGTAAAAATAAGCTGTGATATGTTAGTGTAGTATATAATATCCAGCCAATGTGTTTCCATGTAGTATTTCAACTGTCTGGAACACCACTGTCAACGTATTAGCTTTTTCTTTTAATATTTTCATGTCTTGTCAGTACCGCTGAAAAATTCTGGGACTGGGACTAAGACCAGTACTGGGTGGTCAGGACCAGGACCGGGACTGGCTGTTCTTCAATTGTCGGCACTGGGACTGGGACTGGGGTGTCAGGACCGGGACTGCCCTAGGGGAGTCATTATTTTGTCAAAAATTTTTGAGGGCAGAGTCATTCAAGGGGGGTGGGTATTCAGGCAAAAACAAAGTATTCAGGCAAAAATTTGTGTTCATCAGAATCTGAATCAAACAAATACACATTGTGGATACACATAAAATACCCAGAGGTTGTGTATTAGTTAAAGAGGAGGGGTATCTATAGGGGGAGTTATTCAAGGGTGGGGGAGAATTTTTCTCTCACCTGGCTATCAGGGGGAAAACTTTTCAATAGGGGTCTTATTCAAGGACATACTGTATTCACTTCAGTTGGATACGTATGTCATTATTAAAGTTGGATTCTGTATTTTCTGTGTTTCAATGTGTTCTACAAAAACAAACTCATTTGAGTTTCCATCAAAAAAGACAGATATTTACACAGTCTGTTTCAGTGCAATAAACATACATTTTTTTGTATAAATGAAATGTGTGTAACTGTTTACAGGCAAGAAACTGAAAAATTGCTGTGTAACAGTCTATGAGGATGAAAATCACAAGGGTGAGTCACTCAACTTCACAGGTCACATAAATCTGGCACACAACCAACTTTGGTCCACAGTTTTATAAGTAGGTTTCACACAACAAACATTTGTCATTGTTCTCTTGCTCCTTTTTCAATTTACAATTTTTACAAACAAAATTTTAGCTGTGATGTTTGTTCGTTTTTGAGTGCAATCTGATGATGCAATGGCGTTTGGTGCATGGCCATTGGCGCTGCACACGCTAGTTGACATAGATTCCAGCGTCAACTCAGAGTCAACTCCATTTAGTTGACACAACCTATTTCTTAGTAGACATTTATGCAAGTGCGTATGTGTTAACCTGTTTTTGTTATTTTTTTGGTAGTTAGGTCTGATTGTCAAGCGATATTGTCAACTGTGAAAAATACATTTTCAGAAATGAGTTGACCCAACCTTCTTTGATGCTATTTGTGTGATTTAAATGTTCCCATGTTATTAAGCAAAATTCATTTGCTATTGTGACACTTAATTGTTCATGTTAAAGTAAAGTATGATAATTTTAAAATTTATTTTCTTGTTACACATTGAAAAAAATTTAATTTGTGACATGTGTAATTGTGTGAATATTGTTTTGGTGATTCATGTAGTATTAATATAGGGCAATTTTTTGATATAACAAAATGTTTAAATGATGCCTTAATGATAGAGGAAAAAATTATTTTGCATCAAACCAAAATCTATTTTTCATTGAACACAACAAATGTATATCATATTGCTAACAGTACCAGCAGAAAGATAACAAAATTTGAACATAGTGATCTCTGAAGAAAAAGAAATGCATACAGGAAACAAAATATACAATTTTTGGAAAATTCTATGTTAAAATATTTCAATGTTATGTTTTTACTGCAATTTGAATTGTGTAATACATGTCATTTGATAGAGGAAAAATATTAAAACATATATTTTTTATTGTTAAGAATGGAAACATATTTTCACTTTCAAAAATGATTTTTGAAAATGAGTGAAAAATTGCTGAGTTGAGCATGAATTCATGAATTTGACAAATACACTCACAATGATATCTCAATTGAGCAATTTGGCCATTTTATCCATGACAGTCTGCAATTACCAGTCTTTATCCACTTTTTCACCTTTTCCCTCACTACTCTAGCATAAAATTACATTTTTAGTAAGTTTTGTGATAAAATTTTTTTTGAAGTTGACAAAGTAAAAAATTAATGGTTGTCAAGTGAGCGTGCGCGTACAATCAGTACAAAAACCTGATGTCAACTCAAGCAAAAAATTTGGACAAAAATGTTTTTCAAAACTAAATTATAATTTTTCATGCAAAAAGTTCTTCTATGAAAGATGGAGTAAGTTTTTCTCTATTAGAGTCTCAAATTCCATACATTTTCAATTGAAAATGAATGAATAAAGGTACTTTTAGAAAGTCGGCGAGTGCTGTGTCAACTAGCGAAAAAACATACATTTTTGCACTATTTTGGGCAGTTGACAATGAAGAGCGACTACTTGTGTCAATTGAATTTCTGTAAAATGAAAATGTCAACTAAAAACGTACACTTACAAGCACTACATACACATTTTTCACTAGTTGACATTTTCACTATAAAAATCAGTTATTTGTGTGCAGCAAAAATGTCAACTGAAATTGATTTTTGCCTAATAAAATCACCCAATTGACAAAGGTGATCATCAAGAAATGTCAACTGTATGAAAAACGTACACTTTTTAGCGCACATGTGTCATTTTAGTTGACTTGTCATTTTCTCAAAATTGTCAACTGTCCAAATTTTTCAGTTGACACAAAAAAAGTGCGCACGTTTTCAACTCAATAGGTTCCGGGGTCAACTAAAAAAAAACAGTTGACTCAGAGTTGACTCAATCGACTTCTAAAAAGTAGCGTCAACCACCGTGTGGAGCGCCATTGGCACATTACCATCATTAGGTTGTTTGCACTAAAACAAAAAAAAATTGCTCAACTTCCCTGTGCTGCATTGCACATAACATTCCAAGTCATTTTTGATTTTGAAAAACTTCTCTATCTGCAAAGTTTTTCCCAATCAAATTTAATGTTTGTCACACACAATCAAAGCCAGTCTGAAAATGTTTCCAGCACTAGCATAAAATCAAGAAGTATTTAGAAATTAGTTAACAGAAACTAATACAAACAGAGCAGTTGTTTACATTTGAAGTGTCTTGTGTGAAGGTTTGTGAAAAAAATTTTAAACTGCTGATTGTGAAGAAGCCAGCTTGTTGCACTTTCACACGGATGTGCACCTCCACAAAACATACATAAGAATCATATCAAGCTCAGCTTTGGGTCATATTTATTTTTCTGCCATGCTGTTTAACCATTCTATTTTTGTCTTATAGCTGCATACAAAATTTACAAATTAAATACCGCATAGAACCAACAGGTTCTTGTTTCCTAAAAATTTTTTTTGGTGTGTTGGTTATCACGTTTAGCTCTGGTTCATTCCTCTCAGTTCTAATGTGATAAAAAATTTTGGTTTCAAGTAATAAAATTATCAGGTGTCAAACAAAATGATGACACAGCCCATGACGCCAGACCATTTTTGCTCTGTTGTAGATCTTGTTGTGTGCCAGTTTAGGGATGTAACAAGTTTGGTGCTGAGCGCCAAACACAGGGTTAGGTACCTCACTGACAACGCGCTGCCAGCTAGGAGACAACATGCTGACATGCAGTTGTTAACACTTGGCAGCGAGTTGTCAGCGTGAAGCAGTGCTGCAGTGTGGTTGGCAGCAAGCTGTCAGCTCGCTGAAAGCAGGTATTTGATAAACAGATTAGAGCATTGGAAAAACGTGTCAGCGAGCTGGCAGTGAGGCGCAATAAAGTTGTCAGCAAGCTAGGCCTGATATTTGCTACTTGGCAAGTGAGCTGGCAGCGAGTTGTCAGCAAGGTAGTTTTCCCTGTGAAAGTCTCATGTCACTTTCCTGTAACCCATCACCAAGTGCCAAGTGGCAGAGCAAATCAGTGACAAACATCACAAAAACTGTGGCACTTCTTAGGTGGTGTGCGCCAGGGCAAATAGTACAAAGTGCCAAAAGCATAACAGCGCTCTCTGCTCTGGCTCTAGCACCAGGTGCCAGTCCCATCACTTTTTTTACACTTGTACTTTCGCAAGAGCAAAGTGACCAAACACAATGCACAAGCACTCTGTTCGGTCACAGAATTCCATGAAAATTCATGGAACATATTTTGTTTTGGGTAATAAGTTTGGTTCAGGGTATCTGAGTTGTTAAATGTACCAAACTTTGTCCAAAGTAAATGTAAATGTAGGGTATTCTATTTTTACCGAACCCTAAGGACAGAAATGTGAATTATTTTTCTACTTTTACACAGTCTAAACAAATGTAAACACCAGTATTTTCCTATTGTGTACATAGGAAAACATAAAAATGGGTAAAAAATAAACATCACTATCTTCACTCATCACAACTTGTCATTTTCAGTGCCTGTTCTGCAGTCATTTCAATTTGTTCAGTGGTATTTAGGGTGTCAAAATTTTTTTTACGGAAAACGGAAATGGAAATCTTTTTGCACTTGCTGGAAAATGGAAACAGAAATTTTTTTGCACTTGCCAGAAAACAGAAACCAAAATTCAGAAAATGGAAAATGGATTAGTGGTATTTGCTTTTTATACACCCTAAAAAATTTAAACAATTTTTCTGTGTTTGCGTACTTGAAAAAAAGTACACAAAAATGTGTGTACTGGTATTTTTTATGGAGGAAACAAACGTATTTGCTCAGTACTTGAGTATGCATATTTTTTGAGTAAACATAAAGATGTTTGAACAAATATGCTGGGTATAAAGTTGGGATATTGGCTCTGCTTCTGATATGTGCTTCAGTTCCAGTGCTAAGTTCCCTTTTATTTGCCGTAATGCTAAAAAACACTATCAATTCATACACTGAAGGTGAGTCAAAACAATTCTGTGGAAAAGTTGCCTCGGTTGGTAATGACTGGGATGACAGGATTTCCTCAGTTGCAGTTGACAGTGGATGTGTAGCTTACATGTACAAGCGTCCAAACTTCAAAGGCAAACATTGGGTTAGTTTTCAGTAATTATTTTTAAAAAATCATATCATTTTTTGAATTTTGAAATAATATACCTACCTAGTATCAGCATACTGCACTTGCAAAAATTCACTTCTCATCATTTGCAGAAATTCTACGCGGGAACCAAGTATGTTGACAGTGAATTCAATGACAATGTTTCCAGTCTCCGGCTGGAAGTGATTTAAGAAATCAAGAAATTTTGAAAGAACTATGGTTTTTAGTTTTTTTATTATATATGGGCCATTGAAATGATCAATGATTGATTTTTTTACCACATGAAATACAAATCAATATCTGCTAAAATAATGAAAAGTTGCTCATCATTCCTCTATCTTTAAAATGATACTAACCCAAGTGTTCATGCTGGCCCGCTGCGCGTACACACTCGGAAATATGTCTTTATCCTCCTGATAGGGAACAAAAAAATTCAATGTCTCCCCTGCTAACATGCGACCTGTGTCAGGATGTAGATGGGATGAAGTCTTGTAGAGTAAGGTGCCTTTATGCCACATGTCGATTTTTAGGTTTCTGGGTGCTTTGCTGCTCATTTGGCAGCAATCCAAAGTCAAATTTCCGGTGGAAAAACTTCTTTATCCCTTATACTAAAACATAAAAACAAAGAAGAAAACATGAAAAAAACATGAAACAATGAAAAAGACCCTGATGCTATGTACAAAAAACGATGCACTGCTCAAATATTTATAACTTTGCCAATTTGTATTCAAAATGGTATACGCAGTGGACTTGACATGTACTCTGCACTCACATTGATTTCGCATCATGTTCAAAATCCTCTGCCGTCGGTTGGCAGACAAATATCGACCCGACATGGTTCATATTTTTGAATTTATCAACAAAACGAAATGTTGGCACCGTGCCAACACACGACTGCGCGCATTAAGCAAAATGTAAAAAAGCAAGAAAAAATCACAGAAGGCACTGCTTTCAGGGTGAACGATATATTGACTATATACGCACTAGGGGGGGGGCATACTTCTAGTGTGGATGGTTGACATGCCCTCCCTATGTATGAGTTTCACCCCTCAGTGACCCATATTTAATGTTTGGTTCACCGTTGAACCAAAAAATCAAAGGGATAAAGACATTTTTCCAGGAGTGTATGCAAAACCATGTCCGCTAAAGCAACATGCAGGAATCATTCTGGTGCATGTATTGGGTAAGTACAAAAAACAAGTGGAAGTAGCTATTTCCTAACAGATGGGGAAATATGGCCAGTTTGTCATACAACATTTTTTGTTTAGTTAGGTTGAAGTGTCCACTAACTATTTATGCAATGTTGACTTTGTCCTATGCAATGTTTATACAGTTCAGACTCCGAGGGACGTTAATTCAAGGGGGTGGTAATTCAAGGAAATACAATAGGTATGCACAGTTATCTGAACATCGCCAAGCCATATACTGTCACTTCATGGACAGCCCAGTATTGAGAATTTGAATATTTGAGTCACCCTGCAAAGAAATTTTTTCACCTGTCAAAAAGTTAATCAGTCCTTTGGATGGGAAAAAATGTCATTTTTTCAACAATCTCATTGGAAAAAACTTCTTTATTTAACCCCCCCCAGTTTTTTTCAAATATAAACACCTTCCCAGACAAGTTCACCACCCATTTTTTTATTTTACTTCAGATGCAATATCTCTGGCTATGGTAGTGGTATAAAGGGTATCTATAAAGGGTTAATAAAGGGTATAAAGGCTATGCAATATCTCTGGCTCACTACAGGATGGGTTGCCCTATATACAAACATTTTTGTTAGGGTGTCAAAAAAATTTTTTTACGGAAAACGGAAACGGGAAAAAATTTAAGCAGCCGGAAAACGGAACAGAAAACGGAAAAAAATTTGCACTTGGCGGAAAACAGAAACGGAAAAAAATTTTCAGTGGCCGAAAACGGAAAAAGGGGCCGGAATAACGGAAACTGAAAAATGAAATTTGTATGGAAATGGAAAAATTTGCTGAAATTTTGCCAGAAAATGGATAAAATTTGCTGAAATTTTGCTGGAAGTGGAAAAAATTTGCTGGGAACAGAATTTTTTTTAAACAAAATTGACAATCTGCATGAATTGTCTCCCAGTTTGGGTGTAACAAAAAACAAAGTTGAGCCAAAAAACGTAAAATGAGGCGGAAAAACAGAAAAACTGGAAATTTTGGCCGGAAAACGGAAAATGAGCCGGAAAAACGGAAACGGAAAAAAAGTGGCTGGAAAATGGAACAGAAAACGGAAAAAAATTTCAGCAGCCGGAAAACGGAAAAAATTTGCCTGCGGAAAACGAAAAATGGAAATTTGACACCCTAATTTTTGTGGCTTTTTTCAGTGTTCCAAACAAGTTCACCACCCACTTGATTAGCTACACTGTGAGGACCATATCTCCAGCTGTGAAGGTGATAGAAAGCTGAAATTTGGAGGATGTCTCAGCAACAATGCCCCTCACAATACACCAATGGGGTGGCTGCGGATGACCTACTACAGCATGGGTCGCAGCATGTAAAGTTGATCATTTTTTAAAAACAACCCAATTCTCCCAAACAAGTTCGCCACCCAATGCATTATAGAAAAATATTGTGAGAATATACCTGATATAAAATAGAATCATAGAAATAGAAGATTTGAACTCTAGTTCTGCCTATAATTTTTTTTCAGTAGGGCACCCACGCGGTCCCATAAACAGCAGACTGAAAATTTCACTGAACACCAATTTTTTGTTCCATACTTAAAAAGTTGGGTTTACAAAGTTCACTAGGGGAGGGTCTAAGGTTCAAAGTTATGTAAACAACATAACCATTAAAATGCCTGCATAAGAAAATTTATTTGGGGTGAATGAAAAAGTGAAAATGTTCCTGTGATTATGACATCATAATATTCGCCCCAAATAAATTTTCTAATGGAGGCATTTTAGAGGTCATGTTGTTTACGTAACTTTGAACCATGGACCCTTCCCTAGTGAACTTTGTAAATCAACATTTTAAGTGGTAAAGAAAAAAATTGGTTTAGAGTGATAACTTTGGTCTGCTGTTTATGGGATGGGCTGGGTGCCCTACTGAAAAAAAATTTTAATGAGCAGAACTAGGGTTCAAATCTGACTCATTTTTATATCCGGTATATTCTCACAACATTTTTTTTACTGCAGTTGGTGGCAAACTTGTTTGGGACACTTGGGTTGTTTTAAAAAATGAACAAATGTGCATGCAGCAACGCATACTGTAGTGGGTTGCTGGCAGGCAGCCCTACTGGTGTATTGTAAGGGGGTTGTTGGCAAGACATCCCCCAAGTTTCAGCTTTATACCAGCCTCACAGCTGGAGATACGACCCTCGAAGTGTAGCTAAGTAAGTGGGGGGTCCAACTAGAAAAACACCAGGAATTGAAACTTTTCGGATCAAATTAGTTCTACCTTTGTGTGCAAGTGCGCATTTTACCCCCAGGCACATTTAATTTTCTTTACATCATTCTCTTTAAACACAAATCCATGAAAATGCACTCAATCATGTGCCTGTCACTGTATTTATATGTACATATGTTTAGATACATATACAGCGGATTCTGGTGACAGCCCCAACACCATGGCATGGTGGCTATGAATGGCACTAGCCTAGCACCATGGCATCATTCCGTCAACCATAGTTGGGTAGTTTGGGGAAAATTTTGCTTTTTTTAAACGGCATCATGAGAATTTTTTGACTATGCCATACCATTATCAGTAGGATTGCAATCATATGACCATATGATATGAAAACGCATTTAGCGTTCCAAAAAATGGGTAATTTTCCAAAAATATAATTAAATATAATCTCAGAAAATCTCTCACAAAATAAAATATAATTAAATCTCTCTGAAAAAACGCTCAGAAAATATAAATAAATATTAATGAGAGATTTTATTATATTTTTTCCCCATACATAAAATATAATTAAATCTCTCTGCAAAAAACTGGAGGAAATCTAATTAAATAAGAGATTTTTTATATTTTATTATATTTTTTAAATATAAATCTCCCAGAGATTTTTGGAATGCTAACACATTTTATATTTTGTATGAAATTTTGATCAGTACAAAAACATGGTACCATATTCATTCTGAGACCTATTGGAAACCCACCATTTTGTCAAAGGGTCAAAAACTGTTGGAAATGTGCAAAAAGCATAAAATAATAAAAAAATGTCAGCAGCTGTTATTTAGTGGTTTGAGTCCATTGATTTGGGGGGGGGGGTTGGGGTTATAAAATAGGTAAACCCCTGTTTACCACGGTAGGCACCATTGAAACATTTTCAGAAAACAATTCATAACTTTGCTATACAGCATTGTATTTGGCCAAGTGGGGCATCCCCTTGAAGGCCAATCCAAGCCCTACAAGGGGATACCCCACTTGGCCAAATACAATGATGTATAGCGAAGTTATGAATTGTTTTCTGAAAATGTTTCAATAGTGCCTACCGTGGTAAACAGGGGTTTATATAAGCATGTATAGCTGTACATCATGTATAGCATGTACACAAAATAGCTGAAAATACGCAATAAAACACATGAACTAGTGATTTTGAAGGAGAAAAACTGGAAAAAAATTATGAAAATTGGCGTGTTTGAGCGAAAATTTGGGGTGACATTTGCCAAAAATACTCAATTGTATGTTTTCTGGGGGCAAAAGTACATTTACTCATGACGTGAGTAAAAGTAAAAAAAAATAATACTGAACATTTTCTGTACTCAGGGGGTGAGTAAAATATTAACACTTTACGTTTCCATATACTTTGAAAAAGTTAAATACTTTTAAAAACTCTGGTAACCCCCGTATCATTGATCCGAACACCCTTCAAGATGCTGATTCTAAAAAGCCTGCAGTCAAGACACAAACTGCCCTGCGAACACAAGCTGAAAAACGGAGGGACACCAAGGACGTAGCCAGGGGGGGGGCGGGGGGGCGGCCGCCCCCCCGCTTCCCGGGCCGGACCAAAAAATGTGCCAGAAATGGCACTTTCAGAACACCATTTTGTCGACAGTTTGAAAAAATTTTGCGCGCAAGCACGCATTTTCCCTTCCCAACATACATTTTCAGCTGGCCCGTTTCCGCGGCCTCAACGCCAGTGAAAATGGACTCAATTCCTGTCCATGTGGCTGTATACGCTGTAAAATACAGACGTATACTGCTGTTTTTGCGCCAATGCCAACGCCATTTGCGCCATGGCGTGGCGCCTACGAATGGCGCCAGCGCCATTCCCCTACTACAGGGGTCAAATTTTAGGGGGGGGGGGCGCCGCCCCCCCCGTTCGCCGGGCTCCGTATACAATCCCCCCCCGCTCAAAAATCCTGGCTACGTCCCTTGGAACACAGAAAACGCAATTCGGAATTAGAAATCCACGTTGTACACAATTCCACAACATACCATATTACCTCTAATTAACCCCCCTCAAAATGGGCTGGGAAAATACAGTATTTCCTCGAAATACCCCCTCCTCGTTTGACCCCCCCCCCTCTCGAGACCACCGTGAAACAATCACCCCGCCCCTCGAAATACCCCCCAGATTGAGTGTAAAGAGAACGTACATCACAAATGCTGCAGTGCTTCAACCCCCCCCCCCTCTCGGGAACCCTATGAGACAATCACCCCCCGCGGGGTATTTCGAGGAAATAGGGTACCCCCAAATACAGTGTAAACAGTATGTACACAACAAATACAGCAGCGTGTGATCTGTATAATGCTCAAAACACACATTACTTATGACTGAGTGACATGAGGAGAGGGTTTATGCACATATACAGTTGTACATAAATATATGTCCCTAAACACTTACACGTTGCTATCGTTAGTGCATTTTTCTGTTGGAGTATGTGGAATTTCATAAAATTTCTGGCGAAATACATAGTAGACCCCCCCCCATCTCATTAACCGCCCCTCAAAATTTGCTGGCGAAATGATAAACCCCCATGGCTGTAATAATGCCAGCCTGATAAACCCCCATGGGCCATGGGGTTAATTCGAGCTAATATATCTAATAGATAAATCGCAATACAAAAATTCACCAAACCTGAGCCCTACTCAACAAACACGATAATATACAGATGAATGGATCATAATAGTTGACATGATAATTCAAATTGGATGGCTGCCAACCGCTGGGACAGCAAACTGGGCAGAACAGTGCCAGGACGGAGCACTGGACCGGCCACCATTCGCCAGCTGCACACAAAATGCACACTACGTATCATCAATACTAACCACTAGGCATGGCTAGGGTTGGAAAAAAAACGTTTTTTTTAACTCGATGTTGTTTTTTTTTAAAAAACGTTTTACTCTGTGATGTTAAATATGACCATATAATGGCTGTGGAGCCATGGGATAGCATTATAAGTGGTGATTTGTGTCAAAAATATCCATTTTTCGTCGACATATCGTTCGTATATCGCCTTATAGTCGAATGTTCGAGACTTCAGGTAAAGTTTGGCACGAAATGGTGATCAAACAAGGTTATAAAAGGAGGTTGTTACTTTGGGTGTGAAGTTACACACTGTGGAGGTACATGGAAGCACAATACCTCAATATTATATATTACAGCAACATATGTCGGCTTATTCACCCATGCTAGCACAAAGAAATGGATGTTTTGATACTAAAAATGCAACAAAACCAATGAAAACAACCACCAATGTCAATTTGTGTGTGAAATTGCGCGCTTGCGCGCAAAAATTTTGCAAAATACCCAGTGCTTAGTACTAAAAATTTCGGCCGATGTTTTTTAAAAAAAAAAAAACGTTTTAAAAAACGTTTTAAAAAAAACATCGGCCAACTCTAGGCATGGCTGAAAAAGGTTTTTTTGGACGACAGGTTCTTTGAAGGGTCGCCAGCCCCGCATGGAGTTACTATGCAATATAAAAAAAATTATGTCAACTGGCCCCAGTTCCGCAAGCGGAAAAGTGATAAGTGGAGTAAAATGGCGAAGCAAAAAAAGAATAAAACGTAATTTCTCGTCGCTTTTGTCATTGTACTTCTAAATTAATATACCGTATTACCTCGAATTATCCCCACCCCCCTTGAATTAACCCCCCCCCCCCTCGAATTAACCCCCCTCAAAATTGGCTGGGGAAATAATAACCCCCCTCCAGAATGATGTACATCATGTATGCAATGTACATGATGTATTTATTACTACTGATTTGCATTGCAGCTACACTTATACGCTCATATATGTACAGATGTACATCTAGAGCCCCAATAAAACCTATTTTCACACGTTTAATACCGTTTTTGTTTATGAAAGTGTATTCTTTATGAATTTCATGAAAACTTGTGACGAAAAAATAGATCCCACCCCTCGAAGTAACCCCCCTCAAATTTTGCTGACGAAATAATAAACCCCACGGGGGCATTTCGAGGTAATACGGTAGCTGTTGTTATTTTACGCCTCACTTCTCCACTTGCGTAACAGGCCTATGACGCCAGATTTAATTCTAGATTTTGTAGGGTAGGGCGTGCGCCCGACATACACTCCTAAAAAAATGTCTTTGAAATATTTTGTTCCCGAAAAGGAGGATAATGTCTCCCCTGCTAATGTGTGACCTGTGTCGGGATGTACATGGGATGAATTCTTGTAGATGAAGGTGCCTTTATGCCACATGTCGATTTTGAGGTTTCTGGGTGCTTTGCTGCTCATTTGACAGCAATCCAAAGTCAAATTGGGTGGAAAAAAGTCTTTATCCCTTATGCAAAAACGTTCAAACAAAGAAGAAAACCTGGTAAAACGATGAAAAAGACTGCGCTGTGATGTGAAAAAACAATGCACTGCTTAAATATTTATCACTTTGCCAATTTGTATTCAAAATGGTATACCCAGGTGACTTGATACTCTGCGCTCGTGTTGATTTCGCATCATGTTCAAAATTGTCTGCCATTGGTTGGCAGACAAATATTGACCCGGCATGTTGCATATTTTTTAATTTATGAACAAAACGAAATGGTGGCACCGTGCCAGCTCACGAATTACCCCACCTATGTATCAGTTTCACCTCTCAGCGACCCATATTTAATGTTTGGTTCACCATTGAACCAAAAAAAATCGAAGGGATAAAGACATTTTTCCAGGAGTGTATTTTCAACGTTCCGCCACGTCGACGCTCACGCACTAGAGCAAGGCAGTTCGTGGAATACATTTCGTCATTTTTTTGGCCGTCGGCCAGCTCTTTCTTGTTTCGATTTTGTCGGGCGCACTACTCACATAACTCGCGATTGTGTATAATCCTGTGTGCACATCTTAGTTTCCACTGCCCTACAGCCGAAACACGAGGGCAGTGGAAATGTAGGAATGCATGCACCATATGTTTGTCTGGTTGGTTGGCCAAAATGAAAGTTGGCCGGCTGCCAAGAAATGACAAAATCGTGATTCCAGGGCCAAAATCTAAGTAAGATACGTCATATTGTAATATCACCAACATCGAGGCAAACTTTCGTGTATTTCACGAACTGCCTTGCTCTCGGTGCGTGTGCCTCGACCTAACGGAACGTTGAAAATTCATCGGGCGCACGTCCTACCTTACAAAATCTGAAGGGAGAATTAAATCTGGTCCCTAGTGCCA
Organism: Sphaerolaimus hirsutus; assembly: GCA_964036195.1. Classification (NCBI taxonomy): domain Eukaryota; kingdom Metazoa; phylum Nematoda; class Chromadorea; order Monhysterida; family Sphaerolaimidae; genus Sphaerolaimus; species Sphaerolaimus hirsutus. The sequence continues at coordinate 282,696 of OZ038455.1, read as the reverse complement.
ATTCCGCGAAAAGTGAGGTGAAAGGAGAACCGAGAAGTGAAATATGTTTTTTGAATGGGATAACATTCTCAATTGCATGTTCCAACGCAAGCGAAAAATCGGCACATTGTTAACTAAATCATCATCAACGCCAGCAGAAACAATACTCTCCAAGTCGACTTCACCATCCATGTTTACCGTAATTCATCGAAATACCCCCAGGGGGTTTATTTTTCAGAGTTAGAATTTTGAGGGGGGGGGGTAAACGAGGGGGGGGTATTTCGCGGGGGGGAGGGGTTATTATTTCGCCAGAAATTTTCTGAAATCCGAGTACTAGATTGTCGTCTGAAACGTATGCAGACGTCAAAAAATGCTACAAAAATCTAAAGACTCTAAAGACTTGTATAAGTGTGTAGACGTATAAACACTGTTCTCACATAACAGTCATCGTTTTTAACGAGTGTTCTGCTTTGCCCGGATGACAAACTGCAGCCTTTGTCATTTACGTTCTCTATACACTAAATTTGGGGGGTATTTCGAGGGGGGTTATAAGTTCATAGTGTCCATTTTGAGGGGGGGTATTTCGAGGGGTGTATTTCGAGGGGGGGGATTTCAAGGAAATACGGTAATTCTTCTCTATTCTTCACTTCACTTTTTTTGGCATGGTGCCCAGACGCAACCTCCAACCAAGCCACCAGTCAAGTACACCAACAAACCGGGTCAAATGGCAGAATACCCCGGGACCCAGGGGTGTGCAGCGCCAAGACTCGGCGCTGCGCACTGCACCGAGCACGGCTGGGCGAGTTGTGCAGGGCAACGCATTCAACTGTGAAATGAGTGACTCAATAAAGGTGAAAGGGCGTAAACACGACTGACCTTGCAGTCACGCTGGTGTGCAGGGGTGGGACAGGGGGGTTGGGGGAGGGGTTACCCCCCCGCTTAACTGCCCAGCTATCTAACTATCCCGGTGGCAAAATTTTGGGCTACTTTCCCCTACCACCCCCACCCCCAAATCGGCTAGCTATCTATCTATAAAACCGGATCGAAGAGAGAAAACGCACCAGGTCAGTGTGTGACAGGAATTCAAAAAGTGACGTCATTGAAGGCACTGCGGACGCGACGAAGTCGCAGCGGTTGGCAGAGCGCCAAGACACGGCACTCAACACCAGTCCCAAACACGATCTGCAATTGGTTTCAAGTTCTGGAGATCTTGCGAGAGCAAATAACACACAATACACAATTACTCATAATATGATACTCACTCATATTATGGAGGTAGGCGCATAAATGCTTCAAAATAAAATAAAAAGCAAAGGCCGATAGTGATAATTTAAATTAAATTAAAGTGATAATTCAAAGTTTTGCCTAGTGATTCCTAGGGTTGGCCGATGTTTTTTTTAAACGTTTTTTATTTAAAAAAAACGTTTTTAAAAAAAAACAAAACATGACGTCCGAAATGTTTTTTTTTTAAAAAAAACATCGGCCGAAATTTTTAGTACTAAGCACTAGGTATTTTGCAGAATTTTTGCGCGCAAGCGCGCAATTTCACACACAAATTGACATCGGTGGTTGTTTTCATTGGTTTTGTGGCATTTTTAGTATCAAAGTATCCATTTCTATGTGCTACCATGGGTTAATAAGCCGTCATATGTTGCTGTAGTATATAATATTGAGGTAATGTGCTTCCATGTACCTCCACAGTGTGTAACTTCACTCCCAAAGTAACAACCTTCTTTTATAGCCTTGTTTGACCACTATTCCGTGCCAAACTTCACCTAAAGTCACGAACATTCGACTATAAGGCGATATATGAACAATAGGTCGACGAAAAATGGATATTTTTGACACAAATCACCACTTATAATGCTATCCCATGGCTCCACAGACATTATATGGTCATATATAACATCACAGAGTATTGCCACTGTCTGATATACCTATGCCTGTTGACACTAGGTCATATCTGGGAGCTTTAAAAAAAAACGTTGTTTATTAAAAAAAACGTTTTTTTTATTAAAAAAAACATCGAGTTAAAAAAAACGTTTTTTTCCAACCCTAGTGATTCCCTAGATATTTTTAACCGCGTGCTTCGTCGCGGAACCCCCCTTCCTAAAATGCTACTATCTACCTACACCGAATTTATAGTTCCAGGGCTGTCAGCCTAGGGTTCAAACGGGATCGGGATTGGTTTTTGAAATTTTCGGGATTGGGGTCACGGGATCGGGATTGTTTTCTTTGTTTTCGGGATCGGAATTAGGGTCCCCGGATCGCGATTTTGACCAATCTTTTGGTATTGAGAGGGTTTTTCTGTTATCTTTTTCTCACAAAAAATACTAAAACATTCAGCGTTCCCGTTCAGATTTCTCAGTGAAAAAGTCAATTCTTCGGGATCGGGCTGGTCACGTGTCCAAAACCGCGCTTTGAAAACTTTCGAGATTGGGATTTTCTTATTGAGATCCCATTTGAGCCCTATGTCACTCTAAACTGTGGGTAGACATCCACAAATATAAGTAAATTAATCACATTGATCGCTCTGGCTTCATCGTAATGTTTAATTAAAATGTGAAACGACTCATTTGCAGTATTGATCATAGGGTGTTTCCTCACGCTCGCAACATGGGGGGTATTCGAGGGGGGGGGGGGGGTTCTAGGGAAGGGAATTATTCGAGGATTTCCGGCAGGGCCGTATCCAGGGGGGGGGGCGGGGGGGCTGCAGCCCCCCCCCTCCCGGGGTGAGACCAGAAAGTGACCGGAAAATGTGACTTTTTCGGTGTCAGCGTAAAAAACTTTTGCGCGCAAGCGCGCATTTTTCACCCCACTACGGTATTATCATCAGATTCGTTCCACGTGGCCCCAAATCATTCTAAATACACTCAATGTTGTGCTTTTTGCTGTTTTTGTATGTATATATTTGTATATCTACTCGGCGTACATGATACTCTGCCCTCGCACTGATTCATGTCTCGTGTTGGAAGCGTGCCAATGATCATTAAATCATGCGATTTCCGTAAAAAGATGAAAAAAATTCATCGATGTGTATATGTTAATGAATAAAACTATAACAACAATCAATTCTGGCTTCTTTTTGGATCAATCATCTTTTTATGAAACTCGCATGCGTTAACCATCGTTGGCACACTTCCAGCTGGAACCACGCGTGCAAGGTGTAAAGTAAGCAGAGTATACATATACAGCGTTCCAAGGCGCTGGCGCCAACGCCAATGGCGCCATGGCGTGGCGCCTACTAATGGCGCCATTTCGCCACTCTGTAGCTAATTTTTTTTTTTTGGGGGGGGGGCCGCTCGCCGGCCTCCGTAAACAAGCAGCCCCCCGCACAAAAATCGTGGATACGTCCCTGATTTGCGGTACTTAGGTGAGGAACACGAGCCAAAGACGGACCGATGTGAGTGGGAAGAGCATTGACGGAAAGATGGCACCGGAGAGGCGATCCCAGCAAACGCGGCAACCGGGCACGCGCTACCAATGTCTGCGCGCACATGCATGGAAAGAAATGAATTTGAAGATTTTCCTGTTTTCCATCAAACACCACAATCACAGCCGGGTTGAAAAAAGCTTTTTTAAATTTTTTTAAAAACGTGCTGTTTTCGGGATGGCCAGTTTTTTACATCATTATTAATGAAGAGCCAATCCCGACACTATTTTTCAGCTGAAGGCCGTTACTGCGGAAGAAATTTCAGCAGAATTTCAGCCAGCTACCCCTGCTGAACAGCGATTTACTATCAACATGAACCTCGCGGGGTCCAAATCTGCAAAACCCCTTGGGGACACAGCCACCCCTCAAAACAGTTGGGCAAAAATGCAAACAAACGTTTAAAACAACATGAAGCACATCGGTCACAGGAACAGCTCAGCTACAAAACAGGTCAGCAAACTGCAAAGGGGCATCGCGTAGCGGCAGTACTTGGAACCAGCCACACAGCGCCAAAATCTGCGGCCACAGATTGGGTGCAATGCTTGGATTTATCCATGTTTTTATACATTTTGCAGGGTTAGACGAGTATTCATCACTCGCTTAGGTAGGGTCACCGAAAAAACGAGCTTTGCAAACATGAAAAAAATTTCGACGCCTGCCGTGGCAATCGCAAGCGTCCTTAGAAAAAGACAAAAGTAGAAATATGGTCCAGGTGATTATATGCAAATTTGTGAGTATATTACCTACATTTGCCAGTGTTCGTTTCGTTTACTAATTGGCTTATTTCCAAGTGACACTCGTACCTCCTTCCAGCGAATGAGCGCACACACAAACAAACGGAAGATTATCGGTATGGGAGCTTGGCATGGTGGCAACATATTTGGATACACGTAAATAAATAGAGATACACCGTCGCCGAAGATGGCGAACAGGCGCGGCATGCTCTACGCAGCCCGCACACTTAGTTGACACAAGGTCTGTGTCAACTCAGATTTCGGCTTCACGCATCGCTGATGCTCCAAATGCACATGCGGCAACGTTGAAAAGTAAACATTACGGCCAGTGCATGGGAACATCGCTCTGCGACACGCGAAGCCGAAATCTGAGTTGACACCGACCAGTTGACACACAAGTGTGAACTAGTGTGCCAGCCCGAAAAATTGGCAGCAAGCCAAGTTCCCATAATTGACCCGATCCAAACAAACCAGCAGAAAAGAGCGGCAGGCTTGACACGCCTTAACAAAAATATGATTATTGCATCAGCCTACGGCGAATCAACAATCCATAAATAGCGATATCTGGTCGCGTCGCGGGCAAAAACTGAACGACCTCGGACGCACCAGAGCGGTTTTTTCTTTTTGATATTTTTACCGAAGGATCAATACAATAGAAAATAGCGGGCCAGCTCTGATTGTAAAACCTGCCTATATTCGATGTAAATATACGAAGTGACGTAAATGGGGAGGCTAGTGTTTCTATGAAGGCGGGGTCTAGAGGCTAAAAACTGTTCGTGCCCGGCCTGACAATCGGAAAATACAGGGAAATACCACGTATGACAAGTTGGCAGCTTGCCATTAAGAACCCTGCCAAAAATTATTTCGCAATCGCTATAAATAAAAAAGCTAAAAATTGGTATATAACCATGTATATAGACGAAAATAGCGATTATGTAGGTGAGAGTGAGCAAAATGTTGCTAAGTTTAGCGATTTTGATAACTTTGGGCACTTTCACTTTCACTTCTACAATATGTAACCGATAACTTGGACATGGGCCAATTTGTCATAAATTGCCCGATCCGGAAATACCAACCCTGAAAGACAGAATGTGAATGCATCCCGTTATTTGTAGGGATTTGAGAAAAATTTTTGTTTCCGTTTACTTTGAATTCACTTTACATATCAGTTTAACCTAAGATCATCATTCCATATCAATGTGAACACCTTTTTCTACAACTTGCGCTTGTGACATTCACATTAGCCAAAATTTCACCTTGTGACACCATTTTATCGGAGCCCTTGTGTGAAGTTGACAGCCAGCTAAAAATTTTGAAATCTCTATAAATATGAAAGGAATTGGCTAAAAAAATGTATATAACCATGTGAAAAACTTTTTAAAAATACATTTTGCAGGGCATTTTACATGACTTTTGACATTTTGCATGACATTTAACATATGCACGACATTTGACATTTGACAGAGCATTTTACTCGAGTACTTTCAAAAAGTGTACGTAAAAGTGAGTAGAGCTACTTTTTTCAAAGTATACGTAAACATATTTATACTCCGGTTACTTTACACCTTGCACGCGTGGTTCCCACTGGAAGTGTGCCAACGATGGTTAACGTGTCCAAGTTTCATAAAAAGATGACAAAATTGATTGTTATTATAATGTTATTCATTAACATATTCACATCGATGAATTTTTTTTCATATTTTTACGGAAATCGCATGATTTAATAATCATTGGCACGATTCCAACACAAGACATAAATCAGTGTGAGTGCAGAGTATCACGTACACCGAGTATACTCAGTACTCAAGTATACATTCTTTTTGAGTAAATGTAAATATGTTTTAACAACTATGTCTGGGACCTGCACATGATTGTTAGCAGTGTGGTGGATTGTTGTCCCTTCATATCACATTTTGGCATTGTGCCAAAATCCTTAAACAAACCATACCGTATTTCCCTGAAATACCCCCCGGGGGGTGATTGTTTCATAGTGGTCCCGAGAGGGGGGGGGGGGTTAAACGAGGGGGGGGGTATTTCGAGGGGGGGGTTATTGTTTCACAAGAAATATTTTGAAAACCAAGTACGAAATTGTCGTCTGAAACGTACGCAGACGTCGAAAAATGCAACAAAAACCGCCATTTATAAGGTTCTGTTGACTAATATTAGTATGTAGATGGTATGTACACTGTTCTAACGTGACACCGACATTGTTTTAACGTGTGTTCTGCAGTACACTGAACACAAACTACAGTTATTGTCATGTACTTTCCCTTTACACTCAATTTGGGGGGGGTATTTCGAGGGGGGGGGGGTATTTCAAGGGGGGGTATTTCGAGGAAATACGGTAGTTGTTAAAACATATTTATGTTTACTCAAAAAGTATGTATACTCAAGTACTGAGTAAATACGCTTAGTAAAAAGTATCTGTACTCACCTTTACATCCCATAAAAATGACAAAGCCAACAAAATCTGTATGCTGTGTATGCTTTTGAATGCAGAAAGCTATCATCTTTCTTGCATTTTCACATTGAGCTATCAAAGAAGTATATCAGGTATGTAAACCCCCGTTTACCTAGATCCGAACGCTTACAAATTTTTGAAAAACGATTCATTCACGCCCCCCCCCTAAACTTTTTGGGAAAATTCACCCCATACAAAAGATAGCCCAAAGAGTTGTCTAAATGATGTATGGTATGCCCCCCCAATATAAGGCCGTGTGGGCTGTGTAAATTGCCCACGCATTTTTT
>OZ038455.1:260422-275602 GCA_964036195.1 Sphaerolaimus hirsutus | reverse complement strand
AATTTCCTGTTTTTCTGCCTTTTTTTGTTTTCCGCCTCAATTTTCTGTTTTTCCACCTCATTTTACCTTTTTGGCTTCAATTTTCTGTTTACTGTTCCAGCCAAACTGGGAAAAAATTCATGCAGATTGTCAACTATGTAAATTTTTTCTTTCCCAGCAAAATTTCTGCAACTTTTTCCCTCTTCAACAAAATTTCAGCAAATTTACCCATTTTTTGGTAAAATTTCAGCAAATTTTTCCATTTCCAAGAAATTTCATTTTTCCGTTTCCGTTTTTCCGGCCCCTTTTTCCGTTTTCCGGCCACTGAAATTTTTTTTCCGTTTCCGTTTCCGTTTTCCGCCAAGTGCAAATTTTTTTCCGTTTTCCGTTCCGTTTTCCGGCTGCTGAAATTTTTTTCCGTTTCCGTTTCCGTTTTCCGTAAAATTTTTTTTTGACACCCTAAGCGTGAGCTCTTTGTATTTTCAAGAGTGCACTATTTTGATTCAGCTCACGCTGCTTGCAAAAGTTTGGTGGAATTGTTTCATTGTGATTAGTGATGGAAAAAGCGCCAGGACTTTGGCGCCAAGCGCCAAAAGCGCCATGACGCTTTTCCGAACCCCAGCGCCAAGCGCCAATGGCGCCAGAGCAAAATGGCGCCAAGCGCCAAAAGCGCCATGGCGCTTTTTGCTTTGGCGCTAGCGCCAAGCGCCAGCGCCAGCCATTTTGTTCCTGGTGCCAGGCAAAATAGCGCCAAGCGCCAAGAGCGCCATGGCGCTTTTCGGAACCCCAGCGCCAAGCGCCAATGGCGCCACAGCAAAATGGCGCAAGCGCCAAAAGCGCCATGGCGCTTTTTGCTTTGGCGCTAGCGCCAAGCGCCAGCGCCATGGCGCTTTTCCATCACTAATTGTGATGCATTTTTCTGCGTTGATAGCCTATATCATTAAATTGGTATACATCACCATGGTATACATAAACACCTTCCGGACAAGTTCACCACCCATTTTTTTATTTTACTCTTGACGCAATATCTGCGGCTATGGGGGGATTAAAGAGCTGAAAATTTGTATAGATAGTTTCAACAATCCCCTACTCCGCATCAATGGGGGGAGGCACGGCGACGAAGTACAGGAGGGGTCGCCGTATATGCAACATTTTTTTCCGGCGTTTTTAGTGTCCCAATCAAGTTCGCCACCCACTTGATTGGCTGCACTACGGGGGCCATATCTCCTGCTGTGGGGGGGGGGGGGGGGTTAAAAAGCTGAAATTTGGTGGATGTCTTGACAACACCCCCCTCACTGTTCACCAGCAGGACGACAACGACGCCTGACCGCGATCCCCAATACCGATACCGAAAATTCGTAAATCAATCGCTATCCCGATCCAGAAAAGTCGATCCTGTTTGAACCCTTACCTCCAATGACATTCCAAATGAATTTGTGCTCAGGTTTGCCCCCACGGACCTTTTTTAAAATGAATTGGGTGGTGAACTTGTGTGGGACACCTTGGTCGTTTTTAAAAAAACAACTTTTAACGCAGCAACCGGTGCTGTAGTGGGTCGCCGGCGGTTGTCCCGCAGTGAATAGTGAGGGGGGTGTTGTCAAGACATCCCCAAATTTCAGCTTTTTAACCCCCCCACAGCAGGAGATATGGCCCCCGTAGTGCAGCCAATCAAGTGGGTGGCGAACTTGTTTGGGACACTAAAAACGCCGGAAAAAATGTTGGATATACGGCGACCCTCCCTGTACTTCGTCGCCGTGCCTCCCCTCATTGATGCGGAGTAGGGGATTGTTGAAACTATATATATATACAAATTTTCAGCTCGTTAATCCCCCCATAGCCGCAGATATTGCGTCAAGAGTAAAATAAAAAAATGGGTGGTGAACTTGTCGGGAAGGTGTTTACATATATACCCAGGACGTATTTACCTATCCAGGATTTTTGAGCGGGGGGGGGACTGCTTGTTTCGATGGGGGGGGGTCAGCCCCCCCCCCCTTAAAATTTTAGCTACATGGTGGCGGAATGGCGCCAGCGCCATGGCGCCATTCCGCCACTATGTAGCTAAAATTTTAGGGGGGGGGGGCTGAGCCCCCCCCCCCCTCGCCGGCATCCGTAAACAAGCAGCCCCCCCCCCCCAATAATCCTGGATACGTCCCTGTAAATGACATATCCAAAACTCATTGAGAAATGTCTCTTAAACCAATATGGTCCGCCATTAAGAGTTAAGGAGTGTATCATAATTCTATGTACAACTATATTTGTGACAATAGCATTATGTGATTGTTCACAAAAAAATTAACTAGAAATATGGATCACAGTTCAGTATCCATTTATCAAAGTTTTTCAATTTAATTTTTTACTTGCCATTTCACTTCTCATTTGACTTTTGTTGATATTCGTTGCAATTCACTTCTCACTTCTCTTTTTACTTGCCATTTGACTTGACTTGAGACTTGACATTTATCACTTGACATTTGACTTGATATTTGATCACTTGACATTAGGGATGGAAAAAGCGCTTTTTTCACTTTTTTTTCAAAAAATGTCAAGACCTTACTTAAAAAGCTCCCAAATATGGTTCTGAGTCAATATATACAGGTATATCAGACAAGTAGCAGTACTTGTGATTATATATAGTCATAGAATGGCACTGTAGTCATGGGATAGCATTATAAGTGCTGATTTCTGCCAAAACAATCCACTTTTATGTCGACTCATTATGTATATTGCCGTTTGTTTATGTTTTGTGACTTCAAGTGAAGTTAGGCATGGAATAGTGCTCAAATAATGTTATAAGAGAAGGCTAATACATTGAGACTGATGTTTCCAACTGTGGAAAAGTGTGTGGAAGCATTGTTTGGCTGGATATTATATACTACACTGACATATCACAACTTATTACTACATAATAGCATGCAGGAATAGAAGAAAAATGATTCAAAACCAATGAAAACCATCACCAATGGTAACGTGCATGCGAAATTGCGCGCTTGCGCTCAAAAAATTGCAAAATACCTAGTGCAGAAGTACTAAAAAATTTTGCCAGCGCTTTTTGTTTTAAAAAGCGCTGGGACCCTTGCGCTTTTTTTTTAAAAAAAGTGGCGTTTTTAAAAAAAAGTGCTTGAAAAAAAGCGCTGGCCATCCCTACTTGACATTTAACTTTACATTTGACTTGACATTTACCACTTGAAATTTGACTTGACATATGACTTGTTATTTGACTTGACATGAAATTTGTCACTGACATTGATCAGTTGACATTAAACTTGACATTTGACTTGGCATTTGACATGACATTTATCACTTGACATTAAACTTGACATTTCACTTGAAATTTATCACTTGATGTAAAACTTGACATTTGACATGACATTTATCACTTGACATAAAGCTTGACATTTAACTTGACATTTGACTTGACATTTGACTTGACATTTCACTTGAAATTTATTACTTGACATTTCACTTGAAATTTATCATTTGGCATTTGACTTGACATTTCAATTGAAAGTTATCACTTTGTATTCACCTTGAAATTTATCATTTGACATTTGACTTGACTTGACTTTAGACTTGACATTTACAACTTGACATTTGACTTGACATTTATAACTTGACATTTGACTTGATATTTGATCACTTGACATTTAACTTGACATTTGACTTGACATTTACCACTTGACATTTGACTTGACATTTACCACTTGAAATTTGACTTGACATATGACTTGTTTTTTGACTTGACTTGAAAATTGTCACTTGACACTTGACATGACATTTATCAGTTGACATTAAAATTGACATTTGACTTGACATTTGACATGACATTTATCACTTGACATTAAACTTGACATTTCACTTGAAATTTATCACTTGACATTTGACTTGACATTTGACATGACATTTATCACTTGGCATAAAACTTGACATTTCAGTTGAAATTTATCAGTTGACATTTGACTTGAAAGTTATCACTTGATATTTGACTTGATATTTTATCACTTTATTTTTTATAACTTGACATCCATCACTTGACATTTATCACTTGATATTTATCACTTGACATTTATCAATTGACATTTGTCTTGACATTCATCACTTGACATTTAACTTGACATTTCACTTGAAATTTATCACTTGACATTTATCACTTGACATCTAAAACTCGACATTTGACTTGACTTGACTTTAGACTTGACATTTACAACTTGACATTTGACTTGACATTTGACATGACATTTATCACTTGACATTAAACTTGACAGTTCACTTGAAATTTATCACTTGATGTTTAACTTGACATTTGACATGACATTTATCACTTGACATTAAACTTGACATTTCAGTTGAAATTTATCAGTTGACATTTGACTTGATATTTTATCACTTGATATTTTATAACTTGACATCTATCACTTGACATTTATCACTTGATATTTATCACTTGACATTTATCAATTGACATTTATCAATTGACATTTGTCTTGACATTCATCACTTGACATTTCACTTGAAATTTATCACTTGACATTTATCACTTGACATCTATCACTTGACATTTTTCACTTGAAATTACACTTGAAATCTATCACTTGACATTTATCACTTAATATTTGACTTGATATTTTATCACTTAATATTTTATCACTTGACATGTATCACTTGACATTTATCACTTGACATTTGGCCTGACATTTATTGCTTGACATTATCACTTGACATTTGACTTGACATTTATAACTTGACATTTGACTTGACATTAACCACTAGACATTTATGACCTGATAGTAATCACCATGCAAGGTCACATGCTCAGTATCACATCAAGCAGTTGAAGGGTGTGCTTCTAAAAGTACCGATCTACAAAAAATCGATTTTGAGATAATCGCGATTGAAAGTTTGGAGCATGCAATACCCATACATGGGTGTTGGGTATGGGAATTTTGGGTAAGGGTATTTCGGCCATATTGTTGGGTATCCACATGCATGGGTATAATCATTGATTATACACATAACACTAGCTATATAAAATTTAGGGAATTGTATTTTTGCAGTACAGTACATTTGAAAGGAACAAATTGGTAATAGCGTGTAGATCGGTATTTTTTAAAGCACAAAATCAGAAAGCTGTAGATCGGTACTTTTACCCATAATAAAAAAGCACAAAATGAGTTTTTGCGCAAGCGGACGCCGATCTGACATCGGTACTTTTAGAAGCACAAAAAATAATGTGCAGATCGGTACATTTCAAAGAACAGTTTTGAAAAAAGTGTGTAGATCGGTACTTTTAAAGACACAAAAGCTGAAAAAGCTTGTAGATCGGTACTTTTAAAATTTCAAAAACTGTAATTTGCGATTTTTTTGCTTTTTTCGACCCCCCATATCTCAAAATTGAATTTCGCACCCCCCACATATTATATATATTTTTGAAGCGCATTTTTATGGGGACCCCAAAAATGGTCCTAACTCAAATTTGAAAAATTTGTAGATCGGTACTTTTAGAAGCACACCCTTCAGTTGTTCAGGCATGTTTGCGCATTTTACACAAAACAAGCAAACTTGAATAACTTTTGTAAATCTCAACCAAAATCGCCAAAAATTGGCTCATTTGAAAGCTCTAGTCATGGCGCACATCAACAAATTTTTTTTTGCTGCATTTGTATTCAAATTTTAAATTTATTGAGGTTTGAAAATTTCAAACAGATACCGTCCCAAAGTGGGCGGAGCCTGTGAAAAAAATTCCCGAAAATAAGAAATGGCATCATATGCTCTTTTATATGAGCCATCAACCATGAAAATCGGTCGTGTTTCAAAGAAGTTATTGCAGTTTGAAGATTGTCGGGAGAACAAGAAGAACAACAACAACAACAACAACGAGAACAACGACAACAACACTACTTGAAAAAAAATCCGTAATAACTTCCTTCGAACTCAACCGTTGGATCTGAAAATTTGCATGGTGGTACTTTTCGACACGGGCTTTTTAATGGTGCAGTCGGTTCTGCACTAGCGCATTGCGTTCCGAAGTTATTGCGATTTTAAATTTGCGATTTCCGCATTTTGTTGTGTCCGACCATATTATGGGTGGGTCGCTTGCGCCCTCCCTCGGCAGCGAGGGATGGCGCTGGCGCGCCCACCCGATAAGATCGATCAGAGAACATTAAACGCGAAAATTCCAACTGTATCCAAATCATTTACTTTTTGGCACATCGCCAAAAAAACCAAAAAGTAAAAAACGGCCAAAACGGGTGTTGGTTGGCGATGGGTTCAACCCCGCCGGGCATGGACGATGTGGAGGCGGCGGTGAGCGCGTGCGAGCAGCAGTACAGCGTGCAGTCTGCCGAGCTGACGGCCGCGCTCGCCCGCCTGCCGCTGCAGAGCGACGCCAACGCCAGACGCGCCCTCGCCGCCGCCGACAGCACCATGCAGGTGCGCAGTTACTTTAGCTATTGCACTAGACCGTAAATCAGGGGTCTCCAAGATTTTGGCCCGTTTCGCCTTCCGTCAGTGTTAGGCATAACCAGGGGCAACAGGCAATGTGCCAATTTCTTTTTTGAAAAATATGAAATAACGCGTCTCACGCGTCGCGGAGTCTGTTTGGCTCGAAAAAAACCCATGATGGCGAGCCTACATCATCTGCGACGGGTGCGCTGCGCGCAGCACGGCCCGGCGTATTAGTGCCGCGGAGCGGAATTTTACCGCGGAGCGGCTGAGCCGTGCAGCGCCGCGGATTAAGTGAGGGTGTGTGACTGTTACTTTGGGCTGTACATGCGTACACGCAGTAGTGATTGCACTACTTTGGGCTGTATATGGGGCGTGCCGCCGATCAGACGCATCACTGCGTCTTTACTGCACTTAACGACGCTTACTAAAGGGGATGTAACAGCGAGTCTGTTAAGTGTGTGGTTGGCTCGGTGGTACGGCGCGCGTTTATCGCGCGAGGTGCCCTGGGTTCGATCTCACTGACGGTGGCCGGGCCTCGTTGCACAATTTAAATTGTGCGACTGGGCTCTTGGACATCTGCCAGAGAGACCTAACCCCGACGGGTGGGAAGCCTTTTGGCCCTCCCGGGGGCTGGATAGATTGCAAATCGCTCCTCCGGAGGAATAGATAGCTGAAATTTTTTCTGGGGGGGGCTCGCGGGGGCAAAATATGTAGGCTTTTTCAGTCCATAGAAGGCCGAAAGGGGAAAAAATCGCTAATAATCGGTAAAAAGTGGCCAAAAGTAGGTTTAAAATGGCTAAAAACAGGCATATATCCATGCATTTAGCCAGAGAGTACGATTTTGAAGGTGAAAAACTATAAAAAGGTGTGAAAATTAGTGATTTTGAGCAAAAATTGGGGCAAAATTTCTCAAAAACCACTCCAGATAGAGGCAGCTGCACTGCCAGTCTGGAAACCACTCGGAGGCTGATGCCAAGAATTCAGAATTAGGAATTAACAGTGGCTCAGGGACAGTGGCTCAGGGAGGAAGAGTGGTCCCCGGGATCGAACCCAGGACCTCTCGCGCGGTAAGCGCGAGCACTTCCACCTGAGCCACCGCTCAGTTAACAGCGAGTTAACAGACTCGCTGTTAACTGAGCTTTAGTAGTGAAACCGTGTGCGGGCAGTCTTATTACGTGACTGCCGCGCGTGCACGTGCGTTGTGCACGCGGAATTCCCCCTATTTTCTTTCCCTATTTCTTTCCGCCCCTATTTCTTTCTTCAGATTACTGCATGTACGCACGTCAGCGACCCCTGGCGTGCGTATATGCCGGAACACCCCCCCCCCCAACCCCCCCTCCAAACCCCCAATATGGTAATGATTTAAAATCAACGACGTCATATTGCCTCAGCAACTTATGGCGTCGTCACTATATGAATAACAAATGCATGTGCCACATCTACAAGTGTCAGTCCCGTGTGAAAAAGAGAATTATCCCCGCCAACGAGGACTGAATTTTGTATACCCTGGCAGTGCAGTCGCCCCAGATAGATTTTTCGGGGGGTCTTTGGGGGTAGTAGCCAAAAATTTTGCTTCGGGATAGATAGATAGCTGACGGATTTTGGGGGGGGGGCAGCCCCCCCCCCCCCCCGCCAGCCCGCCCCTAGGAGACCCCAGCGGTAAATCCTACTTTCCATCCAGTTTGGTACGCTGCCCACTTGCGCTTGGGAATGTTTTTAGGTATTGACCCCGCCTTGATGATGAACTCGGGTCAGGGTCAGCGGCGGAATGAATCAAAGGTTGAATGCCATGGGACTAAGTTGCACTCACTCGGGAGTATTGCTGAGATTGGGTGTGGTGGCTTCAATTGGTGTGTACTTATGTGTGTGTGTGGTACCACATTGTGATGAACTAAGGGCTGTTTGCGTGGGAATCA
The DNA here is from genome assembly GCA_964036195.1 of Sphaerolaimus hirsutus. Taxonomy (NCBI): domain Eukaryota; kingdom Metazoa; phylum Nematoda; class Chromadorea; order Monhysterida; family Sphaerolaimidae; genus Sphaerolaimus; species Sphaerolaimus hirsutus. The sequence goes on along the minus strand of OZ038455.1, from coordinate 267,266 downwards.
TAATTTGAAAATCTGGCGATAATTAGGCGATAATCTGGGGTTAATTCAGCAAGTAGAGAGGTACAATCCATTTGATGAGTGAGTAGTGATAAGTGGCTTCTGGACGGCAAGAACACCCAGATTCCTGTACCCACTGGAATTTTTCCCAGAAGTATTTTCCGTACATATTATCCGGAGATTGACAGAATTGTCATACTGTAGTTCACTTCATTGTTATTTAGGTGTGTGTGGATAAAGTAGATAACTGGGTTGAAGTGGGTGTCCTGCACTTGTTGCGACCTACGACAACGCCATAGGTCGCTGAGGCCAGCACAATGTCGCTGATACGATTTATGATACGATTTTTGTCCCTTATGACATAAATATTCATAAATATCCATGGTACGATTGTTACATCACAATAAGGAACAGTGCATGAATTTCAAGCGAACTTTTTAGATGTTTCTACACGACGAAACTGCACGTAGGGCGACCACTAAAGTGGAACTGCGCGCGTGCAGTTCTTATACTTGAGCCCAGTTAAGAGCGAGTCTCTTAACTGAGCTGTGGCGCAGTGCGAGAGCTCGCGTTTCCCGTGCGAGAGGTCCTGGGTTTGTTCCCGGGCCTGAAAGGTCCTGGGTTTTCTCCCAGGGCTACTTCTCTCGTTCCCAGCGCCACTCTCCTCCCTCAGCACCGATTACTACAGTGCTGGCAGGCTGCCATCTGGGTTTCCAGAGCGACTGTCTAGGTGCCGTGATAAGTGGAATAGCAAGTAAAAAAGTGAAGTGAAATGAATGTCAAAAGCTACCATGAACCATCAAATGTACCATGAAACAATAAAGTTTACTTCATTGTTACTTGCCATGTTTAATCTCACTTCTCAAACGTTAGTTTACATCTCCACTAACTTCAGAATTTGTAGATGGGTTTCTACAAAATACATCTTATAAGTTTGAATTCACAACTACTTATTCACATGCAACCCAAGCCAAGCTATAGGCCAGATGGAAAATACAGTCAATCCACTAGACTAGGGTCAAAACAGGACTGACCTTTTGGCATTGGGATGGGTACTTCAGGATCGGTAGTGCAAAATCCTGAAAAGTTTCGGCATCGGAATCCCGTTCTCACCCTATACTAGATCCCTTACCTTGACATTCAATTGTGGGGGGGGGGTGTAGTAAATTGCTCTTTTGGGGGGTGGTGTTCGCGAGTTCAAGAATAAGAAAAAGGAACAATCGATAAAAGTAGGTGAAAAATAGCTAAAAATGAGTAAATATATAAGGATATACAGTACACAAAATAGATAGATAGCTAGCTGAGCATCTAGGATAGATAAGTAGCTGAGCAGTTTGGGTGGGGCAGGGGTATCTTGAATTTTGACCCTCCGAGTGGTTGGATAGATAGCAAATCGCTCCTCCGGAGGGATAGATAGCTGAAAAATTTTCTTGGGGGGGAGTTTGGGGGGTTGTGGTGGTTCGATATATAGGCTTTTTCGGGGCATAGAAGGAGGAAAAGGGAGAAAAATCGCTGAAAGTAGGTGTAAAATAGCTGAAAATAGGCAGTTAGACACATGAACTAGTGATTTTGGAGGTGAAAATATATATATAGGTATGAAAAATAGCGATTTTGAGCGAAAATTGGGGTATAGTTTCTGAAAAATCGCTCCAGATAGGTGATAGCTGGGCGATTTGGGGGGGGGGGTTTAGGGGGTAGTAGCCCAAAACTTTGCCTCCGGGATAGATAGATAGCTGAGCGGCCTCCGGGATAGATAAATAGCTGGGCAGTTGGGGGGGGGGGGTTACCACCCCCCCCCCAACCCCCCCCCCATTCGAGACCCCTGGGGTGGGGAGTTACCCCCCTTTCTACCCCCGCTGCCAGTGACATAACCTAAAAATCGTGCTTTATTAAAACCGTCACCCCCAAACCCCCCTCAGGAGCTGTGCAGCGTAGTGGAGCAGGCGGAAGTGGCAGCCAGGGACATGCCCGAGCCGGTGCGGCGGGCCAAGGTGCTCAGCAGGATAAACAACTACAAGAGGGACAGGGCGGCGCTGCAGAACGAGTTGGACAACGCGCGCAGACAGTTTGGACAGCAGGTGCGTCTGTTTGTGTGCAGTGGATGGTGGGGCGGTTGGAGGGGAGGGGGGCGCGCAATTGAGTGTGTACCCAAGGGGTTTAGTTTCTAATTGAATGTTTTCCAGGGGTCTCCAGTAGGGTTGGCAAGCGATTTTTTTAAGCGATTTAAAAAAAAAAATTCCGATTTAAAAAAAAAATCGCAGCACCCATACCGATTTAAAAAAAATCACTGGCGAAAATTTTTGGTACTCTTGCACTAGGTAAAATGCAAATTTTCTTGCGCGCAAGCGCGCATTTTCATGCAAGCAATCCATCATTTGCTTTTTTCATTACTTTTTCAACTAATTTGGTGGTGTAGCACCCCTTTCTGTGTGCTTTTAAGCATGTAAGGTAGGATATGAATCATTTCGGAAAGTATTCATAGTTATGCTATGTGTTCTAACATCAAACATTTATGCAAATGCATCCATGTTCACTCCCAAGATTATTTTTACTTTGTTCTCAGCAAGAACGTGCAATTTAAATCGCAAATGATTGATGAGGTGTAATTCACGCTGCAAATATAACTAGATAATTATTCTGAAACTTAAAAATAACTGACTTTCAAGCTTTTCTAAAGCTATACAGTACTTGTATTACAACAAAAAGCATAAGTTTGCACTCCCTATCAATTTATATGCCTTTTCTTACCTTTAGAGGCGATTTTAGAGAGAATTGGGGCTAATTTCAACCCCAGCGATTGTTATCAAAAAAATCGATTTAAAAGAAAATCGATTTAAAAAAAATCGGGGTCGTAAAAAAAATCGTTTTTTTTCTAACCCTAGTCTCCAGTGGGCTGGCTACCATTCCATAACCGGCAAGGGTGGAATCTGTCTCGATTTTTGAGGAATTTTACTCCAATTTTTGCTAAAAATCGCTAATTTTCATACTTTTTAACCGATTTTCACCTTGAAAATCACTAGTTCTTTATTGCCTATTTTTGGCTCTTTTGTACTTTACGATTATCTACCTTTTTGCCCGCTTTTTTACACCGTGTATTTAAAAGTTAATGCTGGGACCGTGGTCTGTCAACAGCAGATCTTCTGTGGAGATTGATGGGAATATTATCAGCATTCGGCATCGGGATCCCATTTGAACCCTACTCAGGGACATATCCAGGATTTTTGAGCGGGGGGGGGCTGCTTGTTTACGGAGGCCGGTGAGCGAGAGGGGGGGGGGGCTCAGCCCCCCCCCCTAAAATTTTACGTACACAGTGGCGGAATGGCGCCATGGTGCTGGCGCCAGTAGTAGGCGCAACGCCACGGCGCCATTGGCGTTGGCGCCAGCGCCATGGAACGCTGTGTATGTATGTAAATATACATACAAATACAGCAAACAGCACTCAGTTGAGTGTATTTATAACGATATACAATAACCAATAATAACTATATCTGGGAGCTTTTGAAATAAAAAACGTTTAAAGCCCCATGTTGTTGAGAAAAACGTTTGTTTAAATACCCAGGTTTAAAAACGTCATCCTCATCCCTAATGTTACTGCAATATTAAATGCTGGGGTTTTGTAGATTTGGACCCCACGGGGGTTCATATAGATAGTAAATCGCTCCTCCGGACGGATAGAAAGCTGAAAAAAATGGGGGGGGGGTTCGCGGGGGTTCAATATATATGCTTTTCCGAGAAGAAAAGGGAAAAAATCGCTAGTAAAAAAAGTAGGAGAAAAACAGCTAAAAATAGGTATATATAGGTTAGGGATGGCCAAGGTTTTTTTTCAGAGGTTTTTTTTATTATAAAAAACGTTTTATTTTAGTACTAAGTGCTAGGTATTTTGCAATTTTTTGCGCGCAAGCGCACAATTTCACCTGCACTTTACCATTTGTGGTTGTTTTCATTGCTTTTGGAGCATTTTGAGCATTAAAGGTTCCATTTGTTTGTGCTATTATGTCATAGTAAGCCATGATGTGTTAGTATAGTATATAATATACAGCTCATGTGCCCTCACATACTTGTTCAGTGTGAAACACCACTGCCAATGTGTTAGCCTGGTCTTATATCCTTATTTAAGCACTTTTCCACACCCAACATCACTTGAATCACGAATGTTCAACAAAACGCGATATCCATAATAAGTCAACATAAAACAGATATTTTTGACAGAAATCACCACTTATAACGCTACCCCATGGCTCTAAAGCTATTCTATGGCTATATTTAACATCATAAAATACTGTCACCTGTCTGACTTACCTGTATCTGTTGACTCATGGCCATATCTGGGAGCTTTTGAAAAAAACCCGGTTTTATTTACCCGGTTTTATTTTAAAATAAAACCCTGTTTTTGAAACAAAACTGTTTAAACAAACAAACCTGTCGTTGAAAAAAAACCTTTTTCGGCCATCCCTAATATAGGTACACATAGTACAAAACATACCCAAAATCAGGCAATACGAAACATGAATTGAGGCCTCTACTTCTAAAAGTCGACAATTCCACAAAATGTGATTTTGAGTAAATAGCTTTTTTAGTGTCGGACCCAATTCCAGGCCCATGGTGCGTGTCCAATTTGGCTCTCTCATGCTTTGCATTAAGTTCCATATGTTGACAATAAAGTGTCAAATTTTCAGCCCCTGCTCTCAACCTTTATGTGAAAAATTGGGTGTCCATAAATTTCCATTCGGTCAATTCAAAACTGTTTTTGGGAGGGAATTGGACTTGTCGACTTCTTGTACTAACAAACATTTTTAATCCCGGGGAGGCCGAGACTGTCTTATGGGCAATTTATGCACTTGTCGACTTTTAGAAGTAGCTGTCCATAGTGGACATATCACATTTCTTGCTATTTTGTCCCATAAAAAAGGAAGCGGAGGGAGGACTTGTCGACTTCTTGCCCGAAATTTTTGCGTTTTTCTCCAAAAATGTCAAATTTGGCACTTTGCCATATGGGCATGTGAGGTCAAAATTTTTATGGAAAATGATAAAAAATGTGCGGAAGTAGCCCCAGATGACGTTTCCGGGCCTAACTCAAAATTTTCATATTTTGGACTTCTCGACTTCTAGAAGTAGACGCCTCAATTAGAATTTTGAAGGTGAAAAACTATAAAACGGTACGAAAATTAGCGATTTTGACCGAAATTGGGGTAAAATTTCTTTAAAATCGTATCAGATAGATATATAGCTGGTCGATTGGGGGGGGGGTTGTTAGGGGATAGTAGTCAAAATTTTGCCTCCGGGATAGATCGATAGCTGGCGGATTTTGGGGGGGGGGGGTAACCCCCAACCCCCCCCCCCCAACTAAACACCTGATTAAAGAGTAGCAGAAGCAGCGAGTTTGCAAAGCCATCGCGGTCACAGGCATCGGCGTCGCACTCGTCAGAGCTGGCGCGGGCGGCGGCGGACACTGAGCGGCTGGAGCGGGCCGGCCGCAGACTGGAGGACAGCGAGCGCCTGCTCGTCGAGTCTGAGCACATCGGCGCGCTCACGCTGCAGGACTTGGAGGTAGGGGCTGCTTTGCACGTTCGCTGTTTTTGGTACTATATGAGGGGTGTGCTTCTAAAAGTACCCATCTACATCTATCTGATTTTGTGCTTTAAAAGGTACTGATCTACATGCTATTACCAATTTGTTCCTTTAAAATGTACTGTACTACAAAAAATACGATTCACTAAATGTTATATAGCTAGTGTTATGTGTATAAACAATGATTATACCCATGCATGTGGATACCTAACAATATGGCCGAAATACCCATACCCAAAATTACCATACCCAATATCCATGTATGGGTATTGCATACTCCAAACTTTCAATTGTGATTATCTCAAAATCGATTTTTTTGTAGATTGGTACATTTAGAAGCACACCCTTCATATGTACTCATATATTGAACCCCTGCGAAACCCCATATGTTGAAATACCCCCTCACCCTTCGAAATACCCCCCCTAAAATGGCCACCATGAATTTATAAACCCCCTTGAAATACCTCCCCCCTAGTAGGGTTGGGACGATATATCGTATCGGATATCGACTATTTTTTTCATATCAAATATCAATATCGAAAATTTTGAAAAAATATCGAATATCATTTTTTCGATATTCTTATAGTCATTTTGACCTATTTGTGATCCCATAAAAAATGGCTGGAGCCAACAAAACGTGGACGCTGCAGCCAAACATGTGTATGCTTTAGAATGCACAAAGTAATATATTTATCATATAAATAGATACCGCATGCCATTTTCACATTGAGCTATCCAAAGTAGGATCAGTAAAAAAATGGCTGAAGCCAAACAAAAAGTGGACGCTGCCTCCACAGCAAATAGACATGAAGTGTGTCTCTCAAATGGACATGAAGTGCATCCCTCAAATGGACATTAATATATATTGGATGCACAAAAGCAATGTATCATTGCTTAGAAAATGGCATACACTTCACTGATAACACACTTTACTGTGGTTACATATCCCACCTGATTAAAAAAACTATTTGTATTACATCACAAGAGTTACATGTATTGACTGTTAAATGCACAAAAGCAATATATCATTACATCTGCATTGTGAGAAATGTCTCACATGGAACCCAGACTTTTATTTATTCAATAGTTTTCAAGGCAGATTACAGTGTTAGACGTACACATCCATGTAAAAAAAGTTTCACACCCTTCAAATATCTGAGACAAAAGGAAAAAAATTCACTCAAGTTTATCACAGCTGCGTGAGCTGTGCTATGTGTGTGTTTAAAACCAAAAAGCTCACGCTGCTATGATAAACTTGAGTGAATTTTTTCCTTTTGTC
>OZ038455.1:182222-260222 GCA_964036195.1 Sphaerolaimus hirsutus | reverse complement strand
GGATATGTAACCACAGTAAAGTGTGTTATCAGTGAAGTGTATGCCATTTTCTAAGCAATGATACATTGCTTTTGTGCATCCAATATATATTAATGTCCATTTGAGGGATGCACTTCATGTCCATTTGAGAGACACACTTCATGTCTATTTGCTGTGGAGGCAGCGTCCACTTTTTGTTTGGCTTCAGCCATTTTTTTACTGATATGCTTCTTTTGTGTGGCCAGTGGCCCAGGCTTCCCCGAATGACACCCAGTAGGTGTCTTGCTGAACAATATATATATGCTGGCGAGTAGATGGTGCCACTCCACAAAAATGGTGCCATTTTGGAGTAGATGGCACTGCTGTTTTGGAGTAGATGGCGCCACTCCATGAAAATGATGCTGTTTTGGAGTAGTTGGTGCCACTTCATGAAAATGGCACCATTTTGGAGTAGATGGCACCACTCCAAAAAATTGCACAATTTGAAATCATAACCCTTGAAGACCCATATAGTGGCAGTATCACATTAAACAGCACTATATTTTGATCAAAAATATGCAACCCATAACTTGGATGCGGGCCAAGTTTATATGTGACTGGGTGAATTTCATCCTACAAATATCAGCTGACATGGTGCCAGTGTGTGCCAATGATACTTGCATATGCGTTGTGTTAAATGACATATCTAAAACTCATTGAGAAATGTCTCTTAAACCAATATGGTCCGCCATTAAGAGTTAAGGAGTGTATCATAATTCTATGTACAACTATATTTGTGACAATAGCATTATGTGATTGTTCACAAAAAAATTAACTAGAAATATGGATCACAGTTCAGTATCCATTTATCAAAGTTTTTCAATTTAATTTTTTACTTGCCATTTCACTTCTCATTTGACTTTGTTGATTTTTGTTGCAATTCACTTCTCACTTCTCTTTTTACTTGCCATTTGACTGGACTTGAGACTTGACATTTATAACTTGACATTGGACTTGATATTTGATCACTTGACACTTAACTTTACATTTGACTTGACATTTCACTTGAAATTTATTACTTGACATTTCACTTGAAATTTATCATTTGGCATTTGACTTGACATTTCAATTGAAAGTTATCACTTTGTATTCACCTTGAAATTTATCACTTGACATTTGACTTGACTTGACTTTAGACTTGACATTTACAACTTGACATTTGACTTGACATTAATAACTTGACATTTGACTTGATATTTGATCACTTGACATTTAACTTGACATTTGACTTGACATTTACCACTTGAAATTTGACTTGACATTTACCACTTGAAATTTGACTTGACATATGACTTGTTATTTGACTTGACTTGAAATTTGTCACTTGACACTTGACATGACATTTATCAGTTGACATTAAACTTGACATTTGACTTGACATTTGACATGACATTTATCACTTGACACTAAACTTGACATTCACTTGAAATTTATCACTTGACATTTGACTTGACGTTTGCCATGACATTTATCACTTGGCATCAAACTTGACATTTCAGTTGAAATTTATCAGTTGACATTTGACTTGAAAGTTATCACTTGATATTTGACTTGATATTTTATCACTTGATTGTTTATAACTTGACATCCATCACTTGACATTTATCATATGATTACACTTGACATTTATCAATTGACATTTTTTTGACATTCATCACTTGACATTTAACTTGACATTTCACTTGAAATTTATCACTTGACATTTATCACTTGACATCTAAAACTCGACATTTGACTTGACTTGACTTTAGACTTGACATTTACAACTTGACATTTGACTTGACATTTGACATGACATTTATCACTTGACAGTTCACTTGAAATTTATCACTTGATGTTTAACTTGACATTTGACATGACATTTATCACTTGACATTAAACTTGACATTTCAGTTGAAATTTATCAGTTGACATTTGACTTGAAAGTTATCACTTGATATTTGACTTGATATTTTATCACTTGATATTTTATAACTTGACATCTATCACATGACATTTATCACTTGATATTTATCACTTGACATTTATCAATTGACATTTATCAATTGACATTTGTCTTGACATTCATCACTTGACATTGAACTTGAAATTTATCACTTGACATTTATCACTTGACATCAATCACTTGACATTTTTCACTTGAAATTTCACTTGAAATCTACCACTTGACATTTATCACTTGATATTTGACTTGATATTTTATCACTTAATATTTAATCACTTGAAATCTATCACTTGACATTTATCACTTGACATTTGGCCTGACATTTATTGCTTGACATTATCACTTGACATTTGACTTGACATTTATCACTTGACATTTGACTTGACATTAACCACCAGACATTTATGACCTGATAGTAATCACCATGCAAGGTCACATGCTCAGTATCACATCAGGCAGTAGTTCAGGCATGTTTGCGCATTTTACACAAAACAAGCAAACTTGAATAACTTTTGTAAATCTCAACCAAAATCGCCAAAAATTGGCTCATTTGAAAGCTCTAGTCATGGCGCACATCAACAAATTTTTTTATTGCTGCATTTGTATTCAAATTTTAAATTTATTGAGGTTTGAAAATTTCAAACAGATACCGTCCCAAAGTGGGCGGAGCCTGTGAAAAAAATTCCCGAAAATAAGAAATGGCATCATATGCTCTTTCATATGAGCCATCAATCATGAAAATCGGTCGTGTTTCAAAGAAGTTATTGCAGTTTGAAGATTGTCGGGAGAACAAGAAGAACAAGAACAACGACAACAACACTACTTGAAAAAGAAAATCCGTAATAACTTCCTTCGAACTCAACCGTTGGATCTGAAAATTTGCATGGTGGTACTTCTCGACACGGGCTTTTTAATGGTGCAGTCGGTTCTGCACTAGCGCATTGCGTTCCGAAGTTATTGCGATTTTAAATTTGCGATTTCCGCATTTTGGTGTGTCTGACCATATTATGGGTGGGTCGCTTGCGCCCTCCCTCGGCAGCGAGGGATGGCGCTGGCGCGCCCACCCGATATCAATTCACTGGTAATGTATACACATCCTAACAAAATGTGGGCTCTTGACACAGCAAACTGCAGCACAAGGAAGGCATCAGTTATATATTTTTCCCGGAGGCAAAATTTTGGGCTACTACCCCCTAACCCCCCCCCCCCCCAAATCGCCCAGCTATCTACCTATCTGGAGCGATTTTTGCGAAACTATACCCCAATTTTTGCTCAAAATCGCTATTTTTCATACCTTTTTATAGATTTTACCTTCCAAAATCGTGGTTCTGGTTCCTATTTGCCTATTTTCAGCTATTTTTAGTACTATATGCTGTTGTATACCCATCTTGAGCCATTTTACACCTACTCTTAGCGATTTTTCTCCCTTTTCTTCCTTCTATGCCCCGAAAAAGCCTATATATCAAACCACCACAACCCCCCCCCAAACCCTCCTCCCCCAACCCCCCAGAAAATTTTTCAGCTATCTATCCCTCCGGAGGACTCCATCCAACCACTCGGAGGGTCAAAATTCAAGATACCCCTGAAGGAAGCAATTTCACAAAACCTTGGCATGGCAGAGTGGCTAAAATTTTTTGGCTGTTTTTTATTCAAATGACAACCTTTGAAAAATATAAGTCAGACACCTGTAGTTGTAAGTGTCTGCTGCATAATTTTTCACCTGATATAATTTGATTCATCATGTTATTATTTCATTCTCTTATTTTGACTGTTGTGAGCCTTGTTTAAAAAGATGGTCAACCATGTTTGTGGCCAGATGGAAATACAATATGCCCTGCTGTACAAAAATATCGAAAATATCAAAATATCGAGCATATTAACATATCGATATGGAATATCGAGGGTCCATATCGTATCGATTTCGAATATCGAGTCTCTGGAAAAAATATCGAATATCGATATCGAAAAAATCATATCGTCCCAACCCTACCCCCTAGGGTTCATGACATTGCTGCGGTTTGTGATTCTGGTAATGCACAACGCACGTTAGAACAGGGTATATAAACATCTACATACTTAGACTAAGTCTGTAGACTCATAAAAGTGGCAGTTATTGATGAATTTTTCTACGACTGTGTACGTTACAAACAACAAATTAGTACTGGAAGTTCAAGAAATTTCTGGCGAAAAAATGAATCCCTACTCGGGATATCCCCTACCCATCAAAATTTCAACTATGAAAAAAAGACCCCCGGGGGGTATTCCGAGGGCTTCTCAAAGTACACCCTCCAAACGTACCCCCCCCCCCAGGAGCAGCGCAGCACGTTGCGGCGGGCGCGGGGGCGGCTGGCGGGCACGGACACGGACCTGGGCCGGTCTGGCCGCGTGCTCAACGCCATGGCCGCCAGGGTCGTCCAGCACAGACTCGCCCTGTACGCCCTCGTGGCCCTGCTCGCCCTCGCCTTCGTGCTCTTTGTGTATATCAAGTTGAGCTGATGCTCCATTCACTTGTGTACACTCTTTCCATTGTTTAAGTTAGTGTGTTCGAACGGGATCACGGATAATTTTCGCGGGTTTTTTGGCGCTCCCGATTACGTCCTAACTCGATTACGAAAATTTACTAATCCCTTTCCCGATTGTGAATATATTCAAAGTCCAATCGCGATTCCGAAAATATTCAAATTCCAATCCTGATCCCGATAAATTTTCCATAACTTCCCATATTTTTTCAAAATCTGCCCAATGAGTTTTTGCACTGTGAAATGGAAACCTCCAGTGTGAATTTTAATCCACTTATCTGGCATCCAATTTTGTTTTCAGACATTTTCAGAAAAAATATAGAACAAAACCCAAAACTTAGTCATCAGAAAAAATATCTACTAGAACGTGGTCTCAAAATCCTGATCTCGAGACCCCACTGTCTATACCGAAAATTAAAAAAACAATACTGACGCCGAAAGTCAATCCCGTTTGAACCACACTCGTTGCCATACAATTCTCTTGAATAAAACAAACGTTGCTTAGGCGCTGCACACACGAGTTGACATCGATTCCAGCGTCAACTCAGAGTCAACTCCATTTAGTTGACACAACCTATTTCTTAGTAGACATTTACGCAACTGCGTATGTGTTAACCTGTTTTTTGTTATTTTTTGGGTAGTTAGGTCTGTTTGTTCAACAATATTGTCAACTGCAAACAATACATTTTCAGAAATGAGTTGACCCAGCCTTCTTTAATGCTATTTGTGTGATTTAAATGTTCCTATGTTGTTAAGCAAAATCCATTTGATATTGTGACACTCAATTATTCATGTTAAAGTAAAGTATGATAATTTTATTTTCTTGTTACACATTGAAAAAATTTTAATTTGTGACATGTGTAATTGTGTGAATATTGTTTTGGTGATTCATGTAGTATTACTATATGGCAATTTTTTGATATAACAACATGTTTAAATGATGCCTTAATGATAGATAAAAAAATTATTTTGCATCAAACCAAAATTTATTTTTTATTGAACACAACAAATGTATATCATATTGCAAACAGTACCAGCAAAAAGATAAGAAAATTTGGAACACAGTGATCACTGAACAAAAAGAAATGCATACAGGAAACAAAATATATGATTTTTAGAAAATTCTATGTATAAATATTTCAAAGTTATGTTTTTACTGCAATTTAAATTATGTAATACATGTCATTTGATAGAGGAAAAATATTCAAACATATAGATTTTAAGTGTTAAGAATGGAAACATATTTGACTTTCAAAAATGATTTTTGAAAATGTGTGAAAAATTGCTGAGTTGAGCATGAATTCATGAATTTGACAAATACAATCATAATGATATGTCAATTGAGCAATTTGGCCATTTTATCCATGACAGTCTGCATTTACCAGTCTTTATCCACTTTTTCACCTTTTCCCTCACTACTCCAGCATCAAATTACATTTTTAGTAAGTTTTGTGATAAAATTATTTTTGAAGTTGACAAAGTTAAAAATTCATGGTTGTCAAGTGAGCGTGCGCGTACGATCAGTACAAAAACCTGATGTCAACTCAAGCAAAAAATTTGGACAAAAATGTTTTTCTAAACTTTATTATAATTTTTCATGTAAAAAGTTCTTCTATGAAAGATGGAGTAAATTGTTCTTTATCAGAGTCTCAAATTTCATACATTTTCAATAAAAAATGAATTAATAAAGGTACTTTTAGAAAGTCGGGGAGTGCAGTGTCAACTAGCAAAAAAACACACTTTTTCATACTTTTTTGCACTATTTTGGGCAGTTGACAATAAAGAGTGACTACTTGTGTCAATTGAATTTCTGTAAAATGAAAATGTCAACTAAAAATGTACACTTGCATGCACTACATACACATTTTTCATTAGTTGACATTTTCACTATAAAAATCAGTTATTTGAGTGCAGCAAAAATGTCAACTAAAGTTGATTTTTGCCTAATAAAATCACCCAATTGACAAATGTAATCATCAAGAAATGTCAACTGAATGAAAAACGTACACTTTTTAGTGCACACGTGTCATTTTAGTTGACTTGTCACTTTCTCAAAATTGTCAACTGTCCAAATTTTTCAGTTGACACAAAAAAAGTGTGCACGTTTTCAACTAAATAGGTTCTGGGGTCAACTCAAAAGAAAACAGTTGACTCTGAGTTGACTCAATCAACTTCTAAAAAGTAGCGTCAACCACCGTGTGGAGCGCCTTACTCCCAAATTGTATGACAATATATCAAACTCATGAAAGGTTGTTTTGGTTTATTATTCAGATGGGTTATGGTAGGTTATTATAAACACCTTCCCGGTCACGTCCGGCACCCATTTTTTGGTTTTACTTCTTACATCCTATCCCCAGTTCTAAGGCGCCCCAGAGGCTGAAACTTGGGGGTGATATTGGTGCAACCCCCCTCTACTTCGCATGAATTTGGGGGGTCGCGGCGACCCCTCTCAGGGTGTGTCTCCCTAAGTGCAAATTTTTTTTTGGCTTTTTTGGTGTCCCACAGGTCCAGCACCCGCTGATTTCTGAGCTGTGGGAGGGGTATAAATCTCAAATTTTGGGGTTGTGTTACCAACACCACTCCCCTACTATACACTTTTTAATAATGTGAGATTAATGCGAAAAAATTCTCAAAAATTTGCTTATTCTCTAAAAAACACCACTCCCCAATAGACGGATGACAAAAAATTCACTTTTTGGAACTTTTTTATTAGACACTTGAAGTGATGGTTTACGATACTTTGAAGGGAAGGGTTTGATGTTTAAAGTTATGTAAAGAACCATACCTTTAAAATGCCTGCATTGCAAAATTTACTTAGGGTGAATATTATGACATCATAATGACATCATTGCAGGAACAAAAATTTACAAAATTTACTCATTGAAATTCCCCCCAAGTAAATTTTGCAATGCATGCATTTTAGAGGTATGGTTATTTACATAACTTTAAACATCAAACCATTCCCTTTAAAGTATTGTAAACCAGCTCCTCAAGTGTCTTATAAAAAAGTTCCAAAAAGTGAATTTTTTGTCATCCATCTATTGGGGGGGTGGTGTTTTTTAGAGAATAATAGAATTTTTTAGAAATTTTTCACACTTATCTCACATTATTGAATAGTGTATAGTAGGGGAGTGATGTTGGTAACACATCCCCAAAATTTTAGATTTATACCCCTCCCACAGCTCAGAAATCAGTGGGTGCCAGACCTGCTGTGGGACACCATAAAAGCCAAAAAAAAATTTGCACTTAGGGTGACTCACCCTGAGAGGGGTCACCGCGACCCCCCAAATTCATGCGAAGTAGAGGGGGGTGTTGCACCACTACCTCCTCCAAGTTTCAGCTTCTGGCGCGCCCTAGAACTGGAGAAAGGGTGTCACAAGTAAGATCAAAAATAGGGTGCCAGACGTGACCGGGAAGGTGTTTACTAAGGGTGATGTCCGCCATGTATACATAAGCCGTTTTTGCAAAAGCCCGAAGATATGCTTATGAGTCTACATGTAGTGGCTGTGTTCAATATTCTCTCTTTCGTCTGGGTACGTCTTTATCGGAGAAGTGCATTTCCAATGGAAGACTGCTTTTTCTGGTCATAGCTATTGCTCCGTCTATCTGTGATGTTGCCACACCGCACACTGAAATTTTTCATTTAGCGTTCTAACGTTTTTGCACGCTGAACTACAAACGCTGAAATCAAAGTCTAAAGTACAAGCATTGAAGCATAAAAAATCGGAATTTTTAATATTTCGCGCGATTTGCATGCGAGTCGATATTTTTACGCTTCAGAAACGTTCTTTTCATTAGATTTTGATTTCAGCGTTTGTACTTCAGCGTGCAAAAACTTTCGAACGCTGAACCGACAATTTTGTGCGTACACACTAGTTTTCACCGTGACTTCGTGTGAAATTTTTTTAAATGCAAATTAATTAACGCGGTTGAATGATTTACTTAAATTTAAATTACTATTTAAATAAATTAAAGTTAAAATTTGATCATTTGAAAACTAGAACACATATAGCATACAATAAGAGTAGGCTGGATGTGGCCATTTCAGTTTTCACACTAGTCACGGTGAAAACTAGTGTGTGTAGGGCCATTTGCTAACTCGATCAATTCTTTTACAATTGACGTTTACTATTTCTTCGTTAATTTCACAATTATAAAATGGTGAAGTGAATTCGAATGCTTGAGGTGGTCGTTTATTGCTACTTTTCTGGCATCTGGTATTCTCCGGTCTTTTACAATGTAGAAATACTGAGAGGTGGATATACTTCTTACTTGCTGTGCAAAATGGGCTGCGCAAAAGAAAAAAATGTTTGTAGGGTTTTATTTGGCTGCAGTACACGCAGTTGAATTCGCAAATTCGTGTCAACTAAATGTTGAAATGTCAACTGAATTCAAAAGTATCACACATACTTAGAGAAACAACGAAAATTAAGTGTCATGATATGAACAGTGTCGTTGGAGTCGACAACGCTGCGACGAAATTAGTTTTTCAAGATGCCTATAACTTATGTCTGAAAAGCACAAATTATCTGAAACTTAAATTCAAATCTGAAATTTTTCCTGTAAACACTGCCGTAACATAACATATTCACAACAATGATTGTGTTCTCCCTTTTAGAAAAATGGCATGCTTTAATTATGATTGGCACGCTGCCAACGTGAGGCATCGCACAGTGGGGGTGCAATGTCCGCATGCCTGGGGGCAGTCGCAGCCCGTTAAAACGCCCTGAAAAATGTCAAGTGTCAAAAATCATTTCGGTTGTCATTTCACGGGGCATTTTCCATGACCCATTGCTTGACATTTGACAGTGTTCGGCACTGACACCTACAGTGCAGTACCTTCAATGCCCCCCCCCCCAGCTTGGACATGGCAGGCACGGGCGGAGGGGAGCTGCTGGTGACCGTGCCCACTGCGGGGCTGCACAACGACCTGGTGCTCGACCCCGTCGCCGACCAGCCCGACAACGACCCCGCCGGTGCGTCGCTCCACTTGTGTCTGGGGGGTTCTATGCATTTGCATACTTCTGGGGGAGGGGGGATATAGTTCAGCGGCTTCGGATTTTCTATTGGGGGGTGTTGGGGGGGTTGATATATTAGCTTTTTCAAGGTGTATGCAGACGGAAGAAAAGGTGAAAATCGCTAAAAGTTGACGAAAAATAGCACAATAAACACAAGAATGGCTGAAAATAGGCTATAAAACACATGAACTAGCTATTATCTATAAAAAGGTATGAAAATTAGCGAATTTGAGCGGTAATTTGGTTATAATTTCTCCAAAAATGATAGCTGGGCGGAGTTCAGGGGATAGTAGCCAAACATTTTGCCTCCGGTATAGATAGGTATAGCTGAGTGGTCTCCGGAATAGATGATAGCAGGGCGGTTTCGGGGGAGGGTGACACTCTTTTCTACCCCTGAAATTCCCCTGAAAAACCCAAAATTAACGTAAAATTTTACAAAATGACTCGCTCAGATGGATAGCATCCGGTATACACACACATTTGAGCGATAGGATCGGGTTACCCCCCCCCCCCCAATCCGACGCCCAAACCACGGCCCCATTGGAGACCCCAGCATCGTCACCAGTAGTTGCCTCCATTGCCAGGCATGGACACGATCTGCATCTCGACGCCCCCGCTGCACCTGGGCCCACTGGCGTCCGGTCACGGCGTTGGCGCACTGCCAAGTGCAAACTACACTGTAGGCGAGTGCAACCTGGTGGCACTCCCGCGCACTGGAGAGTGACCTGTCACGTGGCGATTGTCATGTGCAGTGTCTGAGTGTTCTGTTAAGTGTCGTGCTAAGTGTCTAAGGCAGCGTTTACACGGATTTTTGGGTGACGAGAAAAAACAAAAATTACACTTTAAAAAGTTTCATAAGTCGATTGTAAAGTTTCATATTTTTGAGAAAAAGTGTTTGAGTATATATCGTACATAAGTGTACATGCATGTCAAATTTCAGTCGATTCGGCTTGGTCATTAGATAATTATCGACTGTTGATTTTTTTTGTTGACGCCGGGAGTTGTCGGAAGCCGAAAACGATCGCCGACAAATAGGCAAAAAATTGATTTTCACGTTGTGCCAAGTGTGACGATTACAAATTGTCGTCACGCACAAAATGGACCAAGACCACAAAGTGGTCGATAGTCAGCAAAAGCTGTGAATGTGTTTTTTTTGTGACGACATCTGTCTTACCATAAAATCTATATTATTTTGACCCTCCCTCCAATAAAGCTACCCCTCTTATAGTGTGATTCGTTTGGGCACGTTGTGTGAGTATAATGTGACCCTCTCCAATAGTGTGACCACAGCAATGGCGGCAAAGAGCACCATGGCGCCATTGGTGCTTGGCACCCTTTTCTCTGGCGCCTGGCGCCACTATTTTAAATGACGCCATGGTGCCAATGGTGCTTGGTGCCATTTTTCCTGGTGCCAATTTGGTGCCAAGTTAGCCACCCATTTATTTCACATCGGCAGCAATATCCGCGGCTATGGGCGGATCGTAGAGCTGAAAATTTGTATATATATACAGTCGTCCCCGGGTTAACGGTTCCCCCACTTATCGGGTTCCCCGTGTTAAGGGGTGGAATTCTGCAAAACGGGGACACGTGAGAACAAAATTCCCCGGATTGTAGGTTTCCCCGCATTCCCGGGTTAGCGGGTGGGATTTGTGAAAAACGCCTGCATTTTTATATAAAGAATGGCTCGGTTATAGGGTATTTTTGGCAGTGAATGAAAGAATATCATATAGAATATCAAAATTTCGAATAAAATCGAAGAATCGACTTTTTTATATTGAATATCCAAAATTGTGAAAAATGTAGAACATGCGACTGTTTTTCCTATCAGATATCGATCATTTTTCCTGTTGAAAATAAAACTTTCTAAATCTTACATCCCCCGGTTATCGGGTTCCCCGCATTATCAGGTGTGTTTTCAATAATTTCACTCCACCCGATAACCCGGGGATGACTGTAGTTTTAACACCCCTCTACTCCACAACATTGGGGGGAGTCATGGCGACTAACTACAGGCTCGGTCGCCCTATATGCAACAATTGTTTGTGGCTTTTTCAGTGTCCCATACAAGTTCACCACCCAGTTGATTAGCTACACTACAGTTGGCCATATCTTCCATTGTATGCATTGTAATAAGCTAAAATTTTGGGGATGTCTTGGCGGGGCAGGCCTATACGGCTATTTACACAGGTCCTGGCCGGGGACCGGGACCCGGCAAAAAAATAATTTTTTTCAAAAGTGAATAGTTGGTGTGTATGGGTTGTTTGCATGTTAATAAGGTGAATTATCACCAAATTAGCATGCACAAAAATGTTTTGAGACGGTTACACGCGCTGATGCATTTTCTTTGGGGGAGTGTATAATTTTTGTTGGATTTGTCTGAATTTTGGCATGTGAGTACTCCTTCATTTAGTGAGTACACATGCCAAATTTCAGCTCAGCGCAGTGACCGGTTGTTATTTTATTTATACTTCAATTTTTTTCAATCACTGTATTTTTGTATAGTGATTGAAATCCTGCTGGGGTATTTTTATTTTTTGTTGGGTCCCGGTCCCCGGCCGGGACCTGTGTAAATAGCCGGCCTATTACGCACAAATGCCTGTTATGCACATTTGCCCATTACACACAAAATTGTGCCGCCACACATCTGCCCGGTATGCACATGGCTGATCCTCTTTGCATACCGGGCAGATGTTCACTTATGTCATTGTGGAACTTTTTTCACTTCACTAATATCTGAAAATCACTTGAAAAAGTGTCAAGTGAAAAAACCCTGGTGAAAAATGGCAATTTTTGACCATTTTTTTCACATGACAATTTATTGAGTGATGTTCAAATATGAGTGAAGTGGAAAAAAGTTCACTAATGTCATTGCGCAACTTTTTTCCACTTCTCTCTTATCTGAAAATCAATTGAAAAATTGAAAAATCATTTTTGACGTTTTTATTCACTTCACTTTTTCAAATGATTTTCAGATATGAGTTAAGTGAAAAAAAGTTGCGCGATGACATAAGTGAACATCTGCCTGGTACGCACAAAGCATCAACCATGAAACCAGAACATTGTAAACTAACTTTTAAAGTGTGGAGCAAAAAATTGTTTTTAAGTGAAATTTTTGGTAGTGATGGAAAAGCGCCATGGCGCTGGCGCCTGGCGCTAGCGCCAAAGCAAAAAGCGCAAAAATTACTTTGTTAACAATGTCCCTGTGATTGCATGGTTATTCAACACTTGTGCCCAACGATGGGTAAGTTCATCAAAAAAAAACACTTTCTGTGTTTTGAGTTTTTCAAAAATGAATACCTGTGTTTTGAGTTTTTTTCTTGAAAAAAACTTGAGTAACTCTGTTTTTATTTCTGTGTTTTTTGTAAAAACTCGAGTTTTTTGAGTTTTTTCTAAAAAAACTCAAGTTTTTTTCCAAAAATTCAAGTTTTCCCCCCAAAAATTTTGATTTACAGCATTTCGATCTGGAAACAGTGGTTTTCTTATAAAATATTGGTTTTGCACATGTTTTCACCCCACATAACATTTGTTTATTCATTCCAGTGTCAAAAAAGTCCATAAAAATGTCCACAATGAGGACATCAACATCACAACACCAGTAACAAAATGCCCAGAAACGACAATTTACGCAGTACTCCAAAATTCTTCAATGGATGTGCACTGTATGGAAGACTACGGAATTGATTTGAACTACAACTACCATATTACCTTGAAATACCCCCATGGGCATTATTATTTCATCAGAAAGTTTTGTAAGGATCATAGAAAATAGTAGGCATTTATGTACCCAAAACAGGTTATAAATGCGTACAAACAGGATATATTTGAAACAAACATGTAGATAGCTACACAACCTAGTACAGTCTATGTGTAGCTGCGATGCAAATTAGCAGTAATAAATACATCATGTACATTGGAGGGGGCTATTTCAAGGGGGGCAGGGCTTATTATTTCACCAGTCCATTTTGAGGGGAGTTAATTCAAGGGGGGGGGGGTTAATTCAAGGTAATAAGGCATACTTAAATGTTGAAACTTAAATTGTCAAATCCACCACGAGATGTGCATGCCATCTTGAATTTATTTTGTACCATTATAAAATATGAATACATTATGTACATAAATATTTACATACTATAGATGCTTATCTTATCTTGTTTAGTCAACTGAATTAATGTGCATTCAACCGCTTCGCTGAAAAAAAACACAAAAACTCAAAAAACTTTTGTGTGTTTCCGTGTTTCTGTGTTTCTGTGTTCTCCAAAAAAAAACTCATTTGAGTTTTGAGTTTTTCAAAATTTATGAGTTTCCGTGTTTCTGTGTAAAACAAAAACACAGAAACTCAATGAGTTTCTGTGTTCAATTTCTGTGTTTTTTCCATCGTTGCTTGTGCCATCTAATCCAAATGATGTAAGGCTTTATGTGACTATTCATTGGACTGGTAACACTCTTCACATAGGTTTTAGCTCAATCACTATCCTTGCAGTTTTGTTGAGGCAGGGCCAAAGGACCCTGTCAAGTGAAAAGTTAAGTAATAAACATCATCCAAACTTTCATAAATACAACTTTGTTAAGTGTCATGCGATATGTCAAAAGTTCAATCAAAATAAGTTCTTTTTATTTTGATTGACATTTTACATCGCAGTCACTTCTTGACATTTGACACTTGATTTTACAGGGTGTGGAATCACCTTCTGAAGCCATTACAACAATGGCAATCCAAAATTTGAAACCTCAAAATCATGTGTTCAAAAGTAACTAGCAAACTCGCAACTGCAATATCCTAGTAGAAAAATTGAAAGTATTCCAAAAAAATTGAAAACTTCATTTGAAAATTTGAAAATTATTTTAGGGGAAAACTACTAAATTCCAAAAGTAATTTTAAAAAACACCTAAAAATCTTAGCACTTTTTACAGATGGTTTGCTATAGTAAGCCCAAACGCCCCGCTGTAAAATATCAAGACAAAAATAGCAAAAGTGACTGGAGTTCACTTATATCTTGCGCCAAAAACAAATTAATAGCAGCGCATTAGCATTGCTGCATCTGCATATATGAGAAGCAAAATTTTTTTGGCGCTGGCGCTATTGGCGCTTGGCGCCAACATCCTCTGGCGGCATTGGCGCTCGCCGCCGTAGTCTAGAAAAGCGCCATGGCGATTTTGGCGCTTGGCGCCATTTTGCTCTGGCGCCATTGGCGCTCGGCGCTGGGGTTCGGAAAAGCGCCGTTGCGCTTGGCGCCAAAGTCCTGGCGCTTTTTCCATCACTAATTTTTGGTCTGCGATTTACAGTGGGGGTGGGTGTCCTACTGAAAAAATTTCAATTAGCAGAAGTAGGGTTTAAACCTGATTCAGTTTTTGTATCAGATATGTTCTCACAACTTTTTTAAAATGCAATTGAGTGGTGAACTTGGTTGAGACACTTGGGTCATTTTTTAATAACCAACAACTTTATACACAGAGATCCAAACTGTAGTGGGTTGTCGGGAGCTGCCCCACTGGTGTATAGTGGGGGTGGGTGTTGCCAAGATATCCCAAAAATTTTAGCTTTCTACCACCCCCACAGCTGGAGATATGGCCTCATTGGTGTAGCCAATCAAGTGGGTGGTGAACTTGTATGGGACACTGAAAAAGCCACAAAGAATTGTATAGAAGAAGACAAAGTGGGTGGTGAAATTGTATAGACAAAGAAGAATATAGGGCGACCCAGCCTGTAGTTAGTCGACATGACTCTCCCCAATGTTGTGGAGTAGAGGGGTGTTAAAACTATATATATATTTACAAATTTTCAGCTCTATAATCCGCCCATAGCTGCGGATATTGCTTCCGATGTGAAATAAATGGGTGGCTAACTTGTCTGGGAAGGTGTTTATATACCCCCTTCAATTTGAGGGAGGGAATTGATCATTAGCAAGTTTAGATGTGACTAGCAAATTAGCGCAGTTCAGTCAAGTGGCACAGGTGCCATAATAAGGGTTCCCACATGCTTTAGTGTGATTATAAAATAAATATCCATGTGCCGTCATGCCCCCACAAGCAGATTCACTTTCAGCTATCTATCCCTCAGACGATCGGAGTGATTTGCTATCTATCCAACCCCCGGAGGATCAAACTCTAGAATACCCCTGCCCCCGGGGAGTTATTTTTTTGTCAGAACTTTTTGAGGGGGGAGTTATTCGAGGGTGAGTTGATTTTTCATCAGAATATTAACTAAAATACATGATAAATATATGTTATAAATAGGGTTGAATTAGTTGCATAAACTGGTATTTCAGTATAATAATTCATAAATTCATGCAATGAAATGAATGCTAGTCAAAGTATGCTGCAATAAATGTATCCTTTTAAAGAAAATATGCATAAAAACATTTTTTGTATATGGACATCGTAGTCACCCATTTAAGAGGGGGGAGTTATTTTTTCCTCAGCCTGCTAACAGTATCAATCCTGTATCCTGTATCAATAAATGTGCCACCATGCCCCCACAACCACAAGCAGTTTCACTTTCAGCTATCTTTCATTCTGGAGAATTGATTTGCCATCTATCCATCTCCCAGGAGGGTCAAAATCCAGCATACCCCTGTGGTATATGTTGATAATTAACATATAAATGGATTTCTTTTGACAGAAATCACCACATTTAATGCACCCCCACTGCTCCACACAGGGGTAGGTAGATTTTGATCGTCTGGGGGGTTGGATAGATAAATAGCACAACAATCCCCTGAAGGGATAGATAGCTGAAAAATAATATGGGGGTGGGGATTCGCGGGGGTTCAATATATAGGCATTTTCGAGGTATAGAAAGCAGAAAAGGAGAAAAATCGCTAAAAGTAGGTGAAAAATAGCTCAAAACAGGTATGTATATAAGCACAAATACTACAGTAAATAAGCTGATAAGTGGCAATAAAACACATGAACTAATTATTTTGGAGGTGAAAATCTATAAAAAAAGGTATGAAAATGATAAGCGATTTTAAGTGAAAGTTAGGGTAAAAGGCACAGTTGTTCAAATGCATTTACATACACTCAAAGAATACATATACTCGAGCACTTTATAAATACATATACATTAAAAAAGTACCCATACGCACCTGTACGCATACTTTTGAAAAGTAAACATGTACAGAAAATTATATTTTTTGTTGCTAGAATTGCAATTTTTTGTTGCTAAGAAAGTTGTTGCTAATAAGAAAATCTTGAAGAAATCATATCGATTTTCTAAAAAACTACTAAAATATCACTAAAACTGACATCTATTATTTTTTCCAGTGTAAAAATTGTTATCACATGTAAAAAGTAGTAGCTTTTGCATTTTCCATGAAAAAGTACCCACTTTTACATAATCTATGAATAAAAGTACTCACTTTTGCATTTTCCAGGGAAAAAGTGCCTGATTTAACATTTTCCTGGAAAGAAGTAATTTACTCACATGTACTAACAGGGCTGTATCCAGGGGGGCGGGGGGGGGGGGGCTGCAGTCTCCCTCCTGGGCTGACACCAAATGTCACAGAAAATGCTACTTTGACATTGAAATTGTAAGGTTTGTATAAAAAATTTTGCGCGCAAGCAAGCAAATCTCTGCCACACAATGTATTTTCAGCGGATCGGCCCACTGTAGGGTTCAAACGATATGACTTTTCAATATCGATATTCAATATTCAATATTTTTTCAAAATTTTCGGTATCGATATTCGATATTCGATATTTTTTTCTGAAACTCGATACTCGATATCGATACGATATGGAACCTCGATATCGATATTCAATATTCGATATTGAAAAATGGTCGATATTTGATATTTCGATATTTTCGATATTCGATATTGCGATATGATTTTGGTATAGCAAGGCATATTTCAAGTGGCATATTGTATTTCCATGTGGTTGCACACATGTTTAATCATCTCTTTACTGAAATTTGCAAATGGTGCAAGTGATTTTAACAAGCTTTACATCACTCAAAAAAAACATGATGAATCAAAGTGTATCAGACAAATAACAATTGGTAGATATTACAGTTCATCCTAACCTAATTGCTTAAGGGCATGTTGCAAAAAAAAAGTATATCAGCATTTTCTGGCTTCAAATTTAGCACTCCAACAACAATGACATTATAAATACTGTACTTTTACTCATCAAATACAATACTATAAGCACATCAGATCAACCATAAACATCTCAAAATGAAAATGAAAAGTAAATTTGGGGACACAATACAGGTTCGATATATCGAAAAAATGGTCAATATTTGATATCGATATTCAATATTTTTTCAAAATTTTCGATATCGATATTCGATATTTGATATTTTTTCAAAATTTTCGATATTGATATTCGATATTCAATATTAAAAAATGGTCGATATCCGATATTCGATATTCGATAAGATATATCGTTTAAACCCTATCCCACTGTAGATGCAAATCCCTGAAAATGCCATCAAAATGTGCCTATCGCTGTGTATGTAGGGTTCAAACGGGATCCCGATCCCGATCCCGGATCCCGTGAAATTCCGGGATTTACCAGTCCCGATCCCGATCCCGATCCCGAAACCCCAATCCCGATCCTGATCCCAATCCCGAAATCCAAAAATACCAATCCCGATCCCGATCCCGAAAATTTTCAAATCCCGATCCCGATCCCGAGAAACTCCCAAGTCCGGGATCCCGATCCCGGAAAAATTAGTGGAAATTATAAAACGTGAAATAATGACGTTTTTGAATGCAAAAAAGTGGATGAAAACCCCCGGTGCCCAGTGTCAATTTTATGCCACTTTTCTAGCATCCAACAGTGTTTTGAGACCTTAATGAACAACTGTGAATGCCAGAAAAATGGCCAAAATCGCTATCCCTAGAACCCAATCCCGATCCCGGAAAAATGCCAATCCCAATCCCGATCCCGTGACCCCAATCCCGGCCAATCCCGATCCCGATCTCGATCCCGAAATCTCAAAAAACCAATCCCGATCCCGATCCCGATCCCGAAACCCCAATTCCGATCCCGATCCCGAAATCTCAAAAAGTGAATCCCGATCCCGATCCCGAAAAGTCAATCCCGTTTGAACCCTATGTGTATGTATGTATATTTTCATACATATACAGCAGGTTTTGGTGCCAGTGCCAATGCCAATGGCGCCAGCGCCATGACATTCCGGCATTCCGTCACTCTGTAGGAAAAATTTTAAGGGGGATGGGGCTGAGGCTCCGTAAACAAACACCCCCTCCCCACTCAAAAATCCTGGATACGTCCCTGTGTACTAATGAGTACAGGTAAAAAAAGTATTTTACATTTTCTGTATTTGGCGGTGAGCACCAAAAAGTATTAATCGTATTCATATAATTTGAAAAATGTTCAGTGTTTTTAACTACTCTGGTAAAATTTTGCAAAAAAATTGACTCTGGGACAGATAGATAGATAGCTGGGCAGGTTGGGGGGTTACCCCGTTTCCTACCCCCATTGTATGGCTAAACATAACATAAAAAGTACTGCCAGTTGGCTGATATTCATGTAAAAACAATTTAACTAGTAACCATATTTGGCAGTAGGGTTGGGAATTTCAAATATGTTCAGGTATCGGGTATTGGTTCCAAAAGTTCGGGTTGGGTATCGGGTATCAGTTCCAAAAAATGTGTGGTTGGGTCGGGTCGGGTTCCCAACCCTATTTGGCAGGTTTCAAAAAGACATCTATTTAAAAAAAGACATGGTTATTAAAAATGATGTCTTCTCGTCAAATGATGCCTTAAGACAATTGTTTCTGGCACCTTTGACCCCTGTTTTATTCTTTTCAGATGCAACATGAAACAGTTTTTTGAATGACACCATTTTTGCCACTTGTCACTGTCGCAGTGATAGATATCACTAACCTAAACAGAAAAATGGTATCCTCACACTTTTCTCATCATTTTAAGTGCTCAATGGTCAAAATTAGATAAGAAATGAATGAGAAATAGCACATTAAAGTTGACCAGTTATTCGCAATTTTATTTATTTGTGGACGGGCCTCGCTAGCGAGGCTGCCGACAAAAAAGCCTCGCTACCGGGGCTGCCGACAAAAAGTTCAACAAATCGCAACTCCGCGGAGAAATCCGTGGTGAGATTGTCATCACAAGCTGTGAACGCGTTTTTTTTGTGATGACAAAAACACCATATTTATTTTAAAAAAGATTTTAAAAAGGCCAACAGTGTGGGGCACAATATGCAAACAAGTAGTGCCATCAATACCATTGTATTATCTTATTAAATATAAATGTAATATTAGGTGTATGAGGTCATCTGTCCAACAAAATGCTTGTCGGCAGCATCGAGGCTAATTTGTCAAGGCTTGTAACGAGGCTGATTTGTCGTCACACATGTAAAATTTGTCATTTTCATCGCAAAAACGTCTGTGACGACACAAATTTTCTGTCGTCACCAAAAATCCGTGTAAACGGGGCCTAAGTGTCCTGGTCAATGTAATGCGAAGTTTTGAAAGTCATGGAAAATGTCAAGTGACATACACAGTGTTTAAGTGTCCCATAAAATGTCAAGTGTCAAAAATCATGGAAACTACCCTGTAAAATGTGAAATATCATCCAAAATATGCCCGGAAAATGTGAAACTGTTTCAATCTCGCACCACTTTGGACACTTTGCATGCCAATTGTCACTTGTCAGTCGGTTTTCCAGCGTGTAGGAGTGCCCCAGGACGTGGACCAGCTGGTGGCCAGCTACGAAGGGGAGGCGCTCGTGCAGCGATTGGAGTTCGTGGCCGACCACGCCCCCGGCCTGAGGCAGCACGTGCTCACCTTGCTTGCCGCTTACCTCAAGGTGTCTAGGGGGTTGAGTACGGGGTTGGGTGGGGGTAGGGTATGTCAACAATTTTTTTACGGAAAACGGAAAAGGAAACTTTTTTGCACTTGCCGGAAAGTTATGTCACATCAGCGGACATCATACTGAGTATGGAGCCCTACCTGAACTAAACCAAAAATTATATGACTAGGGATGGCAAGCACTTTTTTTAAGCGCTTTTTTTTTTTAAAAACGCCGCTTTTTTTTAAAAAAAAGCGCAAGGGTCCCAGCGCTTTTTTTTAAAAAAAAGCGCTGGCAAAATTTTTTGTACTCATGCACTAGGTATTTTGCAATTTTTTTGCGCGCAAGCGCATAATTTCACATGCAAATTGCCATTGGTGGTTGTTTTCATTGGTTTTGTAGCATTTTAGTGGCATTGCTTCTAGTAATAATAAGTTGAGGAGATATGTCAGTGTTGTAAATAATATCCAGCCAATGTGCTTCCACTTTTCTACAGTGTGAAACATCACTGTCATGTATTAGCCTTCTTTTATAGCCAAATTTAAGCACTATTCCATGCCTTACATCACTTGCAGTCAAGGAACATTCAAAAACGGCAATATACATCATGAGTCAACATAAAATTAGATTTTTTTGGCAGAAATCAGCACTTATAATGCTATCAGATGATTACACAGCCATTGTATGGCTATATATCATCACAAGTACTGCCACTTGTCTGATATACCTGTATATATTGACTCAGGGCCATATTTGGGAGCTTTTTAGGTAACGTCTTGACATTTTTTGAAAAAAAGTGAAAAAAGCGCGTTTTTTAAAAAAAGCGCTTTTAAAAAAAAAGCGGGGCCGTTAAAAAAAGCGCTTTTTTTCCATCCCTATATATGACATACTTGCTGTCAGCCGAGCCGATTACCGTATTTCTTCTAATAGAAGAGCGCTGTTCTATTTTTTCGTCAACTTTTTTACCTGCCGTTCTGTTGGAGGTGCCGTTCTATTGGAGGCTGCCGTTCTATTTTTGCCACCAATATTTTTCACACAGTTTTCATTTCAACATAGGTTTTTTAATGGAACATGAACGGCGCAAGACCAGTGCACAAGTAAACCCGGTGCACAAGTAACAATGTTCGGTGCCAATGTAGACCCGGTGCTTAGCTGCGGCCCCCGTAATGGATCTTCATGGACACTGCAGGGGTTCAGTATGGGGGGGTTGGGTTAACCCCCAAACGCTCCAGCTATCTACATAAATATGTATCTAGCGATTTTTTTCACTTTTTCCTTGTGAAGCTTAAAAAACTCCATATATTGAACTCCTGCGACCCCCCCTTCCAAAAACAACAAATATACACATGATTAGTGATGGAATGGCGCCAAAGTACGCCAAACCATGGCGCCCTTCTACTATTTGTGCACCGGGTTTACTTGTGCACCGACACACCCCCACATGAACAACATTTTAATATTAGAGCATCAATTTTGAACAAAACCAAATGTGAAAACAACCCTAAATCATAGTTGTGCACACCTTGGATGACGGTGTGTCGGTGCCCAAGTAAACCCAGTGCACATATTTACGAGTATATGTTGACCACATTGTAAATATATTTAGGAGCCTTTGAAAAAAAAACATTTTATCAAAAAAACATAATTCTTTAAACTCAGGTCATTGAAAAATACGTTTTTTCCATCCCTTGTCGGGACCACTACAAAATTCCGGGACCGGGACCGGGACCGGGACTGGCTGGTCGGACCGTGACCGGGACCGGAACCGGGACTGGCTTTTTTGATTGTCGGGACCGGGACCAGGACTGGGGCTTTTGGGACCGGGACCGCCCCAGTCCCGACTTTTTGCCGAACAATGTACCGGGACTGCGGTCCCGTTTGAACCCTACTGTTCGTTCCTGCCGTTCTATTGGAGGTTGCTTTCTATTTGGAGGTAGCCGTTCTATTAGAAGAAATACAGTATACACATTGTTTATTTAAATGGCTTATTTTTTCTGTCCATCAGGGGTCTCGAATGGGGGGGGGTTGGGGGGGGGGTTACCCCCAAACCGCCCAGCTATCTATCTATCCCGGAGGCCGCTCAGCTATCTATCTATCCCGGAGGCAAAATTTTGGGCTACTACCCCCTAAACCCCCCCCCCAAATCGCTCAGCTATCTACCTATCTGAAGCGATTTTTCAGAAACTATACCCAAATTTTCGCTCAAAATCGCTATTTTTCATACCTATATATAGATTTTCACCTCCAAAATCACTGGTTCATGCGTCTAACTGCCTATTTTCAGCTATTTTAAGTACTATATGCTCTTGTATACCCATTTTGAGCTATTTTACACCTACTTTTAGCGATTTTTCTCCCTTTTCTTCCTTCCATGCCCCGAAAAAGCCTATATATCAAACCACCACAACCCCCCCCCCCCAAACCCCCCCCCAACCCCCCCCCCCCCCAGAAAATTTTTCAGCTATCTATCCCTCCGGAGGAGCGATTTGCTATCTATCCAACCACTCGGAGGGTCAAAATTCAAGATACCCCTGCTGTCCATAATTAGTGTTCAAACGTTATGGCGCGCCGCACACTGATAATTGGCAAGACGAATTCGCACGTTTTTTGAAAGTCATAACTCGTAACTTTTTAGAGAACCTTAAATCGTCCGAACCGCACGAAATTTGGCAGGTTTTCCGTCGTGTACCAACAAACTTCGTCCGAACCTACTTTGTTTTACGTACATGCGTAACTAAAAAATATCCGAATTCACATTGACGTGCCTGAATGTGTATCATGAATGATTTGATGTAGAAAATGTAATTGTTGTGCAGGAAAAGACCCATCAAGTGGCCGCGTACGAGCGCATCATGGCGAAACTGATCTCCATGCAGCCCAGTGGAAACGCAGAGGTGGGTATCGAAGCAATGTTCGTGCCGATTGGTACAGCACCCGCGGGTAGGGTTCAAACGGGATTGACTTTTCGGGATCGGGATTGGTTTTTTGAGATTTCGGGATCGGGATTGGGGTCACGGGATCGGGATTGGAATTGGCATTTTTTCGGGATCGGGATTGGGGTCTTGGGATAGAGATTTTGGCCAATTTTCTGGCATCCACAGTTGTTCATAAAGGTCTCAAAACACTGTTGGATGCTCAGAAAAGTGGTATAAAATGGACACTGGGGTTTTTTTCGTTCACATTTTTGCATGCATTTGCATGCATGCATCACTTTTTATAATTTCACGAATTTTTCCGGGATCGGGATCCCGGACTTGGGAGTTTCTCGGGATCGGGATTGAAAATTTTCGGAATCGGGATCGGGACTGCAAAATCCCGGAATTTCACGGGATCCGGGATCGGGATGGGGATCCCGTTTGAACCCTACCCGCGGGTGCCAAGTGCACGGCTAGAAAAACAACTTTTTAAAGTAATCTCAAAACTGACAAGCAAAGAGAGAAATGGCAAGCAAAAAGATAGCTGGCAAGTTGTCGGCTAAATTTAAGAAATGTGAACCGCTCCATCGAAAAGGTTTTTATTATTTTGTGTTATCTTTTGATATCTATATTTTTTACGCTTTACTGTCACTTGACATTCGTCTTTTTACCTGTGAATAGCATTTTGAATAATTTGTTGAATAATTTTACATGTGTTTTCCCTGGGTAATCTATTTCTAAAGTTACGTTGTACCGCGGCGATTCACTTGTAATCTCAATAATAGTTCAAATGGGGGGGGGGAGCTTCGGGTCTGTGCCGGTGCGCATGTTAACTCGGTGCGCATGTAGGCTCGATGCCGATGTATTTCTACCCGGTGCCCATGTAGACCGGGTGCGCATGTTGTTCAATTGTACATGCGCACCGGTCTACATGGACACTTGGTTTATATGCATGGGGTATACATGCGCACTATACCCATGTAGGAGTACAGTGCAGTGTTTTTTAAATACTGATATTTTTGGAAAACGTAAACGTAAACGTTAACACCTTTTACAAATTTCAAGTATAAATACTAAAACGTATTTATATTTCTACAATACATAGGAAAACGTAAAATAAAATGTAAATGTAAAAATTTCCAGAAGTGCTCTGATATTATAAGTAACATTTACTAAAGGTGAGATAACATGTTTTTTAGAATAACTTATTTTTTACGTTTTCTCTGGTACCAGGGTAATTGTGCCAGGATAACGTAACAAAACACAACGGTATTTTCGGAGAACGTAAATGTAAACATAAGTCGAAATACCCAAATACCCGGGTATTTCGGGTAAGTACAATGTCATCCACCCCTCATCCACAATGTAGCGCTACAACGGCCTCACACACACACTAGTTGACATCGACACCAAATGTCAACTGGTTCCGATCCCAATTCAAAGACAGAAGAGCCGACAAACGAAGCTCAAATACAAACTTTGAATTGGGATTGGAACCGGTTGACATTTGGTGTCGATGTCAACTAGTGTGCGTGGGGCCTACCCGGTGCGCATGCTACACGGTGCCCATCTAGGGCCTCTACATGCGCACTGAGTCTACATGGGCACCGGGTTAGCGCTAGATGGGCACCGGGTCTACATGGGCACCGAGTTTACATGCGCACGGAGTCCTCGCTGGAGGTTCACACACCATACCACATTTCCAACCCCCCCGCCCCCACCCCCTCAGCAGTCGCAAAGCACAGCAGTGAACCAGCGAGGTCCGGACGTGGTGTGCGAGACGGGCGGGGGTGCTGGCAACGCGCCAACCGCGCTCGACCGGGGCTGGATGGAGCAGGCGGGCAGACAGGCCGCCGCCAAGCAGGACAGGCTCGAGCAGGACTTGAAGCATTATAGGTACGGGATCGGATTTACTGTCGGGGGTTGCGGAGTTAGGAGGTAGTTACCCAGGGGTCTCCTTGGGGGGCTGCCCCCCCCCCAAATCAGCCAGCTATCTATCTATCCCGGAGGTCGCACAGCTATCTATCTATCCCGAGGCAAAATTTTTGACTACTACCTCCAAAGACCCCCCCCCCAAATCGCTCAGCTATCTATCTATCTGGTATGGTTTTTTGAAAAATTTTGCCCCAATTTTCGCTCAAAATCACTAATTTTCGCACCTCTTTATAGTTTTTCACCTTCCAAATCGTGCTTTCCGGCTATATACATGGTTATATACCTATTTTTAGCCATTTTAAACCTACTTTTGGCTACTTTTAAACTGATTATTAGCGATTTTTTCCCCTTTCTGCCTTCTTAACCTTGAAAAAGCCTATATATTGTGCCCCCGCCAGCCCCCCCAAGCCCCCCCCCCCAGAAAAAAATGTTCAGCTTTCTATCCCTCCGGACGAGCGATTTGCTATCTATCCACAGCTCCCGCGAGGGCCAAAATCCTGGAGACCCCTGTAGTTACCCGTTCCACCCCCCCAACGCTCCGGTTATCTATCTATCTGCTAGTTTTGATAAATGTTAACCTATTTTTTACTCAAAATCGCTACATTTCATCTTTTTACCCATTTTCTTATTCAAAATCACTAGTTCGAGTGCCATATACCCGGTTTTCAGGCTATTTTTGCTATATGTACATATTTTGCATTTTTTTGGCTTTTCCCCACTTTTTTCTGTCTACTTCCTAAATTTCTTCCCCAAAAGACGTAACATACTGCAAATAAGTTTAAGTGAGTAATTTCTAAGTCACACTAATTTCTAAGTAATTCTAAAACATCACACAACATACACACACACGAACGAAAATGGCAGTTGAAATCGAAGAGATGTACATTTGACCAGGTGCCAATGGTAACACAACCCTATAAAGTGTAGAGTATAGTGTCAAATGTGAAGTCAAATGCAAAGTAAACTGTCAATTGTCATGCAACATTCAGTAATAAAATATTGTCTTTTTGTTTTGATTGACACTTTACTTTGCATTTGACTTTACATTTGGCACTTCACTTTACAGGGCTTGGGACTGCCCCCGGGAAAGTTTGGTTGATGCCTTTAACGTTTCGTCAGTGGTAGGCTGGACGGGTGGTTTTCTGCTGTCTAGATGCTGAACGGGTTGCATGCGAACAGGCCCAGGCCCGTATGAATATGCGGCAGGGGTATCTTGAATTTTGACCCTCCGAGTGGTTGGATAGATAGCAAATCGCTCCGCCGGAGGTATAGATAGCTGAAAAATTTTCTGGGGGGGGGTTTGGGGGGGGGGGTTGTGGTGGTTCAATATATAGGCTTTTTTCGGGGCATAGAAGGAAGAAAAGGGAGAAAAATCGCTAAAAGTAGGTGTAAAATAACTCAAAATGGGTATACAAGAGCATATAGTACTTAAAATAGCTGAAAATAGGCAGTTAGACGCATGAACTAGTGATTTTGGTGGTGAAAATCTATATATAGGTATGAAAAATAGCGATTTTGAGTGAAAATTGGGGTATAGTTTCTGAAAAATCGCTCCAGATAGGTAGATAGCTGGGCGATTTGGCGGGGGTTTAGGGGGTAGTAGCCCAAAATTTTGCCTCCGGGATGGATAGATAGCTGAGCGGCCTCCGGAATAGATAGATAGCTGGGCGATTTTGGGGGGGTGGTAACCCCCCCCCCATTCGAGACCCCTGATATGCGGGGTTGGGTGGCTACCCCCTAGAAGCAATTTAGTACCGACCAACCCCCGTGGGGTGAAATGTCACTCGCCTGCCCTATCGCCGTGCAGGACGAACTCGATCAAGGAGTCTATCCGGCGGGGGCTGGACGACCTGGCGCTGCACCACCTGGACACGGGCAACCTGGGCGAGGCGCTCAAGGCGTTCACGCGCGCCCGCGACTACTGCACCAACCACAAGCACCAGATTCAGGTGGCTGGGGTGCGGGTTAGGGTTCAAACGGGATCCCGATCCCGATCCCGAATCCCGTGAAATTCCGGGATTTAGCAATCCCGATCCCGATCCCGAAACTTTTCAAATCCCGATCCCGATCCCGAGAAACTCCAAACTCCGGGATCTCGATCCCGGAAAAATTAGTGGAAATTATCAAAAGTGAAAAAACGACGTTTTTGCATGCAAAAATGTGAACGCAAACCCCCAGCGTTCCATTTTATGCCACGTTTCTGGCATCCAACAGTGTTTTTAGACCTTTATGAACAACTGTGGATGCCAAAACATTGGCCAAAATCTCTAACCCAAGACCCCAATCCCGATCCCGAAAAAATGCCAATCCCGATCCCGATCCCGTGACCCCAATCCCGGCCAATCCCGATCCCGAAATCTAAAAAAACCAATCCCGATCCCGAAAAGTCAATCCCGTTTGAACCCTAGTGCGGGTGGACGGGTTCTGGGTTTTGGGCGGGTGGAGGGTTTTTTAGGCTAATTTTTTAGAATAAAATGAATGAAAACACACTTAGATGTCAGATAAGTGGCGTGAAACGCCCGCTGAAGGTTTCCGGTCACATTTCTCAGGGTAAAACAGTTATTCAGTAAATTCATCGGACGATTTTTTTCCGGAAGCGGATTTAGATAATTTTGTTGGGATCAAGTTGGTATTTGAAAATTTGCGCGATCAGGCTTTTCAAAATAATCTGGAATTTCTGACGGGATTTCTCAACTAAACAGGATTTTAATAATCTGGAATTTCGTCGTCCTTCGGGATCGGGACGCAAAAAGTGCGCAAATGGTGTAGATTGACGATGCCGTATCAAGCGTGGATGCGTGCATGGGGTCTGTGCCATCCCACATTTAAACCCATCCCACATCACGGCCCATAAATTGGATGCCTGTCATATTTGATGCGTATTCCTTGCATTTTTGGTGGATAACGGATGCAAAAAATGTTGATGATGAAAAAGTGCTACATAAAGAGCCACTTTCAATGACTCGGTGATTTCACTGGTCAAAGTTGTACTCAATAACACTGACTGCACTCAATAGTTGTCAACTGTCATGTTTTAACACTCGTGGTGTCAAATTGCCTTCAAACACTCTAACATGTTATATTAGATTGATTACCTTGTGTCATCATGACTTTTTGAAATTCCCTAAATTGAATACAGTCTATTTGAGAGACAAAGTAAGTTTAGATGTGGGGTGGGTTTAGATGTGGGATGAGCCTACGTCGCGTGCATGTGCATTGGTCCACGCATAGGTTGTCTTCGTGCTTGCAGATGTGCGTCAACGTGGTGCGCGTGTGCGTCCACCTGCGCAACTGGCCCATCGCGCTGGGATACGTCGCCCGCGCTTACAGTAACTCTTTGTTTACCCCTCCCACCCCACCCACTGGGGCCAGCCCACACCCTGGAAAATGTGAAAGGTTGTGTAAAATGCCGCCGAAGATGACAAAAGTACGTTTGCCAATTTCCACCACAGTTTGCATGACTTTGACACTTTGCAAGGCGTTAGATGTTTTCCAGGGTCTGGTAGTGGCGCCTGGTTGCATCGACTAACGAGCGGTGCTCAAGTAAACCCAGTGCTCAAGTAGCAATGCCCAGTGACCCAGGGGTCTAGTGTATTTGGACCCCTCCGCTGGTTAAAATAAGATAGGGTTAAGATAATAATAAGGTAAATAGCTCCTCCAGGGAGATAAATGGTTAAAAAAATTTGGAAGGGGCTTCTCGGGGGTTCAATATTTAGATTTTTAAAGCTTGAGAAGGAAAAAGAGAACAAGTCGCTAGATAGCTGGAGCGTTTGGAGGGTAACCCCCGAACACCCGCATGCTAAACCTTTGCAGTGTTTATGTAGACCCAATGCTCAGACCGCACTTGAGTACCGGGTCTACATGCGCGCCGGGTATTGCTACTTGAGCAGCCGGTTAACTTGAGCACCGGTCATACAATAAATCGAGGGTGGCATTTTAGGGGGGGAGGGGTCTCCAGACTTTCGTCTCGTCCCATTCCATCGTACATTGGCCGATTTTGATGCCGTTCGACTATGTTGGAGTTTGGGGTCGGGGGCTATGACTAAAAAGAAAGTTAGTGTAGTACAATGTATTCAATGTAATAGTCAGCCAATGTGGTTCCACATACTTCTACAGCGGGAAACATCAGTCTCAATGTATTAGCCTTCTTTTATAACCTTATTGAAGCACTATTTCATGCCTCACTTTATTTGAACTCGTGACCATTTGACAAATAGCAATTTTCATAACGAGTCAACATAAAAAGTGGATTTTTTCAGCATAAAACCCCACTTACTATGCTATCCCATGGCTTCACAGCCATTCTATGGCTATATATCATCACACGTACTGCCACTTGTATGATATACCTGTATATATTGACTCAGAACCATGTTTGGGAGCTTTCTGGGAAATGTCTTGACATTTTTTGAAAAAGCGAAAAAAGCTCGTTTTTTTAAAAAAACGAGCGCTTTAAAAAAAAGCGGGGCCGTTAAAAAAAGAGCTTTTTATCCATCCCTAGACCCAACTTATCTCGGCACTGGGGGGTTATTCGTGGAAAAAAATTTTTTAGACATAACCCCGAGCCCAAACCCCAACATACTCGAAGGGCATCAAAATCGGCCAATGTACGATGGAATGGGACGAGACAAAAGTCTGGAGACCCCCCCTCCCTAAAATGCCAGCCTCGATTTATTCTATGGCAGCGGGTCTACTTGAGCAGCGGCACATTGCGCTTGCATGATGCCGCTGATGACTAGTGATGTAAAGGCACCGGGGCACCGGTGCCCCGGTGCTGGTCACCGAAGGGCACCAGCACCGGTGCTGGTGCGGTGCCATTGCAATCTTCAGGGGTGCCCTGCCGGTGCCGGTGCATTTTTTTCAGAATAGCACCGGTGCCGGTGCGGTGCGGTGCCATTTTTTTGCCGGTGCCAAAGGTGCTAGCACCAGGGCCAATGTAAAAGGCACCGGGAAATGCACCGGCGAAGGCTTCATGTGCTGTGCAATTTTGTCCATAGTAAATACGTGCTCATTCAAATTTAAAAAAACAGCGATATATTTACCCAACCGTTTTTTGGGTTATTTTGTAAACATCCCATCAAATAAATATACCGACTGTGAGATCCATTATACCCGATACGTGATCTGATGAGCGAATCTAAAATTTTGGTGAATTTAAAATCATTTTTATATTTTATATTTGTTTTACTTTTTTTGTTCAAAATTTGTTGTCAGTTTATGACAGAGATAGTTCCATTCTCTGTACAGCAACGACTCCGATCAGTAGACAATAGTGGCTATGGGCAATGTAGTGTATTAAATATTTTATCTTTCATTTGTAATCACTGTAATTGCTTCATAAAGTGATCGCCACATCATTCTGATCATTTTAAGTGCTCAACCATCAATATCGGTGGAAAATTCGTGGAAATATGCACTTCCGAAGGTGTCTCCACTGAGAAACTGCCCGATATTTACTTCGGAACTTCCAGCCCGGTGCGGTGCCTTTCGGTGCTAGCACCGGCAACCCGCCGGTGCCCTTCGGTGCCGGTGCCATTTGTTTCCGAATGGCACCGGTGCCGGTGCGGTGCGGTGCCATTTTCTGGCCGGTGCCCCAGGGTGCCAGGTGTGTTGGCAAAGTTTCATGTGTTGGCAAAGGTGCCGGTGCGGTGCTGTGCCATTTTTCCCGGTGCCTTAAACATCACTACTGATGACGTGTGTGGCGCAGACAGCCTCGAGGTGGCGGCGCCGGCGGGGGGCCTGCCCGCTGCGAACGCCGCCGCCCCAGCCACTGCCAGGGACGCCGCTTACAGGTGCCAGTGCATGCATGGGCGGGTTTAAAAAAAAACCCGTTGAAAACGTTGAAACACAAGCATGTAAACCGTTTTTTTTTAAATGAAAACGCGGCTGAAATTTTCATTGCATTAACTGAAATATGTGCAGGATTATGGTCAGCTGAAAGTATTTAAGAAAGGATACCGGGCTGCGTAATGATCATTTCATCCGTGTGTCAGATCACTATTGAAATTTCAAAAATGATGGTGACTCGTCGGCGTACCGGGATTTTCAGTTCAGGATTCGAACTCTTTTTTTTGGAAGCGGAACTCCAATGCGGAAATAATAAATCTACCGAATGGTAACCTGTATAACGAAATTTTCAGTGCCACTTGCATTAACGAATTTTTGAGCTAAATTTCACATTGGCAATTGGCATTGGTGGGTTTTTTCAATGGTTTTGTGGCATTTTTAGTGTCAATGCTTCAGGGGTCTCCAACGGGGGGTGGGGGGGGGGCTTAACCCCTCCCAATCGCCCAGTTCTATCCCGGAGTTTAAATGTAGGCATACTATCCCCAGAAACCCCACCCCCTCCTCCAATCAGTCAACGTTCTGTCTACCTGGAGCGATTTTTGAGATATTTTATCCCAATTTTGCTTCAAAATCACTAGTCATTATAAGTTGAGTTTATCAACAAATGTTTACCGTATTTCCTCGAAATACCCCCCCCCCCTCGAAATACCCCCCCCCCCCTCGTTTGACCCCCCCCCCCTCTCGAGACCACTATGAAACAATCACCCCCCCCCTCGAAATACCCCCCCCAAATTGAGTGTAAAGAGAACGTACATGACAAATACTGCAGTTTGTGTTCTGCGTAGTGCAGAACACACGTTCAAACAATGTCGGAATCACGTTAGAACAGTGTTTATACCATCTACGTACTAATATTAGTCTACAGAACCTTATAAATGGCGGTTTTTGTTGCATTTTTCGACGTCTGCGTACGTTTCAGACGACAATTTCGTACTTGGTTTTCAAAAATTTTCTTGTGAAATAATAACCCCCCCCTCGAAATACCCCCCCCTCGTTTAACCCCCCCTCTCGGGACCACTATGAAACAATCACCCCCCGGTAGGGTTCAAACGATATATCGTATCGAATATCGGATATCGACCATTTTTCAATATCGAATATCGATATCGAAAATTTTGAAAAAATATCGAATATCGATATCGAAAATTTTGAAAAAATATCGAATATCGATATCGAATATCGACCATTTTTTCGATATATCGAACCTATATTGTGTCCCTAAAAAGTTATCATTTTCATTTTGAGATACCTATTTATGATTGCTCTGATGTGCTTGATCTGATCTGAGAATTGTATTAGATGAGTAAAAGTACAGTACTTATAATGTCATTTTTGTTGGAGTGCTAAATTTGAAGCCAGAAAATGCTGATATTCTATTTTTTGCAACATGCCCTTAGCAATCAGGTTATCAGTATGAACTGTAATATCTACCAATTGTTATTTGTCTGATACACATTGATTCATCATGTTTTTTTTCTACATGTTCTACTTTTGAGTGATGTAAACCTTGTTAAAATCACTTGTACCATTCACATTTAACTAAAGAGATGATTAACCATGCGTGCAACCACATGAAAATACAATATGTCACTTGAAATATGCCTTGCTATACCAGAAGCAAATTGCAATATCGAATATCGAAAATATCAAAATATCGAATATCGAATATCGTCCATTTTTTCGTTATATCGAACCTATATTGTGTCCCTAAAAAGTTATCATTTTCATTTTGAGATACCTATTTATGATTGCTCTGATGTGCTTGATCTGATCTGAGAATTGTATTAGATGAGTAAAAGTACAGTACTTATAATGTCATTTTTGTTGGAGTGCTAAATTTGAAGCCAGAAAATGCTGATATTCTATTTTTTGCAACATGCCCTTAGCAATCAGGTTATCAGTATGAACTGTAATATCTACCAATTGTTATTTGTCTGATACACATTGATTCATCATGTTTTTTTTCTACATGTTCTACTTTTGAGTGATGTAAACCTTGTTAAAATCACTTGTACCATTCACATTTAACTAAAGAGATGATTAACCATGCGTGCAACCACATGAAAATACAATATGTCACTTGAAATATGCCTTGCTATACCAAAAGCAAATTGCAATATCGAATATCGAAAATATCGAAATATCGAATATCGAATATCAACCATTTTTTATATCGAATATAGAATATCGATATCGAGGTTCCATATCGTATCGATATCGAATATCGAGTTTCAGAGAAAAATATCGAATATCGATATCGAAAAGTCATATCGTTTGAACCCTACCCCCCGGGGGGTATTTCGAGGAAATACGGTAGATCTGATTACTGACAATTGTTTGAAAAGAGCTCCTGTACGCTCT
The DNA here is from genome assembly GCA_964036195.1 of Sphaerolaimus hirsutus. Taxonomy (NCBI): domain Eukaryota; kingdom Metazoa; phylum Nematoda; class Chromadorea; order Monhysterida; family Sphaerolaimidae; genus Sphaerolaimus; species Sphaerolaimus hirsutus. Next base: position 226,883 of record OZ038455.1, on the reverse strand, counting down.
CAAAATTTAAACCTCCTATCAATAATTGGATATTTTGAAACATACGTGACAACAGTGTTGTTAAAATACTGGTATTTTTGGAAAACGTAAACGTAGATACCTTTTCAAATTTTGGAGTATAAATACTGAAACGTAAGCTATTTTTAAAATACCTGGGAAAACGTCAAATAAAACGTAAGCGTAAAAATTTATTACGTGCTTTCACTATCAAAAACAATGTTTTTACAACCATGATGATGTTCCCTTGATCTCCATCAACATTATCTGCTTACATATTTTCTACAGAATGATGGGATCGGTATATTGAATTGGAATCAGAACCGGTTGACAATTGGTGTTGTTGACAACTACTGTGTGTAGGTCCCTAATTCCGCAATTATAAGTCAAGTTAAATGGCAGGTTAAAAGACAAATGGCAAGTCACAAGAGAACACTAAAAACGTTTTGGCTTTTTTACTTGCATTTCACTTCTAACTTACAAATTTACGTTTCTTTGAACTTCTTACTTCTCATTTTTAAGTTCGCCTCTCGGTTCTCCACCTGCCAAATTGGCACCCTCTTAACATTAAATCATGTTGAACTAATCATAACACTACAAAATGTCGAACAATACGGTTCCGTATAACATGTTTTTTTTACGTTTTCTCTGGTACCCGGGTAATTGTGCCCGGAAAACGTAACAAAACGTAACGGTATTTTAGGAAAGCGTAAACTTAAACGTAAATATAAATACCCGAAAAACCGGGTATTTCGGGTAAACGTAAATACAGTCGTCCCCGGGTTAACGGTTCCCCCGGTTATAGGGTTCCCCGGGTTACTGGGTGGAATTGTGAAAAGCGGGGACATGTGGGAAGTAAATTCCCCGGATTGAGGGTTTCCCCGCATTCCCGGTTATCGGGTGGGATTTTAGAAAATATCCTTCATTTTCATATACAAACTGGATTCAATTATAGGGTATTTTAGCATTGAATAAACCGTTTTTTACAACACTTCCTAAAAAACTTCATGAACTCGATGAAATGCACATTCCGCACAGTAAATTACAACATTGCCAAACATTAATCATTAATCTGGGTGGATAAAATTGTGTGCGTGATAAAAATGTGATGCAAATGATTGTGAAGCACCATGGCGCTTCTGTATTACATCCGTCGGTTATCGGTTTCCCCGCATAATCGGGTACGATTTTGAAAATTTCACTCCACCCGATAACCCGGGGACAACTGTACATAAATACGCAACACTGCATGACAATGAAATATTGTGCGTACGCACGCTAGTTTGCACCGTAACTTCGGTCAAAACTGAAATTTTTACAAATAAAAATGATTCAATTCAGTAGAATGATTCGATTAAATTTAAATTTGAATTTAAAATCATAAAATATTTTTTTAAAGTCGAAAACATAAAGACGACAGATACGATCCAATAACTGTACACTGGATGTCGCCACGTCGCCATTTCAGTTTTTACCAAGTCCCGGTGCAAAATAGTGCGCGTAGCCGCAATAAAACCGATAAAAAAGTCTATCCCAGTGCTACTGCAGGGCGTCGGTGCTGGCGAAGTTGACGGCGGTGCAAGGGCTGGCCGATTTGGCCCATTGCAAGTACAAACTGGCTGCTAAGGCTTTTTTGCAGGTTTTGTCCCTTTTTTCAAATGGTTTGCACTAGATTTTGCACTGTTTTCGTGGGATAGTTTCTGTAATTTTCATCTTAAAGGATTGAAATTTGAGTATTGGAATTTATTTTCATGTTACATTCACAATAAACTTTTGATCTGGGTTGAAGTGTGTTACTTTTGTTTGAATAGATTGTTATTTAAAAATTGATTTGAAAAACATCAACTTGAAAAAGGTGATTTGAGTAACAGATTGTAAAACACAGATTTAAAACGACCAATTTTGATTTTTTGCGATCTAGTTTTTGGTTTGACTGGGAGGACATAATGGGCCTATCTAAACCCATTGTCCATCCAGGCCAGTTGCCATCTGGGGGACCGTAGATGGGCGACGCAGGGGATCTGCCTTAGCCATCGATCGCTGAGCCAGTGCACAGCTGAGCAGGGGGCGCTGTTAGTGAGCGACATTTTGACAACATATTTTTGATAGCATGGAGGATAAAACACAAAGGGCTACAAAAATGGACGCTTCACACGACAGTGTTCAACCGCGGCGCTGATATACCCCTGCGCAGCTGTGCACTGGCTCAGCGATCGATGGCTAAGGCAGATCCCCTGCGTCGCCCATCTACGGTCCCCCAGATGGCAACTGGCCTGGATGGACAGTGGGTTTAGATAGGCCCATTATGTCCTCCCAGTCAAACCAAAAACTAGATCGCAAAAAATCAAAATTGGTCGTTTTAAATCTGTGTTTTACAATCTGTTACTCAAACCACCTGGACAATGGCTACAGATGGACACCGGTACAGAGCCGACTGAGGGTAGGGGCGAAAAATAACGTAGTTTCAACGACCCTGTTTGAAAAAACAACAACAACAAAAAACGTAGAAATCCAACAAAACGTCCCCTCTCAGGCGGGGGTGGAGTCTCTGCAGTGGGCGGAGGTGCTCAACGCGAGGGAGGCGGCCGTGTACGGGGCCGTGTGCGCCCTGGCCAAGTTCGACCGCGCAGAGCTCGCCTCGCTGCTGCAGCAGAGCGCCCCCTTCAAGCAGGTCGTCTCTGGCTGGGGGGTTGGGGGGGGGTTACCCCCCACGCTCCAGATATACCTGCTATCTGGGTGTGATTCGATAAATGCGAATTTTCGCTCAAAATCGATATATTTCAGTATGAGTATATAAATTATTTTTCCGAAAGGATTAGAGTTTAAAATTGTGTGTGACACCAACTACCTAGGGTGGAAAAAATTGATTTTTATAAGCACCCCGTTTGAAAAACAAGATTTTTTATAAAAATCGGATTCAAAAAAATCGAGCAATGTCCTAACCACGGCCCTGGTGCGCAGCTGGTGGAGGCGGAGCCGGGGCTGGGCGCGGTGGTGCGGCACTGGGCGGGCAGCCAGTACAGCCTGGCGCTGTGCCAGCTCGACCAGCTCGCCCCGGACCTCCGACTCGACCTGTTCCTCGGCCCCCACGTGGACTCGCTGCTCGCCGCCGCCAGGTCCGTCTCTGCTCTCATGCTGTGTTCGGCTACATGCAAGAGCGGTCTTGCATTTCTCGTCGATTTTTAGAGGCCCTTTTGTTGGAGATGCCTGTGTATTTTTCGCCATGTTTCGATCAATTGTTTGCCAAGATTTTGCAAACTGTTATTTCACAGGTTTCATTGTTGCACGGCACACTCGAATTTTCAGTTGCAGTTCGAACACTTTTTCAAGGGCGGAATTCAGAAGGGCGGAATTAAAAACGGGGGCGGAATCCAAAAACGTTCGAACTGCCCTCGATTTCAATTCCGCACATGAAACGTTTGAACACTTTGCACGATGGCGGAATTGCCCCGGATTGTGCATGGGCGGTATTATTTCAGACAGGAAGGAAAGTGCACAACGTCTGAACCACCCTTGGAATTCCGCCTTGACGGAACTCAAAAACGTCCGAACTGCCCTTGACAATTTTGAGTGTCAGTGCGCCATCTAGGCAAGAAAACATTCGGACACTTTCTAGAGGGTGGAATTCAGTTTCGGTTTTCACAAATATGCCACATGGTCAGGGTTGGTTTTATAAAAATCATTTGTATACAAATTGTATAAAAATTGTATAAAAATGTATTTTATTTTTATTTTATTCTTGGTTCATTTTATTTTATTTTATTTTATTCCAAAATAATAATAAAATAATAAAATGGACCATTTTACAAAAATTTTACAGAAATTTTACAAAAAATCAGAATCTTGCATGCAAGGTCAGAAAAATGTGATAATTAGACCTAAACATAAAAAACGTGTGACAAAGTTTTCCATTACTTTGCAAAAGTTGCATGCAGTAGGTATTGTTAGCTAGTTGCAAGTGTTAAGTTACAATTATCGATAAGAATGGTTTGCATTTTCAGTAGAAGGATTACTGGAGTGTGCTGGGTGCATTTGTAAAACATCATGCAAAGTGTCAATTGTCATGACAAGTGTAGTAAAGAGTCAATTGGCATCTCAAATGTCAAGCAAAGTATAATTGTCATGACAAATGTCGTGCAGAGTGTAAACTGTGTATCTGAATCTTATGTTTTGGTATTCAAACCTTATATTTTTGGTATCCAAATCTTATGTTTTTGTATCCAAATGTTCACATAAGATTTGGTTACAAAAACAACACGATTTGGATACAAAATATAAGATTTGGATACAATTTGCTTTACAGTTTCCACTTTTATTTATATTTGTCATGACAATTGACACTTTACTTAACATTTTCATGAAAATTGACACTTTCTATTCCATTTCATATGACATTTTGACACTTTACATGGCTTGGGACTGCCCCAGCTACGCGAATGAACAGGTTGAACTATAAACAACAGAAACAATTTTTACAAAAAATATGAATTTTTATACAATTTTTACAAAAAATTTTATTTTTATTTTGAAATTTTCCATTTTATTTTATTTTATTTTATTCTTCAATTTTCCATTTTATTTTTATTTTATTTTTATTCTTTTCTGAGATTTTGCCAACCCTGCACATGGTGAACTTCAATATCTTTTAAACAAGTGGATATTACAAAAAAATTTCTCTATTCATTTTTGAAGACAAAGCCTGGATCAACCTATAAAATTTTTTTCACAAATATGTTTGGTAAGAAAAATAAGATGTGTTTCCCATAACAACCTTCTCTAAAGGGCGTATCTCTTAAGTCGAGGGTGTCAAGTCAAGGGGTAAGTCAATTGAAAGTGTCCCAATGTTTTTGAAATGTTTTGTTAATATATGCAAATGGACAAAAACTGTGTGAATTCATCCGGATTCGTGTGAACTTCATCCGAATGTCCCAAAAATGCCACATTTTTCTAAATAAAAATGTTCGAACCGCCCTTGGAATTCTGCCTTGGCGGAACTCAAAAACGTTCGAACCGCCCTTGAAAATTTTGAGTGTGCGATGCGCCAATGAGGGTCGATACAAACAAACGATTGATAGAATTCATGCGATATTGAGTCCGAAAAGGGCATATAACGTCATTCGCTGACATGTTTCATTATTTTTTTATGCATTTGGCACATCCTGCAGTTCATGACCCTTCTTTTGGAGGCCACTAATCTTTTTTATGTGGCTTAAAAGGTTGGTAAAAGTGTACCTTCTATTTTGAACAAAAATTTTTCCGTTTCCGCTTTTCCGCGGGCAAAATTCTTTCCGTTTTCCGCTTTCCGCAGGCACATTTTTTTCCGTTTTCCGTTCCGTTTTCCGGCAAGTGCAAATATTTTCCGTTTCCGTTTTCCGGCAAGTGCAAAAGATTGTCCATTTCCTTTTTCCGTAAAAAAAATTGTGTATACCCTAGGGGGGGGGGGCGGTTACCCCGACCCCCCAATCCGCCAGCTATCTATCTATCCCGTAGGCCGCTCAACTATCTATAAAAAAATTGGGGGCTGCGGCTCAAACTAGAGTTCGAAAAAATACGATTTTCGAGCCTCACTGTCAAGTGCTGCGATACGTTTTTCAGAGCGCGCGGCATGGCCCAGTACGTGGAGCCGTACAGCGCCGTGCGGCTGGACAGGATGGCCGACGCGTTTAACACCACCGTCGACCAGCTCAAAGTCGACCTCGCCGCACTCATTCTCGATGGACAGATTAGGGTCCGTTTTGTCGACTTTTGCAGATTGCAAAGCGACTGCTGAAGTGTAGTAAAGTTGCAAGTCTTGTTTTTTTAGTCTAGTTTACTTGATCGACTTTTCGGGATCAGATTTTGGTCAAGTTATGGCATTCAGGGAGTTTCGATATATTGTTAAAGCTGCGTTTACACTGCGACTTGTGATGGCAATTTTAAAAAGTGAAAAAGTTCCATAATTTTGGAATAAAGTTCCATATATCCAAGAAAATGCAGTGAAGCAGTTAAGTGCACTCACATGCCAATTTGCAAAACCAAAATATTTCATCCAATTCAATTTGATATGCTTTTAACTTTCTGTTTTCAAACATCAAAACTGAAAACAGGCACACGGCCTTCAGGAGTCTTCATCAACTCCAGAATTTGTTCTCTCACTGTCCAGACATCAAGTAAACCTTGTCAGACAGCACTGATTTCAGGTTTTCAAAAATTTTACAATAAAATGCAAAATAGCAAAAAGTGATTGCCATGCAGTCACCCAGGTTTTGTGTATCAGGTGCAACAGTTTCAGCAAAAACTTGCACAATCAATACTAAAAAATATATTGAATAACTTTTTCTTGTCTTTTTCACATGTTGTGTGGGCAACCATTAAATAAAGCATAAAATTCAAAGGATGACATAATAAAAAATTACCGAAACAGTATACATATTTGTCACATAAAATAAAAACTAAGTGATGGTGATGTCACCATTTGTCATCATTTGAGTTTTCGCATCAAAAAATGGATCTGTGAAGTGTGTGGAAACAGGCTGGATGTGCATGAAGCAGCATGCTTCCACATGCCTACACACAATGTAACCAGCTTTCACCAACATCATGAAATTCTCAGTGTCTCAGTGAAAAGTGTCTTCCACCTGCTTCACCTAGCTCCACCACACACTCCACTCACATCCAAACATGTGGAAAACACTTCACAGTGTTAGCACTTCCACATGATTCCCCTATGTATACATTTGCTTGGGAGTGCCATATTAAGAAGCGTGAAGTGTCTTCATGCAGATTTTTGTGATGTGTGTGGAAGCTCCAGTGTTCTTGGTGAAGAGTCAGGAAGTGTTGGCATGAAGACACTTCATGATGCTTCACTGCACATCCATGTTTTGCTTTGTTTCAGATTAGGTAAACACAAGGGCAATCTAGTGACTTGCCAACATCACCTGACCAAAATTCATGCCATTTGTGAAAACTGACCATTAACAGCATTTAATAGTGGAAAACAGGATAATCTCATCATTTTTGGCCATTTCAGTTTTCTAAAAAGTCATGGTGAAAGTGTAGGCATACTCTTAGTGAAAGTGAAAGGCATACTCTTAGTGAAAGTGTAGGCATACTCTTAGTGTGTAGGCAATATCTTAACTCTAATATGCTCTACATGAAGAGAAAGATTTTCTGGATAAAATCACTCACAAAATTCTCTTGCACGGATTACATTTTTCAGTCATAAAGTGCAATCATTAAACCACAATGTATCTAGTATGAGTGATTTTCTCAGTGATTTTTTTAAATTAAATGTATATATATATATATATATATATATATAAATGTATCACTCAGAATAAATGTATCACTCAGAATTTGAAAAGATATATAAATATATATAAATCACGGGTTATTTATATTTTTGTGATTTTTGAAAATATAAATCACAGGTTATTTTTCAAATGGTAATCGGGAAAGAAAATTGGAAATTTTCGGGATCAGGTTTAGCCTTTCAAATTGTCGGGATCGGCATTGGGTGCAGGGACGTACGCAGCATTTTTGAGCGGGGGGGGGGATTATAAATGCAGCCCGGCGAACGGGGGAGGCGGCACCCCCCCTAAATTTTGGCCCTGTAGTAAAGAAATGGAGCCATGGCATGGCGCTGGCGCGATTTGTAGGCGCTGACGTTGGCGCCAACGTCTACTATATAAATAGGTATCTTTATATACCTATATTTCGTACTAGAATCATGTTAGGTACCTTTCTAATGCTGTCAGATTCCGGAAAAATACATAGTAATCATAGGGTGGGTATTTGCGCGCTTGCTCGCAAAAATTTTTTAGAAGTGCCTACAACTAGGGTTGGAAAAAAACTTTTTTTTTAACTCAATGTTTTTTTATAAAAAAACGTTGTTTTTTTTAAACGTTGTTTTTTAAAAGCTCCCAGATATGACCTTGTGTCAACATATATAGGTATATCAGACAGTGGCAATACTCTGTGATGTTATATATGACCATATAATGGCTGTGGAGCCATGGGATAGCATTAGAAGTGGTGATTTGTGTCAAAAATATCCATTTTTTGTCAACATATCGTTCGTATATCGCCTTATAGTCAAATGTTCGTGACTTCAGGTAAAGTTTGGCACGGAATAGTGATCAAACAAGGTTATAGAAGGAGGTTGTTTCTTTGGGAGTGAAGTTACACACTGTGGAGGTACATGGAAGCACATTACCTCAATATTATATAGTACAGCAACATATGACGGCTTATTAACCCATGGTAGCACATAGAAATGGATACTTTGATACTAAAAATGCCACAAAACCAATGAAAACAACCACCAATGTCAATTTGTGCGTGAAATTGCGCGCTTGCGCTTAAAATTTTTGCAAAATACCTAGTGCTTAGTACTAAAAATTTCGGCCGATTTAAAAAAAAAACATTTCGGACGTCATGTTTTAAAAAAAACAACGTTTTTTATATAAAAAAACATCGGCCAACCCTACCTACGACATCGCTTTAGAAAAGTGCCATTTCTGGCAAATTTGTATGTCCGGCCCGGGGACGGGGGGGGGGGGGGAGGGCGTTCCCCCTGTGTACGTCCTTGATTGGGTGCTCAAAGTTAGCATCGCTGAAGCCAGATAACTATCAGTTTCGCAAATCTGAAACTCATTTGCAGCCTATCCTTTTCATAGTCATTCGCCACGGCACCCTCCCTTTATGCCGCGTATACTCCCGTTTAGGCTCGTATCGATTCGCACCGTTCTCTGCTGGTCACGCGGTCGGAGGACGTGGGCGCGAGCGCCAAGCAGCGGGCGAACGCGGCCGCCACCGCCGCTGCCACAACTGCGACCGTACTCGCGCTCAGAGCCGCCTTCATCAAGGGCAAAGTGCGTTCATTTCGGGTTTGACGTGGGCCTTTGTTTGATGGAATGTGTTTGCGGTGCATAAATGTACTAGGATGAGCATTTTTCTTAAGGAAACACTCCATAAAGATGTCATCGTTGTTGATGAAGAAAAAAGGTTGTTACAAAAAAGAAAAAAATGTTCATAACTTGTATCTGGCTCCGCCTTCTTATTGTAAATGTTTTTTTTGTGTAAGTATACGCGCATAAGTACCCTGCATGCGGATTATCGAGTAGGCGTTTTGGACGCTTACTTTGCGGTGCACCGAGTGAACAGTCGAGTCTTGGTAGATTATCGAGGCACTATTCCGCATCTAAACCCATCCCGCATGTTGACCCGGAACACATTTAATTATACCTGGCATGTTGAAAATAGGTAATAAAACACATGACCTAGTTATTTTCAAGGGGAATATGTATAAGAAGTAGGAAAATTAGGAAATTTTTGGTGAAAATTATGGTAAAATTGCTCAAAAGCCCTCCAGATAGCTAGATAGCTAGGCAATTTGCGGGTGTGGGGGTGTTCAAGGGAATGTAGCGAGAAAAAAATTGCGGCGGGGATAGATAGATAGCTGGGCGGTTTGGGGTGGTGTTACCCACCCCCCTTTCTTACCCCTGCAGGCATAATGTGTCTATAATGGGTCTACATGCGGAATGGGCTTTGATGCGGAATGGGCCCTAGCCGATTATCGAGGGGTAACATTTTGGACGTATTTGTATTACACAGGAGCATTAGGAAAATGGTGCCAAAGTGAACGAGCGACAGTTCATGTGCTGCAGGTGTGCGTGAGCGGCAGCGCGGAGCAGCGTCGTGGCGACCAGCACGAGGGCGGCGCTGCGGGGGGGCCGGCGGGGGGGCAGGCGCCCAAGGGCATCGCCGCCACGCTCAGGACCGCCTTCAGCACGGCCACTGGCGGCGCCCAGCAGGGGGGTGCCCAGCCCAGGGCCCAGCCCAGGCCGCAGCCCGCCAATGACCCGCCCATGGACATGCGTCAGTTGGCCACCATCTTGTTGCGCTCTGCCTTTTTTCAACGACCCCGTTTTTAAAAACAAACTAACCTTTTTAAAATAAATAAAACCGTTTTTTGTAAAGCTTCCAAAGAATCTACACATACAAATATATCAGCTAAGTGGCAGTACTTCGTGATGTTATAAACACATTCCCGGACAAGTTCACCACCAATTTTTTTATTTCACTTCGAATGCAATATCTCCATCCATGGGGGTGTTATAAAGCTGAAACTTTGTATATAATAAGTTGTAAGACCCCTCTACTCTCCAACAATGGGGGAGGTGCGGCGACTCACTACAGGGTGGGTCGCCCTATATGCAACATTTTTTTGGGCGTTTTTGGTGTCCCAATCAAGTTCACCACCCACTTGATTGGCTACACTATGAGAGCCATATCTCCAGCTGTGATGGCGGTATAAAGCTGAAATTTGGGGGATGTCTTGCCAACAACCCCCCTCACAATACACCAGTGGGGCGGCTGCTGACGACCCACTAAAGCATGGGTCACTGCATATAAAGTTGACCATTTTCTAAAAACAGCCCAAGTGTCCCAAATCAAGTTCATCACCGAACTGCACTTTAAAAAATGTTGCAACAACATACTTAATATAAAACAGAATTGGGTTGGAACCATAGTTCAGCCAAAAAAAAATGTTTTCAGTAGGGCACCCACCCTGTCCCATAAACGGTAGACCGAAAATTTCACTTTAAACGAATTTTTTGTTTCACACTTAAAAAGTTGGTTTACAAAGTTCACTAGAGAATGGTCTAAGGTTCAAAGTTATGTAAACAACATAACCTCTAAAATGCCTCCATAAGGAAATTTACTTGGGGTGAATTCTATGATGTCAAAATGATGTCATTGCAGGAACAAAATTTGACAAAATTTTCACTTTTTCATTCACCCCAAATAAATTTCCTTATGGAAGCATTTGAGAGGATATGTTGTTTACATAACTTTGAACCTTAGACCATTCTCTAGTGAACTTTGTAAACCAACTTTTCATGTGTGAAACAAAAAATTGGTTTAAAGTGAAATTTTCAGTCTACTGTTTATGGGACAGGGTGGGTGCCCAACTGAAAAAATTTTTTTTGGCTGAACTAGGGTTTCAACCCGATTTAGTTTTATATTAGGTATGTTGTTGCAGCATTTTTTTTATGCAGTTGGGTGATTAACTTGTTTTGGGACACTTGGGCTGTTTTTAGAAAATGGTCAACTTTATATGCAGTGACCCATGCTTTAGTGGGTCGTCGGCAGCCGCCCCACTGGTGTATTGTGAGGGGGGTTGTTGGCAAGACATCCCCCAAATTTCAGCTTCATACAGCCATCACAGCTGGAGATCTGTCTCTCGTAGTGTAGCCAATCAAGTGGGTGGTGAACTTGATTGGGACACTAAAAACGCCAAAAAAAATGTTGCATATAGGGCGACTCACCCTGTAGTGAGTCGCCGCACCTCCCCCATTGTTGGAGAGTAGAGGGGTCTTACAACTTTATATATACAAAGTTTCAGCTTTATAACACCCCCATGAACGGAGATATTGCATTCGAAGTGAAATAAAAAAATGGGTGGTGAACTTGTCCGGGAAGGTGTTTATAATATTGGATGTGGATGGGCGAAACTCTCAGCGCATCTATGCACCACATCGATTTCGATGTGCATAAAATTATATAAATATTTATGAGATTGATAACAATTTACTTGAAATTGCCTGTGTTAGTTGAAAAGTGCAACTTGCCGCCGACGCGCGCCGCCAGAATGTGCCAGTTGCATTGGCGCCATGGTGTTTGCAATGGCGCCACTCCGCCAGACGCATATACGCACTGGACGCGGCGCTCTGCGGCTTCTGATCGTGCCGCCGCGCATACAGTGCACAGATGCGCTGCGATTTTACCACACTTGTTAAAAGTACTCAACTTTTTCTAAGTAAACGTAAACTTACCGTATTACCTCGAAATACCCCCATGGGTTTTTTTTTCGCCAGCAAAATTTGAGGGGGGGTTTATTCGAGGGGTGTATTATATCGTCAGAAATCGCCGTTTCGGCAGATTCTACTTTCCGTCCGGTTTGGCACGCTGCCCACTTGCGCTTGGGCCGTTTCAATCCGTTTTAGTGGTTTTTGCTTTTTACGTACCCAAAAGTTTCTCAATTACATTTTCCGTAGTCGCGTACTTTCAAAAAGTACGCAGTAAGTGATTACCGGTATGTTTTCGTTGGGAAACGTAAACGTATTTATCGAGTAAACGTAGACACGTTTTGACAACTATAGAGTCTACATGCGCTGAGAGCTTACATGCGCCGGGGCACACGGCCGTTTCGTTTGCAGAGTCGGCTGGTTCTGATATCGATGATGCTGACGACTTGGACGATAGCGAGCAGCCGTGAACACTTTGCTAAATATTACAAAAATGCATGCGCGAAGAGAACATGCAATACGCTGAAGGGAGAAAAATCGCTTAAAGTAGGTGAAAAATGGGTATATAAGCACATACTACTAAAAATAGCTGAAAATGGGCAGTTAGACGCATGAACTAGTGATTTTGGAGGTGAAAATCTATAAATAGGTGTGAAAAATAGCGATTTTGTTCCGGTCTTGCATGATTTGCGCGCAAATTACAGTTTAATGAGAGAAAATAATACTTGAAGTCGTCACACCACTTCCTTTATTTGTTCTGTGTGAAATATATTACCGTAAGGTTGTACAGGGGTGGGCATCTTCAGTTACCGCTGGAAAAACGCGATAGCTTGAGCTACAGTTGAGCTATCACAATGAAATTTTAACACAATAGAGTAGACTCCATAGGACACCTATGCTGAAGTTTGCAACCCAAACGGCCACAGTTTGGAGGAGTTGTGGAACACACAGTTTTTAGTGTAATTTTGTGACTTCACCTCCCTTATCTCGGGACTGGGGGACTATTCGAGTAAAAAAAGAATTTGGTAGTAGGCGCGACCACAACATACTCAAAGGGCATCAAAATCGGCCGATGTACGACAGAATGGGACGACACCAACGACCGATGACCCCCCCCCCCTCAAATGCCACCCTCGATTTATCCTATGGGTGACGCCAAGTCACAAAATTACACTGATAACCGTGTGTTCCACAATTCACCCAAAATGTGGCCGTTTGGGTTGCAAACTTCAGAATAGGTGTCCTATGGAGTCTACTCCATTGTGTTAAAATTTCATTCCGATAGCTCAACTGTAGCTCAATCTATCGCATTTTCCCAGCGGTAACTGAAGATGCCCACCCCTGTATTGTGATGGCCGTATAGTAGACATTTTACCGTATTCGCCCAAATAACCCTCTAGAACATGTTACCTGTTAGACGAGTGAGTAAAACGTAATTACCTTCATTGAATAATTACCCGCTTTAGGCATATGACAATTTTTTGCGTCCAGTTTGAACATAAATGGCATGTTATTTTTTCAATGAAGCATATTTCATCAAATGAATTAATAAGAAAGGATCTAAGTGGTTGAAAATTTTGACGAAATAAAAATTCCCCTTGTGTAGTTCTGCCTCTTGAATTGTTCCCCTTTTGGATAGTTCCCACTCTTGAATAATTTACATTTGAAAAAAGTCTGGGGAAAAAATGATTGCCTGCGAAATTATTCGAGCAAATACGGTATATAGTTCTGTAATCAGGTGTGTATGCGTATGCATCTGGTCAAATGGAAATTGACATAACTTGTGATCAGGATAATATTTTGATAATTGTACTATTATCAATTATACTAAATATTTTGATAATTGATAATTTCTACCTATATCAAAATTCAGTTGTTTTTTTCAAATATCATTTAAATGAAATTTCGATATTGTGACACCCCCAACGGGTGTGTATTTTTGTCACTTAAATATAATTCAAGTCATAGTTTACTCGTTTACTGGCTTCAAACTTGTTGTGTCTTGGTCGATAGCAGAGCAGGATACTTAGCACTCAGTCACTCAATAAAAAAAATATTTTAAAAAGAAACTTCGTAGTCGTTGAATGTTGAGGCGTTCAACAGGCGTTACTCATGTTCATCCTCAAACGTTTTTCTTCTTTTTTTAAACAATACTAATTTGATTAACGATGACGTCATGATGGAGTGTTTCCTTTGACAAAACGTCGCGTGCGGTGTGCAGCATAAAGTTGTGCCGTTTTGCAGGGCATTTTGCCTGATCGGGAAGTGCCTAGGGTTCAAACGGGATTGACTTTTCGGGATCGGGATTGGTTTTTTGAGATTTCGGGATCGGGATTGGCCGGGATTGGGGTCACGGGATCGGGATCGGGATTGGCATTTTTTCGGGATCGGGATTGGGGTCTTGGGATAGAGATGTTGGCCAATGTTTTGGCATCCACAGTTGTTCATAAAGGTCTAAAAACACTGTTGGATGCCAGAAACGTGGCATAAAATGAACGCTGGGGGTTTGCGTTCACAGTTTTGCATGCAAAAACGTCGTTTTTTCACTTTTGATAATTTCCACAAATTTTTCGAGATCGGGATCCCGGACTTTGGAGTTTCTCGGGATCGGGATTTGAAAAGTTTCGGGATCGGGATCGGGACTGCTAAATCCCGGAATTTCACGGGATCCGGGATCGGGATCCCGTTTGAACCCTAGAAGTGCCTCGTTCGCTTGAAAGCCTCTTCAAAGCGCTGAGGTGAAGTGTTGTTTATGTGTCCAGATGGTCGACTCAACACAACGCTGAAATGTATCACTGCAAATCACTACGTACCCATGCACATCAAGTTCACACTGCTTTCCATAGGAATTGATTTCTGTCTGCGGGGAAGATGTGTGATTCTAGGCTGTATGTTTGTGCTTGTCGGGGAAAATCGCTGAAAATGCAGAATATATTGCTGGAATTGGGATTACAAGGCACAAGTTTACATAGGTATACCTAGGGATGGCCGAAAAAGTTTTTTTTCAACGACAGTTTTTATATAAAAAAACGTATTTTTTTCTCAAAAACGGTTTTATTTTAAAATAAAACCGTTTTGTTCAAAAGCCACAGATATAGTCATGAGTCAACATATACAGGTAAATCAGACAGGTGGCAGTACTTTGTGATGTTATATATAGCCATATAATGGCTGTAGTGTCATGGGGTAGCATACTATTTGGTGATTTCAGTCAAAAATATCTGTTTCATGTCGACTTATTACGGACATTGCCTTTTGTCGAACATTGATGACTTCAAGTGAATTTAGATATGGAAAGTGCTTAAATAAGGATGTAAGAGCAAGCTCACACATTGGCAGTGGTGTTTCACACTGTACAAGTATGTGGGGGCACATTGGCTGTATATTATGTACTACACTAGCACATTGTGGCTTTTTATGACATAATAGCACAAATCAATTGACGATTTTACACTAAAAATGCTTCAAAACCAATGAAAACCACCACAAATAGTTAAATTGCAGGTGAAATTGCGCGCTTGCGCGCAAAAAATGGCAAAATACCTAGGCAAAATGTACAAAAAATTTGGCCAATGTTTAAACAAAACAGTATCGATGGTCATGTTTTTTTTTAATAAAACATTTTTTATTAAAAAATAACTTGAGAAAAAACCCTTGGCCATCCCTAGGTATACCCAATACTAGCTGAAAATCAGCAAAAAGGCCTGAACATAAACTAGTGATTTTGAAGGTTAAGATAGGTAAAAAAGTATGAAAACCTGCGATTTTAGGCAAAATCTCTCAAAAAATTTCTCCAGATAGATAACTGGCTCATTTGGGTAAGGAGGGGGTCAGGTGATAGTAGCCAAAAAAATTTGCTTCCGGATAGATAGCTGAGCGGCCTCAGTAGCTGGCATAAATGCGTCCATTGGGGACCCCTGGAATCCGAATGATCATCGGATTGTCTATCAAGATCCATTTGCGGCTTGACTCTATTGGAGGGTGCATAATGCATAGCACTTATTGATTACACCAACATTTTGACAAACATGTCTTCAAAAATGTGGGAGAGTGATTGTGAAACCTGTCAGTTAGGCGCTCCACACGGTAGTTGACGCTACTTTTTAGAAGTCGATTGTGTCAACTCAGAGTCAACTGTTTTTTTTGAGTTGACCCTGGCACTTTTTAGTTGAAAACATGCACATTTTTTGGCGTCAACTGTTAAATTCGGGCAAGTGACAATTTTTAGCAGGTGACAGAGTCAACTAAAGTGACACGCGTGTGCAAAAAGTGTATGTTTTTCATTGAGTTGACATTTCTTGATGATTACTTTTGTCAATTGGTTAATTTTATTAGGCAAAAATCAGTTTCAGTTGACATTTTTGCTGTACACAAATAACAGTTTTTTTAGTGAAAATGTCAACTAGTGAAACAACTGTTTGTAGTGCATGCAAGTGTACGTTTTTAGTTACCATTTTCATTTTACAAAAATTTAATTGACACAATTAGTTTCTGTTATTGTCAACTGCCCTAAATAGTGCAAAAATGAATGAAAAAGTACGTTTTTTGGTTAGTTGACACAGCACTCGCCAACTTTCTACAGTACCTTTATTCATCCAATTTTAATCAAAAATTTATGAAATTTGAGACTGATAGAGAAAAATTTACCCCATCTTTCATGGAAGAACTTTTTGTGTGAAAAATTATAATAAAGTTTTGGAAAAAGATTTTGTCCAAATTTTTAGCTTGAGTTGACATCAGGTTTTTTTACTGAACATACGCACTTGCTCACTTGACAACCATTAACTTTGTCAACTTCATAAAAAAAATTATCACAAAACTTACTAAAAATGAAATTTGATGCTAAAGTAGTGAGTGGAAAAGGTGAAAAAGTGGATAAAGACTGGTGAATGCAGACTGTCATGGATAAACTAGCCAAATTGCTCAATTGACATTTCATTGTGATTGTATTTGTCAAATTCATGAATTCATGCTCAACTCAGCAATTTTTTGCTCATTTCCAAAAATCATTTTTAAAAGTCAAACAAGTTTCCATTCTTTCAAACTTAAATTCTTCAATATTTCTTCCTCTATCAAATGACATGTGTTACACAATCTTAATTGCAGTAAAAATATAACTTTCTAATATTTTAACATTCAAAATTTTCTAAAAATCATATCTTTTTTTCCTGTGTGCATTTCTTTCTGTTCAATGATCACCATGTTTCAAACTTTTTTGTCTTTCTGCTTGTAGTGTTTGCAATATGATATACATTTTGTTGTGTTCAATGCAAAATAAATTTTTGTTTGATGCAAAATAATTTTCTTCTCTTTTATAAAGCATCATTTAATGATTTTTTGTTATATCAAAAAATTGGCCTATACTTAATGTGTCAAAAAAAATTTTTATGGAAAACAGAAAGGAAAAAAATTTTAACTTTACAGAAAACGGAAAGGTTAAAAAAATTATTGGCTGGAAAATGGAAAGGTAAAAAAATTTCACTCAGCAGGAAACGGAAACGGAAAGGTAAAAAAAAAATTATCGGCCGGAAAACGGAAAGAGACATTTTCACGGCAACGGAAACAATAAAGTGAAAATTGCATGGAAATGGACAAATTTGCAGGAGGAAAACCTGCATGCAAGTTTGCCTGTTTGGCTTTGATTGTGGTAGCTGTACATTCTGCAACTATAAATCATGCCAGTAACTTCACTTGTAGTTCAAGCTTAACTGAACTAACAAAAAATCATCAAAAGGTAGCAAAGGTACACTACAACAACAATAAGAATTTAGCAAAAGTGAACTTTGATGTATCTGAACAGTAAAAAGTATACTCAGCAGACTGCAAAGTATGTGTCCAAAATTAAGTTGTTTTTTACAGATTTGGATACAGATAAAATTATGAACGACACAAGAACCTAGTAGTGAAAAACACTATAGTGAAAAAAATAAATACAGATTGGAAAAATAATGGAAAAATGCCAGAAAACTGAAAATTGAGCCAGAAAATGGAAAAATGGCCTGGAAAAATGGAAATGGAAAGGTAAAAATTTTTCAGCTGGAAAAACAGAAACGGAAAGGTAAAAAGTTTTCCTGCGGAATACGGAAACGGAAATTTGACACCCTACCTATACTTAGTCTACATGAATCACCAAAACAATATTTACACAATCACACATGTCACAAATTAAAAAAATTTCAAATGTGTACCAAGAAAATAAATTTTAAAACTATCATAGTTTACTCTAACATGAATACCACAGGTGTCACAATATCAAATTAATTTTGCTTAATAACATAGGAACACTTAAATCACACAAATAGCATCACAGAAGGCTGGGTCAACTCATTTCTGAAAATGGTTTTTTTCTCAGTTGACAATATCATTTTACAATCAGACCTAACTACCCCAAAAAACACAAAAAAAAACAGATTAATGCATGCACAGTAACATAAATGTCTACTCAGAAATTGTTTGCGTCAACTAAACGGAGTTGACTCTGAGTTGACATTAGAATTGATGTCAACTAGCGTGTGTAGCGCCTTAGATACATATATATGTAGTATATGTGCAGCCAACCCCTTACACACCAGCTACCTAGATAATTTATCACTAGAAAGGTGGTGATTCAAGAAAACCTTTCATTTGATGTTAACTTGCAAGCAGAGTTGGAAAAACGTATTTACGTTTACCCGAAATACCCGGTTATTCGGGTATTTATACTTATGTTTACGTTTACGTTTTCCAAAAATACCATTACGTTTTGTTACGTTTTTCTGACCAAAATACCCGGGTACTAGGGAAAACTTAAAAAAACTTGTGATCGTTCTCACGTGCACATGTTCAAATGGGCCGCACCACCTGCAGCCAACAATATTCTCATGTTTTTGCATAAATGTAACATGTTTATGTACAAAAAAGCGGTTAGGTATGTAAAAAGTGACTGTATGCTTGCACATACACATGGAATTTCGGGTACATATTCAAAAATGTGTTCAAATGCTGAACACAGAAACTTTTTTGTTTGTTTGTAGAGCCTTGCGTTTATAAATTTTTTTGTGATGAATTCCGACGATGCCACTTGCAACAACTGTGAGTAGCACACGTTTTGAAACTGGAGGGGCGAGTGCAAGCTCTGGTGCCAATCCCAGACTCTGTAGGATGCCCTGTAAAATGTAAAATTTCATGCAAATGTCAAAACTTATGTAAAATGCCCAGCAAAATGGCAAAAATTGGTCACCTTCCAGGGCATTTTGCATGACTTTAGACACTTTGCATGCCATTTGACATTTTACAAAGCATTTTACAGGGTCTGGGACTCCCCCAGAATCACCAGCGTAGTTGGATTTGGCCACACTTACAACAGAAAGTGGTGCAGATGGAGCGATTTACCCATCCAAAGGTAAAAATTATGGTATTTTCCAAAGCACAATGGCAAATACTGTGTGTAAAATTTTTACGTTTACGTTTTTTTTTACGTATTCCTTGGTATTTTAAAAATACCTTACGTTTTAGTATTCATACTTTTGATTTGGAAATGGTATTTACGTTTAGATTTACGTTTTCCAAAAATACCAGTATTTGCACAACTGTGCTTGCAAGTGGTAATCTACAGGAGCGCCTGGAAAGAATTATTGACCTTTTTCTTATTGGCAGTCATATGTGAAGATTTGCAGTGCAAACTTACAATGCTAGCAAAAAATTACAAACATTGAATTGAAACAAAAAATTGAATGTGTTAAACACCACCAAAATGATATCATTCAGCAGATAAGGCAGTTGAATATGGAAAAATTTAACTGTTCGATTGGCACCTTGGCGCCATTTCCGGCGCCATCCAAGACAATGGCACTGGGCGCCAAATTGGCGCCAGCGAAAATGGCGCCAAGCGCCAAGGGCGCCATGGCGCAATTCGAAATAATGGCGCCGGGCGTCAGATGGCGCCACAGAAAAGGGCGCCAGGCGCCAATGGCGCCATGGCGCTGGCGCCATTAAAGGGCGCCAGCGCCATGGCGCCATTCCATCACTACCCGGCACTCATCTAGATTCACCTGCTACTCATCTATGGTTCCCCTGCAGCCACAGCCGTTGTGTGTTGTGCACTGCACAGCTGCACAACGCAGTGCATTGCACACAAAAAAAATGCTTGCCGATGGCAGCTAGCTGTTCCTTTATCGAATTGCATAATTAAATACAATGCATGCACTGTGCATGCCTGTGCCTGGTTCATAATTAGTTGCCAGGCAGTAATCAATAATATCTCTGCTGCACAGTGCATGTGTGTCACAATTGAGGCCTCTACTTATAGAAGTCGACCAGTCCACAAAATTTGATTTTGAGTAAATCGCATTTTAAGCAAAGTTGTTAAAAGGTACGTACGTTTACTCGAAAAATACGCGTACACGAGTACGCGGAAAATACATTTTACGTATACTTTAAAAAAAATACCGTACGCACTTGTACGCGTACATTTTCATACGCGTACGGAAAATGTATTTCAGAAAATTCAACTTGGGACGAGGGAGGGGTCAAACGAGGGGGTGGGGGTATTTCGAGGAAATACGGTATTCTATGAAGAAAATTAGTCGTTTCTACACTCACAGGAAAAGTACCCACAATAACGCGTACGTACGAGTGAAAAATAGTATTTCATGTTTTCTATACTTTGTAGTGAGTACAAAAGAAATACTTTACGTTTACATATACTTTTAAAAAAGTTCAGTAATTCTAACAACTCTGATTTTAAGTTTCGGACCCAATTCAGGGCCCGTGGTGCGTGTCCAGTTTGGCTCTTTCATGCTTTCCATTAAGTTCCATATGTTGACAATAAAGTGTCAAATTTTCAGCCTGTGCTCTCAACCTTTATGTGAAAAATTGGGTGTCTATAAATTTCCATTCGGTCAGCGCAAAACTGTTTTTGTGGGAGGGAATTGGATCTGTCGACTTCTTGCACTAGAGAACATTTTTGTTCCCGGGGAGGCTGAGGCTGCCTTATGGACAATTTATGCACTAGTTGACTTTTAGAAGTAGCTGTCCATAGTGGACATATCACATTTCTTGCTATTTTTCCCATAAAAAAGAAAGCAGAGGGATGGACTTTTCGACTTCTTGCACTCAACTAGGTGGACTTGTTGACTTCTTGCCCGAAATTTTTGCATTTTCCCCCAAAAATGTCAAATTTGGCACTTTGCCACAGGGCATGTGAGGTCAAAATTTTTTATGGAAAATGATGTAAACTCGAAATTTCCATATTTTGGACTTGTCGACTTTTAGAAGTAGACCTTAGAAGTAGTGATGTAAAAAGCGCCAGACTTTTGGCGCCAAGCGCCAAAAGCGCCATGGCGCTTTTCCGGAAATAGCGCCGAGCGCCAATGGCGCCACAGCAAAATGGCGCCAAGCGCCAAAAGCGCCATGGCGCTTTTCTGGACCTTAGCGCCAGGCGCCAGGGAGCCATGGCGCCAAGCGCCATTGGCGCCAGCGCCAAAATGATTTTGCCTTTAATGGTACAGGTGAGACAAAGTATTATTTTCTCCACTTTCAATAACTTGTATTGCCTCCAAGAACACAAAAATGATCAAATAATGGAAATCAATAAGTTTTCTTGCTCAACACACAAGGGTAACTAAGACTGGTTCAAATAGATAGCAAATTGCCTCTCTGAAGCGGTAGAAGCTGAAAGATTGTCTGGGGGTTTGGGGTTGCAGCGTTTCAATCTATTAGATATTTCAAGATTTACAGTGCAAACTGTGAGATAACAGGGTAAAAATAGCTAAATTACATATTTGTGTAAAATACCTATGTAAAATTTTTTTACATACATGGCCAAAAATTGCTGAAAATAGGCAATAAGGCACATGAACACCGCGGTGCAATTATCACTCTCTGGCGCTTTTTTGGCGCTTTAGAAAATGGTAGCGCCAAGCGCCAATAACGCCACTGGAAAGTAGCGCCAAGCGCCAAAAGCGCCATGGCGCTTTTCGGAAACACGGCGCCAAGCGCCAATGGCGCTACAGCATTTTAGCGCCAAGCGCCAAAAGCGCCATGGCGCTTTTTGCTTTGGCGCTAGCGCCAGGCGCCAGCGCCATGGCGCTTTCACATCACTACTTAGAAGTATGTGCTGGCAACCGTTCACTGCCATGGGCATGTGTGTT
Organism: Sphaerolaimus hirsutus; assembly: GCA_964036195.1. Classification (NCBI taxonomy): domain Eukaryota; kingdom Metazoa; phylum Nematoda; class Chromadorea; order Monhysterida; family Sphaerolaimidae; genus Sphaerolaimus; species Sphaerolaimus hirsutus. The sequence goes on along the minus strand of OZ038455.1, from coordinate 204,964 downwards.
GTAATTGCACATCACCTGCACTGGATGCTTTGCACAGAATGTTACTGTAATTTGATCGATGTTGTTACATGTGAAATTGTGTGTTAAATAGTCTCATATTTACTGAAATCAAAGTATGATATCCTGGAAAATTAATTTATGGTTCTGTATTCAGATGGGTTATGGTAGATGTGAGTACAATCTGTGCAGTTGATAACTATAATTGCATAAAGTGCCTGCCAGTCTCGGATGGCAAGCGTCTTCTATGTGTGCCATGCCCAGTGTCGGTGTTGTGCAGTGATGCAGTGCACATTGCATGATGTCTGCCACTGCAGGGGAGAATAGGTATATGGTATGTAAACACCTTCCCGATCAAGTCCGGCCCCCAATTTTTGATTTTTCTTCGGAAGTCCTATCTTCAGTTCTAGGGCGCGCCGGAAGCTGAAACGTGGGGGAGATATGGGCGCAACTCTCCTCTACTTCGCATGAATTGGGGGGTCGCGGCGACCCCTTACAGGGTGGGTCGCCCTAAGTGCCAACATTTTTATTGGCTTTGGTGTAAATTGTTGTCCAAAAGTGTAAATTTTTGTTCCTGCAATGATGTCATAAAATTCCCCCCAAGTAAATTTTGCAATGCAGGCATTTTAGAGGTATGGTTGTTTACAAAACTTAAAACATCAAACCCTTCCCTTTAAAGTATCCTAAACCAGCTCTTCAAGTGTATAACAAAAAAGTTCCAAAACATGAATTTTTGTCATCCATTTATTGGGGGGTGGTGTTTTTTTAGAGAATAAGTGAAATTTTAAGAAATTTTTAACAATAATCTGACATTTTTGAATAGTGTATAGTAGGGGAGGGGTGTTGGTAACACATCCCCAAAATTTTAGATTTATACCTCTCCCACAGCTCAGAAATCAGTGGGGGCCGGACCTGTGTGGGACACCAAAAAAGCCAAAAAAAATTTGGCACTTAGGGCTACCCATCCTGTAAGGGGTCGCCGCGACCCCCCAATTCGTGCAAAGTAGAGGGGGGTTGCGCCCATATCACCCCCACGTTTCAGCTTCCGGCGCGCCCTAGAACTGAAGATAGGATGTCACAAGGGAAATTAAAAATGGGGGGCCGGACTTGATCGGGAAGGTGTTTACAAACGTGTAGTGAGTGAGTGTATCTAGATGAGTGTTGGGTCTAGAGGAGTCAGGGGTTTAGATGAGCAGCGGGCCCATGTGCAACGGGTGTAAGCACGAGTTGCCAGCAGTGCGATGCAGCAGACTCACCTGAGTGGCACTGCGCCTGTGCAAGTGCCCTGGCTGCTCACCCTCTGTAGTCCCCTGAGCCGGGCCACCTCATGTGCACGGCTAATTTCACGCTCAGGGGCACTTCCACACTCTCAAAGTGTTCACTCTTCAAAAATTTGAGTTTCCGTGTTTATGTGTAAAACATAAACACAAACTCAATGAGTTTATGTAATTAATGTGTGTTTTTGTCATAGATGGTAATTTCATATTTAGCACTTGATAGACTGTCGGGTTAGAGTGCCAAATTTCCATTTTCCGTTTCCGTTTTCCGAAGGCAAATTTGTTCCGTTCCGTTTTCCAGCCACTGAAATTTTTTTTCTCCATTTTCCGGCCACTAATTTTTTTTCTGTTTCCATTTTTCCAGCTCATTTTCCTTTTTCCGGCTAAATTTTCAGTTTTTCTGGCTCAATTTTCATCTTTTCCACCTTTTTTCCATTTTCCGGCTTAATTTTCTGTTTTTTTTCCACCTCATATTCCCTTTTTCTGGCTCAACTGTCTGTTTTCTGTTTCAGCCAAACTTGTAAACATGCATGCAGGTTTTCAATTATGTTATTTTTTCCATTGCACATCAAAATTTCAGCAATTTTTTACCATTTCCAGCAAATTTCAGCAATTTGTTTCCATTTTCTGGTAAAATTTCAGCAATTTTTTACATTTACATGCAAATGTCATTTTTCCGTTTCCAGTTTTCCAGTCTTGTTTTCCGTTTTCCAGCCGCTGAAATTTTTTTTCGTTTTCTGGCAAGTGCGAAATTTTTGCCGTTTTCCGTTCCGTTTTCCGGCCGCTGAATTATTTTTTCTGTTTCCGTTTCCGTTTTCCGTTAAAAATTTTTTTTGACAACCTATGTCAGGTAAAGGACGGTTAGATAGCTGGACAATTAGCGTGGCAAGAATAATCAAAGGTTATATAAACATTATTCAATATTCACAGCTATCTCTACATTTGAGCCATTTTGCTCCCAAATTTCTACAAGGTTTTTTATATAAAAACACTTGTTATTTCAATATAATAATGAGCCAAAGTCAACCCAAGTACCGAAGCCCCAGTTTCACATGAGTGCAGCAACCATTTTCTTGCATAGGCACTTGGGAACACATTTGGTCAGGCGCACACAGTTTTTCTCGCAGCCTCATTCACACACATCACGTTGGCGCTGTGCCAATCGCATGTATCCGTGTAATATTACTAAGTTGTTAAAATGCAGTTACTTTTTTTGCCAAGAATACTTATTAGGAAAGAATTATTGCTTAGGCTGGCTGAACGTCAGATATAACCCTTTTTCCATTTCTCTCCATTCTCTCCATTCAAAATACATAAATACAAAACTCGCAGAGATGTTTTCAATGCTATATGCAGTGATAATGTGAGCGAGCGCGGCTGTGTGAAGTGACGAGTGCGTCAGTCCAAAAGTGTGCCAGGTGCGCCCGTTTGCCGCAGTGCAGCGCCCCTGTGCGTGGCCTGGGCCCGGCTAGACTCCGCCCACTGAGTGTCCCCTTCGTCGCTGCTGCACCTGCGCAGTGTGCTCAAGTTGCCACTAGATCGCTCTTCTGGGATTTATCGGGGTCTGAAACTGGGCAAGAAGTCGATAAATCCAGTTGTTTACTGTATAGACATAGAGACCTCATTCGCCTTAGACATAGAGACCTCATTCATAGCACAGGGTTGTTAAAAGTACTGAACTTTTTAAAAGTAAACGTAAACATAAATTACTTTTTTTACTCACCCACCGCAGAGTAAAAAAAATATTTTTTTCTTTTTGTCGTTATCAATGTGAGTAAATTACTTTTGTCCCGAACAACGTAAAAGTGGGTACTTTTGCGAAATTTTGCCCCATGTTTCACTCAAAATCACTAGGTAGGTAGTTTTCAAACTTTTTCACCCTCAAATTCCATAGCGAGTGTTTTTTTGTGCTTTTTTTAAAGCTATTTTTGAAAATTTGTCCCCATTTTAGCTTTCTCTCCTTTTTGTCCCTTTTTTCCTTTATGCCTTGAAAAAGCCTATGTAAGAGCCTATCGAAAATACGTTTTCTGTACTCGCATACTTCCAAGAAGTACGCGAGTAAGCAAGTATTTAGTGGTATTTATTTCAGGTAAAACGTAAATGTATTTACGCAGTACTCGAGTCGAGTTGGTATACATATTTATCAAGTAAACGTAAATTCGTTTTAAAAACTGCGTTGTCACCTGCAGGTGGTGCGTGCATTGTCAGCCCGGTTAGCGATGGCCCCCCAGAGCGGCGCCCCCGCCGTGGAACCACCGGCGTACAGGCGTCGCGGCTCTGACAGGGGACGCTTCCGATTAGGCTTGGCTCTTTGCAATTGGCATTGCTTTTTGGGATTGCCGGCATCCAAGTCAGGGCTTCGGGATTGGATCAGTAGGTTTGGCAAACCTCTGTCCAAGGCTTTTCCCTCTTTTTCACATAAAATGTTCGAGAACGCACTTGGATGCCAATGCGCATTGCAGAGTTGTGAAAATACCGGTATTTTTGGAAAGTGTACGTGTAAATACACTTTCCAAATTTTGTGTATGAATACCAAAAGTGTAAGGTATTTTAAAAATACCTAGGAAAGTGTAAAAAGTGTAAGTGTAAAACTTTTTTTTCAGAAAGAGCTCTCACTGTTGAGCACTAGAAAACACCGCTGTTCTCACCTTTAGATCAATTATTTATCATTTTCATGCATTATTTCACATTTTACAGCATTTTATGAAACATTTCAGACTGTAACAAATACTGTAGTGGTATGAAGTTCCCTAATAATGGCAGTTTTTCAGTGAAGTTGACTTTGTGTCTAGCTGGTGAATTTCCATTGATCTTATCCTTTTTACAAAAGTATGATGAAACTGTAGAATACCATTAGTACTGATCAAAGGTTGTGAATCAAAGGCTAGTTTGTACATTTGCCATATTTTCTACATTCAATGCATTTTTTGTGCATGACCCAATTTTATGCTTTCTCAAAAGCATAAAACGGCCATCTGAAATAAAAAAATACACCTTCTGTACCCGGTTATTTTGCCCAGCAAAGTGTACAAAAAGTGTATGGGTATTTTATGAAAGTGTAAGTGTAAATATAAATACCCATTTACCCGGGTATTTCGGGTAAGTGTAAATACACTTTCGCAACTCTGGCACATTGGAGGTTTCAGTTCACATTTCTCAGTGCAAGGAAATCATTTAACAAATTTGGCAAAAAAATTTACGACCAGACTGGGATTAGGGTAATTTTTATCAGGATTAGGAATGGCCGACTTTTTTTCGAAGGATTAAAAAACAACGTTTATTTAAAAAACGCAAACATTGGAACCATTTTTTTAAAACATCAGCCAAACTTTTTAGTGCTAAGCTAAGCACTAGGCATTTTGCAATTTTTTGCGTGCAAGGGCGCAATTTCACATACATATTACCATTGCTGGTGGTTTTAATTGGTTTTGAGCCATTTTTAGTGTAAAAGCTTCCATTTGTTCATGCGCTTGTGTCATAATAGACCGTGGTATGTTGGTGTAATATATAATATCCAGCCAATGTGTCGGGCACATAGTTGCCCCTGCAAAGGGTGTCAAAAAAAGATTTGACAAAAAACAAGGCTGGAAAACCGGAAACAGAAAAATGAAATTTGCTTGAAATGGTAAAAAAATTTCTGAAATTTTGATGGAAAATGGAAAAAAATTAACAGAATTGAAAACCAGCATGCATGTTTACCAGTTTGGCTGAAACAGAAAACAGACAGTTGAGCCAGAAAAAGGGAATATGAGGTGGTAAAACACAAAATTGAGCTGGGAAATGAAAAAATGGTGGAAAAACAGAAAATTGAGCCACAAAATAGAAAAAGCCGGAAAAACGGAAATGGAAATTAAAATTCAGCCACCGGAAAATGGAACAGAAAATGGAAATTTGACACCCTACCCCCACATATCAATCAATCAAATAGGTTTACTTGACTCAGACCACGAAGGCCAAACGCAAGTAAAATATACATTCAACATTGCATACACATCGACTACCCCTAGTTGCGGTCCTAACAGGTTAGTTTTTGTTGCGCATTTGAACACAGTTGACGAGGGGAAATAGATATAGTTGTACAATGTGAATAGGGATGGCTGAAAAAGGTTTTTTTCAACAATTGCTTTTTTTATACCATTTTTTTCAAAACCGTTTATTTTTAAATAAAACCATTTTTTTAAAAGCTCCCAGACGTGGTCATGAGTCAACATATACAGGTAAATCAGACAGGTGACAGTACTTTGTGATGTTCATATAGCCATAGAATGGCTGTAGTGTCATGGGATATATCATTATAAGTGGCGATTTCTGTCAAAAATATATTTTATGTTGACTTATTGTGCCTACACACACTAGTTTTCACTGTGACGCTGTGGGAAAACTGAATTTTTTTCAAATGCAAATTAATGAACACGGTTGAACGATTTTATTTAAATTAAATTTGGATTTAAATTAATGAAAGTTAAACTTTGAAAATTTGAAAACTAAAACAGATATAGCATACAAAAAGAGTAGGCTGGATGTGGCCATGTGGCCATTTCAGTTTTCACATCGGTCACGGTGAAAACCAGTGTGTGTAGTGCCATTATGGATATCACCTTTTGTTGAACATTTGTGACTTCAAGTGAAGTTAGATATGAAAAAGTGCTTAAATAAGGATATAAGAGCAGGCTAACACATTGGCAGTGGGTTTTCACACTGCACAAGTATGTGGGGGCTAGTGATGGAAAAGCGCCAGGAAAAATGGCGCCAGGCGCCAATGGCGCCACGACACCATCTGAACAAATGGCGCCGGGTTTCGGTGTCCGTTTTCCGTGAAAATTGTTTTTTTTTGACACACTGGTCTTGTGCCTTGGCGCCGCATGGAACCGCACAAACGCACCTATGTGTCTGGCTTCACAGGCGCAAAAGTGCAATGCCACCATTGTGATTGCCCAGCAAAGTGCCACTGTCCACGAGTCCTTCACTTTCATTTTAGCAAGACCACATTTACAGCGATTTGGTTTGTCCCAAAGCGTGGGAGTGCATCTGAAAGTGCGCACTCGTGCACCTGACTTTTATATGCGCCCCAATCGCTAGTGAGTAACGATGGCAAAAAAAGATTCGAAAATTCGAAAACATTTTCGAATTTTCGAATTTTTTCAGAATTTTCGAATTTTTATTTCGCCCCTAGAAAAAACACTTAAAAATCGATTTATTTTTCAAAAAATTCGAAAATTCGAAAATTCAAAAATTCGAAAATAGTTTTCGAATTTTTCAGTCAATTCAAGGCAACAAAACGCACTCTTAAGTTCTACGTGCTATATAAATCGACAATTGATACGCGGCGCGTATAAAAAAGCGAAATGTAAGAAAAAAACATTGAAATGTAATCTGCGGTGGAAGATGCAGACTTCGACACATCCGTTTTTTATACTGTATTTCCTCGAAATATCACCCCCTCGAAATACCCCCTCAAAATTTACACTATGAATTTATAAACACCCCTCGAAATACCCCCCTCCCCAATTTGGTGTATAGAGAATGGAATGTGGTTTGTGATCTTGGAAACACAGAACACATGCCAAAACCACTGACTGTGTTGTGTTACAACAGACGTGTCTATAGAGTCTTATAAATGGCAGTTATTGTTGCATTTTTTGACATCTGTGTTACTTACAAACAACAATTTAGTACTGGGATTTTGAAAATTTCAGGCAAAATAATAACCCCCCTCTAAATACACACCCTCGTTTAACCCCACCCTCCAAGTTTCCACTCTGAAAAAATAAACCTGGGGATGGGGGCAGCCAGCAGGGGGGTTAATTCAAGGAAATACGGTATTTGATACCAATTTTTTATGCCAACATTTTATTTGATGTCAATTTTTTAATTGTTCTTGTTATTGCCTTCGCTGTGTTGGTGAATAAAATGAAGAAGCAGCACACTGGTTTGAATAACCCTTCCGCGTCCACCATTTTTAATGCTAAATTATGGTAAAAATAAGGTTGTTAAAACTGAGCAGAACATCAAGACAGTCCAAATTCTATGTTTTAAGCTTAAGATTCAATATTTTACCAAAAAGATTTGAAAATTATTTGAAAAAATTTGAAAACTAGCCAAAAAAATTTGAAAATTGCCAAAAAGATTCGAAAATTCGAAATTCAAAAATTATATTCAAAATTCAAAAATTATTTTGAAGAAAAATTCGAAAATTCGAAAATTCATTTCAGAAAAAACACTTAAAAATTTAAATACTTTTTTTTCGACTGTTTGCCATCGTTACTAGTGAGTGATTAAGTTACCTGCGTGACATCACTCCAATCCGGGGATCGTTTTTCACTGTTTGTGTTTTGTGCTGGCAGCGACGTCAATTGAACCAGGTGCCAGTCCCAGACCCTGTAAAATGTAAAATGTCACGCAAAGTGTCAGAAGTCATGGAAAATGCCTGGTAGAATAGCAAACGTACATACGGCAGTGTAAAATACCCTGTAAAATGTCATGTGTCATGTAAAAGACTGTTTACAGTTTCAAATGTTGTGTAAAAGACCCTGTAATGTGTCATTTTATCCAAATCTTATTTTATCATATCCAAATCTTATGTTTCTGTATCCAAATATTATGTCCAAATAGGCAAACATTATATTAATATTATATTATTTGGATACAAAAACATAAGATTAGGATATGATGAAATAAGATTTGGATAAACCGGACGCATTACAGGGTCTTTTTACATGACATTTGACACTTTACAGGGTATTTTACATGACACATGAATTTTACAGGGTCTACTGTGCATGCAAAACCCATCACAGGGCGGGTGATCCCACCCCAAACCACCCAACTATCTACCGTATTTCCTCGAAATACCCCCCGGGGGGTGATTGTTTCAGAGTGAGAATTTTGAGTGGGGGGGGGGTTAAACGAAGAGTGGGGGTATTTCGAAAAATGCGACAATAAGCACCATGTATAAGGGTCTATACACTTATTTTAGTGTGTAGATGGTGTAAACCCTGTTCTGACATGACACAGTCATTGTTTTAAACATACCTATATTCCGCATTGCCAGATCACAAACCGCAGTTTTGGCATGTACTTAGACGCAATTCAGGTGGGCGGGGTGTATTCCGAGGGGGTGGGTAATTATTTCATAGTCGCCATTTTGAGGGGGGCGGGTATTTCGAGGAAATATGGTATCTATCCCTGGGACAAATTTTTTGGCTATTTTCCCTTGATGATCCCCCCCCCCACGAATTGCAACTATGTTAGGCGGTGTTTACAGTAGATTTAGTGACGACGCGACCATCTCAATGGAAACGTTCTGTATTTTCGTGAAATAGCAGTGAACGGTAGATACTATAGGAATATACATGCATACAAAGTTTCAGGTGATTTCTTCTTGTCGTTCGTAAGTTATAGGCTTTTTGAAAAAAAATCGTCGTCGCATGTTTGTCGGTTTGCGACAAAGAATTTTTTATGTTAAAGCCTATAACATACGAACAACAAAAAGAAATCATTTGAAACTTTGCATGCATGTATATTCCTATAGTATCTATAGTTCACTGCCTTTTCACGAAAATACGGAACTTTTCCATTGAGATGTGACACTTTAAAAAAAATGGTCGCGTCGTCACTAAATGTACTGTAAACACCGCCTAAAACATTGCATTTAATGGATGTACCGTTTTTTTCAGAATGAGAATTTTGAGGGGGTAATTCGAGGGGGCGGTTATTAATTCACCAAAAAATTTTTTTTAACACCCAGTACTAATTTGTTGTTTGTAACATGTCCAGACGTAGAAAAATGCAACAAAAACCACGATGTATAAGAGTCTCCAGCCTTATTTAAGTATGTAGATGGTATAAAGCATGTTCTAACGTAACACAATAATTCTTTTTAACGTATGTCTTATGCACTGCTCGGAACACAAATCGCACCTTTGGTCATTTACGTCTCTTTACACTCAATTTGGGGGGGGGGGGTATTTCGAGGGGGGGGGGGGTTATTAATTCGTAGTGCCCATTTTGAGGGGGGGGGTATTTCGAGGAAATACTGTATGTAAATAGAATGTAAGATGAATGTTTACGAATATCGGGTTGCACTTTGTGGCTGTTGCCTCTGGCAGATTCACTTCTATTTATGTAAATATCGGATTGTGTGTCCACTGTATCGGGTCATTGCGCGGGGGTGGAGGCATTACGTTTAATGAAAATGGGCGTTCAATTTTAGCCTTTTGATTCTAATAAATTTCTAAAACGGACACATTCATTTCAGACAGATTTGAGTTGATCACAATTAGCATTCAAAAAAATCACCAATTGTTTGGAAAATATATATAAATATATCACCCCAAACTTGGAAAAAATATAAATATATATAAATCACTCAAGGCCTTCAGAAAATATAATTAAATCACTGAAAAAATAACTCTAAGCTCAAAAAAATCACAAAAAATCACTTGCGGTTTATTTCAATTACAAGCAAAATTGTCGGCTATTGCAGGCTTAATTTACCATTTGTAAGCACAAAAATGTACTCTAACATCCTACAATCTATTTATTATTGTTTCACAAGCAGTATTCATTTCATACAATATTGACAAGTGAAAATATCAACCCACAGCCTCAATGACAACTTCAAAAACATTTTGCACTGCAAACATGTTGCACTGAACCTATAGCACCTGGTTGTGGCAGTAATGTTTGACTAAATAGGTGCTAAGTACTTGCATCAGTGCCAGGTATGCCAAGGAAGTTGAGTGCAAATTCACTTACCATATTTCCTTGAAATACCCCCATGGGGTTTATTTTTTCAGAGTGAGAATTTTGAGGGGGGTTAAACCAGGGGGGTTATAAATTCATAGTGTCTATTTTGAGGGGGGTATTTAGAGGAAATGCAGTAGTTCATGCAATCATCTAGTGTTTTAAAAAGCTACTTTTTCAACAGTGGTGAGCTGTGAAAACTCAGGGCACACGGCTACATGTTTGGCCAAATTTTGGTGACACCGTGGTGACAGTTTTCCACAGTTGTCCCCCATATTTGATAACTGGCAACATTGGTTGATGTCACCAAGTGTTGCCAGCTTTCAAAAGTGGTGAAGTGAGTTTTCAATTACTGTAGATCATTTTTGATGACATCAAGCAGGTATTTTCAATTCAATGTTGTTTTATTTCAGAAAAGGATGTTATAAAATAGAGAGATGCTTTATACACTAAAATGTGACAATACAATTCATAGCAGGATGACATAAAAAGTTACTAAAACAGTTTACATCTTTGTCACACACATAATGAAGACTAAGTGATGGTGATATCACCATTTGTCATCATTTGAGTTTTCACATTAGGTCCACACAGTGGCAAACTAGTGACTTGCCAAAACAACCCCACTGAAATTCACGCTATATGTGAAAACTGAACATCTACAGCATTCTATTGTGGAAAACTGGATGGTGACATGTCACCATTTTTGGCCATTTCAGTTTTCAAAAAAGTCATGGTGAAAACTAGTGTGTGTAGGCACAATATTTACCTGCTTCAAACACTATTTTAACTCAATAATGCTCTACATGAGCAGATGAGATATTTTCAGGAGAAAATTCTCTTGCAAAAATCAAAATTCTCTTGCCCAAATTACATGTTTTAGTCATGAAGCGCAATACTTGCACCACAATGTATCTAGTATGAGTGATTTTCTCAGTGATTTTTTTTTTGAATTTGAAAAATATATATAAATATATCACTCAGAATTTGAAAAAAATATAAATATATATAAATCACGGGTTATTTATATTTATTGTGATTTTCGAAAATATAAATCACGGGTTATTTTTCGAATGCTAATCACAATGAGCAGTGTGTCAACTACTGCTGACTGAGGTGATATACTGAGGTATTTTGAGAGGGGGGGGGGGGGTATTTATGGTGAATTAAAAAGCGATCCAACCATAAAAAATATATGAATATGTCATTCAAAGGTTCAAATTCCATATTTCTCCAAGAAAATACGAAAATTATTGTTTAAAATTCGAAAACTACCCCAAAAAATTCGAAAATTGCCCAAAAAGATTCGAAAAATTGAAAATTCAGAAATTTATTTCGAAATTCGAAAATTAATTTGAGGAAAAATTCGAAAATTCACCTAGGAAAAAACACTTAAAAATTTAAATACTTTTTTGGATGTTTTGCCATCGTTAGCTCCATTACAGTGAAAAAGGTTCAAATTCAATACTTTTCCAAAAAATTCAAAAACTAACCAAAAAATTCAAAAACTGCCCAAAACGATTCGAAAATACGAAAATTCGAAAATTAAATTCTAAATTCAAAAATTAATTTGGGGAACAATTCGAAAATTCTTTTGAGAAAAAACACAAATTTAAATATTTTTGTCCAGAGGGTTTGCCGTCGTTAGTTATAGGTATACTCGGCGGACAGCACACCCAACGATGGAAAAAACAGAAATTGAACACAGAAACTCATTGAGTTTCTGTGTTTTTGTTTTACACAGAAACACGGAAACTCACAAATTTTGAAAAACTCAAAACTCAAATGAGTTTTTTTGTAGAACACAGAAACACAGAAACACGGAAACACAGAAAAGTTTTTTGAGTTTTTGAGTTTTTTTCAGCGAAGTGGTTGAACACATTTTCAGAATGCACATGAATTCAGTTAAACTAAACAAGATAAGATATGTATGTATAGCATGTAAATATGTACATAATGTATTCATATTTTATGATGGAACAACAAAAAATTTAAGATGGCATGCACATCTCCTGATAGACATGTTTAAATATAATTGTATCATTATATCAATTCTGTAGTCTTCCATACAGTGCACATCCATTGAATAATTTTGGAGTACTGCATAAATTGTCGTTTGTGATAATTTTGTAGATGCTCGTGTTGCGATGTGGGTGGATGTCCTCATTGAGGACATTTTTATGGACTTTTTCAACACTTGAATGTTACACATATGTTATGTGGGGTTAAAACATGTGAAAAACCAATATTTTATAAGAAAACAACGGTTTCCACATCAAAATGCTGTAAACCAGAAAAAAACTCAAAAAACTCGAGTTTTAACAAAAAACACAGAAATAAAAACAGTTACTCAAGTTTTTTTCAAAAAAAACTCAAAACACAGGTATTCATTTTTAACAAACTCAAAACACAGAAAGTGTTTTTTTTGGAGAACTTAAATACCCATCGTTGAGCACACCTAGTAAGAAATCCTACCATAATTTAATGAATAAAATCTTGTGATAAATTTCATAATGAATTATTCCATAGTAAAAACGAATTTTTATGATGAAAAAACTGTAAATTTTTGGTTCATTATTCAGATGGGTTATGGTAGGTTTTCATACTAAGTGTACCTAATGTCCGCTGAGTATTAGCATGCTTTGCGTTTGACATGGAAATTGCAATTGAATTGATAAGAATTTCACCCAATGTCATTGATTGCGATTTATTTTTGGGGCACTTAAATCATAGCAATGACTTTTGTGCGTGTGCGTATTCAGTGTGTAAATTACCTACGCTTGTCTGCGTTTCTCCCACTCGCAAAAATGTATTGTTAAACTTGATGACTTCATAACGGGGGCCATCTTTTGTTTTTCTTCTGTGCACATGGAACGATTATAATTAAAATTGATTGCATAACATCGGTGGAAAAGATTCCTTGAAGTTTTTTTAGACTTTTGAAGTTTTATTCTTGAAAAATCACGTGGTGTGGTGAAAAATTGTACCAAATTTGCTTTACTGGTGCTTTTTTGACGCAAGTGCTTGACGATCTTTTAAAATGGCATTACACTGAAAGGTAAAAATCAAAGACACTTATGAGTGAAAAATGAAAAAAGTTTCTATGAACCCACCATCTCCTCCGCAGCCACCTGAGATTTTGAATTTTAAAATTTGAAGAAGTAAAACAACATTTGTGGAGTGAGAAGTGAAAAACGAAGTATTTAAAACGTTAAAAATGAATTAAACTTTTTTTAAAACTTTGGTACTTATAATTTACTTCACTTTGACTTTTACTTGCCATTTTACTTCTGGATCTTTTTTTTACTTCTCCACTTGCGGAAGTGAGCCCTGAATTTTCACAACACAATTTTGCAAATGCAAAATGCAAACTTTTTCCGGCCAGGCGGCGGCCCGGTGCCGATGTAATGGCGCCAGGCGGTTTGCGTTCACACAGAGAACCCATGCACTTTTCCATTTCTGTCTCAATTACGTTGCTTTTGAATGCGTCTCACCTTGAAATTGCCCATTTTCTTGTAAGACTCCGTTTACACGGATTTTTTTGTGACGACACGACAAAAAAAACTTTCAATATGTTGAGTAAAAATGTTCCATATTTATGAAAAAAAGTGGTCAATTATACATCTTACCTAGGCGAATATGCGAGTCAAATTGCACAATCGTGCTTGTAGCTCATGAGTTAAAGGCGTTTGAAAACTTTTGCAGTTGTCGGACAGTTGTCGGACTGTCTCCGACAGCCAGCCACAATAGCAAACTTTTTTCGAACGTTATAAATCTTGAGCTCAAGCACGAGTCTGCAATTTGGCCTGCATATTCGCTTAGGTAGAAGGTATACTTGACCACTTTTTCAAATGAATATGGAACCTTTTTACTCAACTTATTGAACGTTTTATTGTTGTCGAGCCGTCACAAAAAATCTGTGTAAACGGGGTCTAATTCTTTTTCATTCTTCTGTTTTTTTCTGATGATTCTAAATTTTTTTCAGACTGCGTCAAGATGCGACTCAACGCAGCATTTGCCGCTGGTCAGTTAGTGGTTTTAACTTTATCGAGTGTTACAGAAAAAAATTGTAATGACAAAAGCTTTTTATTTTAAGTTTCATATTTCGAGCTCAAATTTTTGAATTGGTGCGGGAAGGCCGTTAAGTACACGTACTACTTTAGTGTACGCACATGGCAAGTTTCAGATTATTTTGTGCTACTCTATGGCTACAGTTGACATTGTGGAGTTAGTTAGTTCACTGCGCACACTGGTTCGCCACTGCCGTGTCCCCGCAGTGCGCTGTGTGTTCGTGCTGCGCTGCGCCCTGTGCCAGTTCATCGACCAGGGCCTCGACCCCACCATCGAGGCGACCGCCGGCCAAGCCACTGTTAGTCCCGCCCAGCACTGCCGCCTTGACCCATCATACAGGGTGCGGCAATTTAGACGGACGCTCTAGATTTCCGATAACTCGTCACTGGGTGGTCGGATTAACGTCAAATTTTAGGTCAACATTCACAACTGAATAGGCAAAAATCCATTGAAATATGGCTGCGATAGCTCCACTCGTTCTCAACTTATTCATGCAAACGCGTAATTGTCACTACATACCAGAGTTGTTAAACTACTGGTATTTTTGGAAAGTGTAAGTGTAAGTGTAAATACACTTTCCAAATTTTGACTATGGATACCAAAAGTGTAAGGTATTTTTAAAATACCTAGGAAAGTGTAAAAAAGTGTAAGTGTAAATTTTTTTTTAGAAAGAGCTCTCACTGTTGAGCATTAGAAAACACCACCGTTTTCACCTTTAGATCAATTTATTTGTCATTTTCATGCATTATTTCACATTTTACTGTCTTTTTATGAAACATTTCAGACTGTAACAAATTCTGTAGTGGTATGAAGTTCCCTAATAATGGCACTTTTTCAGTGTTGATATTTTACTGATTAAGCAAGAGATACACACTGTTTAAATGCAAGAATTGACATGCAGCAAATGTCAATGCAAAAGCCAGTTGACTTTGTGTCCAGCTGGTGAATTTCTGTTGATCTTGTTCTTTTTGCAAAAGTATGATGAAACTGTAGAATACCACGAGTACTGATCAAAGGTTGGAGATCAAAGGCTAGTTCGTACATTTGCTATAATTTCTACATTCAATGCATAACTGCATGTGTGCACTGTGCATTTATTTTTTGTACATGACCCTATTTTATGCTTTCTCAAAAGCATAAAACAGGGCCACCTGGAAGAAAAAAATACACTTTCTGTACCTGGGTATTTTGCTCAGGAAAGTGTAAAAAAAGTGTATGGGTATTTTGTGAAAGTGTAAGTGTAAGTGTAAATATAAATACCCATTTACCCGGGTATTTCGGGTAAGTGTAAATACACTTTCGCAACTCTGCTACATACACCTCATGACAATAGGCATTGTGCAATAAAATGCACAAAAACCAGTACACAATTTTTATTATGAAGGAGTTATTTGAACCAACTCACAAAATGCAAGAAATGATCACTCAACATTCTTATCAATAGCCAACTGCTACCGATCTGGGTTTCATCTGCAGCTTCTGTTTTGCCGAAGTGTATTGCCACGAGGTACAGGTAATTACAATAAAGCGACAATTATTGGTGTTTGCGTGAATAACTTTGAACGAGTGGAGCTATCGCAGCCATATTGTCAGGGATCCTTTCGTATTTAGTTGTTAATGATGACCTAAAATTTGACGTTAATCCGACCACCCAGTGACGAGTTATTCGAAATCTAGAGCGTCCGTCTAAATTGCCGCACCCTGTAGTAAACACCTGCCCGAACAAGTCCGGCCCCCTATTTTTTATTTCACTTTGGATGCCATATCGCCGGCTGTGGGGGTGGTGGAAAGCTAATACTTGTGTGGTATATAGGCATTGAAATTGAATTAGCATTGAAAAAATCTCTGGGAGATTTATATTTAAAAAATCTCAGAAAATCTCAGAAAATATAAGATTTTCTGAGATTTATTTTTTTTCCATGATTTTCCAGAGAGATTTAATTATATTTTCTCCTGATTGAGAAAATCTCTTGAGAAAATCTCTCTATATTTGCTCATTTTCACCTTCAAATTCATTAGTTCATGTGCTTTTTGCTATATTTGCTCATATACCAATTTTTGGCTATTTTCCCTCCATTTGTAGTTTTTCCTTCCTTTTTCTGTTCTATGGCATGAAAGAGCCAATAACAAAGTTATCTGAAATACATTTTCTGTACTCAAGTACTTTCAGGAAGTATACATAAAAGAGAGTACTGGTACGTTTTCAGAGGAAATTTAGATGTATTTACATAGTACTCAAGTATTTCTATGTTTGAGTAGACGTAAATATGTTTAACCCCTGGACCATACTGAACCCCTGCAGTCCCATGAAAACCCAGTGCTCAAGTATGGGGCTGTATTTAAGCGCTGAGTCTGAATTGTCGCTGGGTGTTGCTACTTGTGCAACGGGTAAACTTATGCACTGGGTTCTAGCCGTTTTAACAACTAAAGAGTTGACAGCATGTTTTGGAAATATAGTTATCAAATTTTGGTGAAAAAGTCATCTGATAAATTCTGTGGGGATCATCACATGTGAAAGTAATTTATTCTACTATGAGGAAAAATGTGCCTAAACCATATTTTTGTTCATTTTTCAGATACTAAATACATGATAGTACAAAGTTGTGAATATGCCATCAGAAGACAATATGCTATTATCATATGAAATTGTGAATGAAAAAGTCAAACAAACATAATGTGGTTACTTTCTACTATCAATGGTTCAAACACCTTGAAATATTGGCCCTACACACACTAGTTTTCACCGTGACCGATGTGAAAACTGAAATGGCCACATGGCGACATTCAGCCTACTCTTTTTGTATGCTTTATGTGTTTTAGTTTTGAAATTTTTAAATTTTAACTTTTATTAAGTCAAATTCTAATTTAAATCAAACCAACTCATTCAATCGTGTTCATTAATTTGCATTTGAAAAAATTTCAGTTTTCCCACGAAGTCACGGGGAAAACTAGTGTGTGTAGGCACATTGATTCAATCATACTTTAAGTTGAGAGATTTTGTGAGATTTTTTTGAACTGCAAGAGATTTTCTCAGAGATTTAATTATATTTTCAAAAATGACCCAAGAGATTTAATTATATTTTTTGCTTGAGAGATTTTCTGAGATAATTTTTAATTATATTTTCTCAAAATCGGTCGTTTTTTTCAATGCTAACCCCCCCTCTACTCCTCATGAATGAAAGGGGCCGTAACTGTTTTTATTGGCATTTTCCCTGTCCCACACAGGTTTGGCCCCCATTTGATTTTTTACGCTACGGCTTAAAAAAAGGGGCGCCAGGCGTCACAGGAAAAGGTCGCCACAATGCGGCGCCCTTTGGCACCCTCAAATGGCACCAGCGCCATTACATACCCTAACCGCAAACCCCTCATCCCCTAAGCGGCAGAAAAAATAAATTTTAGCAACTTTTAAAATCCACTTTTTGCTGTGATTTTTTACACACCTGACACGCTGGTTTTTCAATGTTTTATAGAGGAGGGATCAAGGTTCCAAGTTGCGTAAAAGCTTTTGCTCTAAAACGCCTCCATTAGAAAATTTACTTGGGGTAAATTTTATGATGTCATAATTACGTCATCACATGAACATAAATTGTCAAAATTTTAAATTCACACACAGTAAATTTTCTTATGGAGGCATTTATGAGGTATAGTTTTTTACGCCACTTAAACCTTAAACCATCCTCTATAAAACACCCTTAACCAGCGTGTCAAGTTTGTTACAAAATAAAAGTGAAAAGTGCATTTTAAAATTTAGGTTTGTGATTGGGAATAAATATTGAGGAGTCAGGATTAGTGCTGGGATGGTGACATGGCACTGGCACCAATTGTAGGGGCCAGTAGCGCTTGGCACTATTTTCCTGTGGCACCATTGGCGCCTGGCGCACTTTTTCAATCCGTAGCATAAGAAATCAAGTGGGGGCCGGACCTGTGCGGGACAGTGAAAACGCTGCAAATTGTTTTCAAATGTTGTTCACACTGACTTGTACAGGCAGGTGTTTATTTACTAGTGAATAACTAGTAGTGATCTAGCAAGTGGTGCAATCAGGTTATCATTGCAAAGTGTACCGCGGCCAATTACTTGCAAGGTGGCAAGGCACCCTGGGAAAGGGCAGCGCACATAGCACCGGTGCTGTGCCCTTCACAGCAAAAAAAAGATCCGTGAAGCGTGTGGAAGCAGGCTGGATGCGCGTGAATCGGTGCGCTTCCACACGCTTCCACCAACATCACGAGATTCTGGGTGAAGTGTCTTCCACACGTTTCACCTAGCTTCACCGCGCGCTTCACGCGCATCCAAGCATGTGGAAGACACTTCACACCGCTGGCGCTTCCACACGCTCCCCCCCGCGTATCACAGCAAAAAATGGGTGTGTGATGCGCGGTGAAGTGTCCTGAAGTGTCTTCACGCAGATGCACAATGTCGGCGTGAAGACACTTCACTGCATTCCAGATGCTTCACGGCACTTCACGAACCATGCAAAGTATGCTGCAAAAGTTTGTGAAGTGCACTTCACAAATTTCGGTCTTTGTGAAGCTAGGTGAAGTGAGTGGAAGACACTTCACCGAAAACTTTGTGAAGTGTGTGGAAGTGAGTGGAAGTGTCTTCACAGAGCGCACTTCCACACACTTCACGAACCCATTTTTTGCTGTGTATAAATTTGCATGGGAGCGCCATATTAAGAAGCGTGAAGTGGCTTCACACATTTCTTTGTGATGTGTGTGGAAGCGCTGGCATGCTTGGTGAAGCGTTTGGGAAGTGTTGGTGTGAAGATACTTCCCGACGCTTCACCGCGCATCCACACACCCATTTTTTGCTGTGCTTGGGTGCCCCGGTGGCAAGGCACCCTGGGAAAGGGCAGCGCACACTACAGCAAAAAATGGGGGTGTGATGCGTCGTGAAGCGTGCTGGATGCGCGTGAAGCGGCCTCTGTGAAGACACTTCCACACGCTTCAACACGCTTCACGAGATTTTCGGTGAAGTGTCTTCAACACATTTCACCTAGCTTCACGATGGCCAAAATTTCGTGAAGCGCGCTTCCCGATGCTGACGCAGTGAAGACACTTCACAAACATTGTGCAGCATCGTCTGTGATGTGAAGTGTCATCACATTCAACTTCGTGAAGTGCCGGGAAGCGCCGACCAGCTTCGTGAAGCGTCGGGAAGTGTTGCCGTGAATACACTTCAAGACACTTCACGACGCATCAAACCCCCATTTTTTGCTGTGGCCAGGGTTGGCAAAATCTCAGAAAAAAATAAAAATAAAAATAAAATGGAAAATTGAAAAATAAAATAAAAATAAAATATAAAATTGAAGAATAAAATAAAAATAAAATACAATTTTTTTACAATTTTAGTAAAAAGAATTTTACAAAAACCAATTCTGGTCACAAACTAGAATAAAAAATAAAAATAAAATAAAAATAAAATGGAAAATTGAAGAATAAAATAAAAATAAAATGGGAAATTGAAGAATAAAATAAAAATAAAATACAATTTTTATACAATTTTACTACAATTTTAGTAAAAAGAATTTTACTAAAACCAACCCTGGCTGTGGCACAGAACCGGTGCTGTCCCCCTGGGTGCCGGGTGCGTTGGCATCAGTGCGGTCAGGTGCAGCAGTGACAGTGTGGAGTTTGTGCGCAGCGCCTGCAAAGCAGCCATGTTCCTCGCTCGCAGGGGGCAGCCAGGCCGGCGCCGCCGCCGCCAGCGCCGCAGCCGCAACCGGGCCAGCCGCAGGCGCAGGGCGGCGTCAACCAGGCGCCCCAGCCAGGCCAGACACTCAACAAGGTCACCCAATTCTCTTGGCCTGTTCCTCACCTTGCCATAAGTGTCATCTCCACCCAGTATACAACTGAATCACAATGCCACGCATCTATGTATATTTGTATGCGATTGAAAATTGAATGCAACTAAATCATTTGCATTGCGTTACCATTGATAACATCTCACTCAACATACCTATATTATTGTGAAAAATTGAGTTTTTAACATGAACTTTGATTTTAAATTTTGAAAACGATAAAAAAGAAGATTTTGCTGACCTTTATTATATTTTGCCCTTTTTATCCCTCATTATCCTGTAACCTGGCCTAAACACAGAAAATAATTTCACATTTCACGCCTACCCACAATCAATGTTAAAACCAACATTTAAACTATACTATGCCCCCCTCCACTCAGGGAGGCAAATCGTCCTTTGCGATCCCCTCGAAGGGGTACCACAACCCCCCGCCACCCCCCAGAAACGAGCCTGCGCACTATGGACCCCCCATCCCTACAACAACATTGGAACCTACACCGCCCCCCTGCGTTGGGGATGTATTAGATAGTTGGTTCTTGGGGGGTATTGGTTTTAGTTTGGTTTTGAATGGGGTGATAATGAAGTTTTCGCTCATTACATTGTTATTGACTATCGATATTTGATTGTTCATAATCTAGTCACAGAGAGGAAATCGAAAATGGAATTCGACGTTCAGAACTAATCTCTTTGGCTGTCTTTCAGTGTTTTGCCGTTCACACATAAAAACTACCTTCTCGCAGAAACCCTCGGAAACACATTAGACGTGAATCCCTACGATGCGCACTGTGAGTTCAATTTTTATTGACGTATTTCCTTGAAATACCCCAGGGTCAAAATTTCGGGAAATTTCGGTCAAAATATAGGATATTTTGGGACCAGTGTTGGCAAAATCCCAGAAAAAATGGAAAATTGAAGAATAAAATAGAAGTAAAATGGAAAATTGTAGAATAATAAAAAATAGAATACAATTTTGATAAAAAATAAAATACATTTTAGTAAAAAGAATTTTACTAAAACCAATCCTGGTCATGAACTAAAATATAAAATAAAAATGAAAAATAGAGGAATAAAATAACAATAAAATGGAAAATTGAAGAATAAAATAAAAATAAAATACAATTTTAATAAAAATAAAATGCAATTTTAGTAAAAAGACTTTTAATAAAACCAACCCTGATTGGGACATACCGTATTACCTCGAATTGATCCCTCCCACAAATACCCCCCTCGAATAACCCCCCCCCCCCCTCAAAATAGGCTGGGGAAATAACACCCCAGCTAAAATAAATAATACCCCGGACAAATTGGCTGGGGTTGCTAATTTGCATTGCCGCTACACATAGACTAGTTTGTGTAGCTATCTACGTTTTTATGTCCAAATATATCCTGTTTGGATACATTTATTACCTGTTTTGGGTACGCAAATGCCTACTACACTACCGTGCAAAATAGTTGGGACTTTTCACCATAGAGAAATGTGGGGCTGCAGGTTCATAACTTTGTGTCGCTTCCCACTCCATCGAACTTTGACAAAATTTTATGCTCTTTGAGTATGTTGGGGTTTGAGGTTGGAGCTATGACTAAAATTTTTTGTTTGCTCGAATAATCCCCCATGCCCAAGATAAGGAGGATCTATAAAAAGGTGATTGAGAAAAATACAAAAATGGGCAATCTGTATACATCAGACAGCGAGAATTCACATAAAACAAAAATGAGTTCAATATCTCTTTTCCAATAAAAATAACATAAATAAAATAAAATAAAATAAATACACATAACCATTTGCTCCTCATGCTCAGAATGTTCCTTGCTGCTCACAGAGCTCAGCAACACAGGCAGGCAGTTGCCATATTGAAAATTTTGTTTAAAAATGAACATATGTATTGTATACAGACTACAAAATATGATATTAGGCAGCTACTGCCCAAAACAAGGAAAGTCCCGACTATTCTGAAACACAAACAAACTGAGTGAATTTTGTTACTACACTAAGAATCATAGACGGCGTACGTGCTTGTACGCTTGTGAATGTCACAAGCGGGATTTTTGGTGTCACAAGCAGAAATTTCAGTGTCACATTGTGACATTAACAAGCGTGTATTGTACAAATGAGAGTGAAAGCTCAAAATTAGCTAAAAATCGCCAAAATAAATTATATTTTGCCAATTATCACCTTTATAATGACAATATACATAGTTATATACCTATTTTTAGCCAATTTTACCTATATTTACAGCGATTTTAAATTTTTGGCTGGCTGCCAACTTCACATAAGAGCTCCAATAAAAAGTTGTCACAAGGTGAAACTTTGGCTAATGTGAATGTCACAAGCGCAAATTGGGACCTTGCGCCGCCTATGCTAAGAATATATGCACATACAAATTTGAAGGGAGGTCATTGTGGGCACATGTAGCCAACTCCCCATAGTACCCACCAACGGCATCGAAACATTTTCCACATTCAACATTTTCAAATTTTGGCAATGTTTATCCTGCACCATGCACAGTCCCAACTATTCCGCACACGAGTGTATTTACTACGATCCTTACGAAAATTTCTGACGAAATAATAAAACCCCCTCAAATAAACCCCCCCCCTCAAACTTTGCTGGCGAAATAATAAACCCCCATGGGGGTATTACGAGGTAATAGGGTACAACGTACATCGCTATACAAACTAATTAGTGTAGCTTCGATGCAAACTGGCAGCAACAAATACATCATGTAAACACCTTCCCGATCAAGTCCGGCCGCCTATTTTTTTTTTCACTTCGCAGGCCATATCTCTGGTTGCGGGAGGGGTGGGAAACTAAAACTTGGGTGGTATATAGGCGCAACCCCCCACTACCCCGCAT
>OZ038455.1:122207-182022 GCA_964036195.1 Sphaerolaimus hirsutus | reverse complement strand
GACCTGGATTGTTACGTGAACAACCCCTGCTGCTGGAACAACGCGCCCCCCGGCACCGACGTGTTGGACTTCGCCCAGGCGACCATCATCAACCCCCGCGGGTTTCTGCTCAATTTCGATCAGTCCAAACCTCCAGGTGTGCCCCTGCACAAGTTTGGGGCACATTTTTTTAGTGTGGAAGATTGAGGAATTTTGTAGAAGTTTAAGGACTGGGCTACGAATGGTCGGTGTTATTTTTGTCAACAAGTTTGAAAAAAAAATTTTTTTAATGGTGCAAGCACCCCGAGCACTATTTGAAAAAAGTTTTGGCAAAAGTTTGTTTCTGGAAATTTGAAGCATTTTGGCTTGGCTGGGAACCCCCCCAAACCCCATGTTATCTATCATCGACCAGTGCTAGTAATGAAGTGAACCGGATGCTCAAGTAGGAACACCTGGTGCTTCCGGTACTTGAGCACTGAAACTACATTGGCATTGCAGTGCTTCAGTATGGGTGGGTCGGAGGGGGGGGGGGAAGTTAGCTCCCCCCAACGCTTTGACTAGTCTAGACATCTAAAAAAAACAACTGCTTTTTATTTAAAGAGCGCCTTTTTAAAAATGTGAGCCCGTTGAAAAATATGTTTTTTTCCCATCCCACCCTGGAACAACGGTATCAGTATCTGTTGGCAAACTCTATGGAAAAATAAGTAATTGAAGTTTGTTGCAATTTTTTGTATTAGAAAGACCACAAACTACCGTATTTCCTCGAGTTACCCCCCGGGGGGTTATTTTTTCAGAGTGGATATTTTGATTGAAAAACGTGAAAAATGCAACAATAACCACCATTTATAAGTTTAACAGCCTTATATAAGGATGTAGATGGTATAAACGATTAACGTAACACAATAAGTGTTTTGAACGTCTGTTATGCATTTCCCGTACCACAAATTCATAGTGCCCATATTGAGGGGGGTATTTCGAGGGGGTGGGGGTATTTCGAGGAAATACGGTATTAAAAATGTTCTAATATCTTTTTGCGTTGATCCATCACTCACCTCACCAAGTCTACTTGCTAAGGGGCCACTTCTAATGGCATGTGCCACCGGGACCACGACCACCCCCAAACCCTGTAGAATGCCCTGTAAAATGTCAAAAGTCATGCCAAGTGTTAAAAGTCATGTAAAATGCCATGGAAAAATTAAAAACGTACTGGGAAGACCCGCTGGACATGCGAGCGCAGTGGAGATCAGCGCTCAGTGGACATTGGCGTGTGCGCAGCGGAAATGTGTGCGTGCGTACATGGCGTATGAAATGTGCCATTAGTGAGGGCACTTGGAGGGTTGTATACAGTGCCCAGAAGCAGTGTTGCGCGCAGACGGGCAGTTCCTGATCGCCGCGTCCCCCTGCGCATCTCCGAGCGACGCGGCCGCCTACTGGATCTCCTGCTCCATCATTGGCACCAATGACCCGGTCGTCGTCAGACTCATGTTAGAACGGCTCTTTTTAAACACCTCCCCGGTCACGTCCGGCACCCAATGTTTCATTTTACTTGTTACATCCTATCCCCGGTTCTAGGGCGCGCCAAAGGCCGAAACTTAAGGATATATTGTTGGTTTACAGCTAAATGTTGGTTTACAGCAGGATATATTGCCAGCACACACACACTAGTTTACCAACACGAAATGCTCGACAATTTTGGTAAACTGTTTTGACAAAACAGTACGAAACACCGTACAAATCTGCACTGTGTTTCGTACTGTTTTGTCAAAACAGTTTACCAAAATGGTCGAGCATTTCGTGTTGGTAAACTAGTGTGTGTGTGCCCATTGAAGAGCTGGTTAACAATACTTAAAAGGGAAGGGTTTGATGTTTAAAGTTATGTAAAGAACCGGCACAGCGATTCAACAATGTGCTGACATATAGAAACAAGTTGGCGACAACGTAGACGCCATACGCGGAAACAACCTGTTGACCACATTCTCAGCGTGGGGACAAAAACGTGAAAGTAACGTTGGAATTTGTGCCCGGAAGTGGGACGCACGTTGGAGCCAACGTGGGGACAACACAATGCATAGCTGTGGGCCATATTTTGCACGCAACGGTGTTTATAAATAAACTATTTATTTATACTCGGCGGACATCACACTTAGTATGGAAACATGCCATAAACCATCTGAATAATAAACCAAAAATTATACAGTTTTTGCATTAAAATATTTTGAATTTACTATGGAAGAAAAAATTTCAAAATTTATCACAAGATTTTATTCATAACATTATGGTAGGAAGCTACACATACTTTGCGGTCTCCCCAGCATACATCGAAAATTTCACTTAAAACAGCTATAATGCGGTAAAATTCCATTTTTTGGCACAAATTTCACGTGTGCTGCAGTACACCCACCCAGCCTGGGGCCAACGTAGTGACAAGCCGTTTGCCGCATGACCAGTCGCCTACCCAAGCGTGGAAACAACGTAATGACTCATCGAAACAATGCAGAAACAACATCGAAACAAGGCCTGGTTTAGACGTTGTCGCCAACTTGTTTCTATATGTCAGCACGTTGCTGCATCGCTGTGCATATTTCTAAAATGCCTGCATTGCAAAATTTACTTGGGGCAAATTTTATGACATCATAATGACATCATTGGAGGAACAAAAATTTACAAAATTTACACTTTGAAATTCCACCCAAGTAAATTTTGCAATGCAGGCATTTTATAGCTATGGTTCTTTACATAACTTTAAACATCAAACCCTTCCCTTTAAAGTATTGTAAACCAGCTCTTTAAGTGTCTAATAAAAAAGTTCCAAAAAGTGAATTTTTTGTCATCCATCTATTGGGGAGTGGCGTTTTTAGAGAATAAAATAATTTTTAAAAAAATTCACATTTATCTCACATTATTGAATAGTGTATAGTGTACTGTGAGGGACACCAGAAAAGCCAAAAAAATTTTGCACTTAGGAGGGGTCGCCGCGACCCCCCAAATTCATGCGAAGTAGAGGGGGGTTCCACCAATACCTCCCCCAATTTTCAGCTTCTGTCGCGCCCTAGAACTGGAGTTAAGAGATCACAAGTAAAATCAAAAATATGACGTCATACTGTAAATATTTACGTTAATAAGCCCTATATTGGATAGCTCATTCCGACAGCTAACGGCCACTGTTAGATTAGCGCAGCTCCAGTGAAACACGACCGACAATCAATACCCTACTTCTTCTAATAGAACGGCATACTTCCAATAGAACGGCACCTCTAACAGAACGACAGGTAGAAATTGCATGAGAATAGTGCTAACTGCCAAAACACAAAAACAGAAAAATATACAACAAGAACGTTCAAAGGATTCAAATAGATGTTAAAGTGATATAAAATATTGTTGATGTTTCATTGAAAAATAAAGCTAAAAATTATATGTTAACATTTAAAAGGTGTGTTAAAAACGTGTTAAGAAAATGGAACGGCACTTCCAATAGAACGGCGAGTAAAAAAGTTGACGCAAAAAAATAGAACGGCGCTCTTCTATTGGAACAAATACGGTACATTAGACGGAGCTGAGCGCAAGCTTTTCACACTAGGTAAATATGTAAGCGTAATGTGATAAATGAAGCGAGCATCTGCATAGTAGGCTTAGCAATGGCGGCTGGCGCAGGCACTGGCGCACCAACGACGTGCGGCTGTCTGTGTGCAAGCGGGACGCGTGGTTCAACAACCCCTCGTCCAACGAGCTGTACGACTGCGTGCAGGTGCCCAAGACGGAGCAGCCCGGCGTCTCCCAGGTCACGCTGCCCCCCGGAGAGTGGTTCGATGTGAGTTGCAACCTCCTGTTGCAGTTGTGCTATCATTTCGTCACTGGGGCCTTTGGTCACTGTGTTCTGAGTGGAGGCATGCGAAATGTTCTGAGTGTAGCCATGCGAAAAAGACTCTTTTGAGTTACCTTTTTAAAAATAGTTCTAAAAAATGCATCCTTTGAAAAATATGCATTTTTAAAAGCCAATTTGACTTTACATCTGTCACCCGTACTTTTGTTGTGGCTATGTAAACGCTGCTTTAAGACTTTTCTTGGTACCGCTGGGCCAGTTGCTAAGATTTGTAAAAAGTACCAACCTTTTTGCAAAGTATGTGTATTCGTAAAGTATCTTGTTTGTACTCCCCCGAGTAGTGATGTAAAAGCGCCATGGCGCTGGCGCCTGGCGCTAGCGCCAAAGCAAAAAGCGCCATGGTGCTTTTGGCGCTTGGCGCCTTTTTGCTGTGGCGCCATTGGCGCTTGGCGCTGTGCTACGGAAAAGCGCCATGGCGCTTTTGGCGCTTGGCGCTATGATGCCGTGGCGCCATTGGCGCTTGGCGCTGGCATTTTAAAAAGCGCCAAAAAAGCGCCAAGGAGTTCAAAAAATAGATCATTATTTTATGTTAAAAGACCTTGTGTGCAAAATTTTCGCAAGTAAATGTGTTACTGCGCATGTATTCCAGGAAGAACAAACCCTCCACTTGCTTATTTTGCAAGGATATTCAAAAAAATTCCCCAAATAATGGGCCTAATGGTTCCCATCCCAATTCAAATCTTGCTCACGAGCCGACGAGTGACGATCAAATGCATAGTATTGCATTGTGTTGAAAATAAAGTTTTGTTGTTGTGTTGAATAAAAAGGTAAATACAATGGTAAAATGTCTGAATGCTTCAAACTGTAGAGGCCCAAAGTAAATAGATGTCCAAAAGATGTCTGGAAGAATCACATGGTGCACTCCCAAGCACCTCCAGACAGAAAACCCTCTTTCAACCCTTTCGAACAGACAGGGGACGATTTTGGGGTGGGTGCCAGGGTGCTCAGCACCCTTAGCCTATATAACCTACTTAACCTACTACAAAACCTAACCGACAGGACCTAACCTGCATTAGCATGGCTGATTTTTGGGCAGCAAAAAATTTTGGCGCTGGCGCTATTGGCGCTTGGCGCCAACATCCTCTGGCGCCATTGGCGCTTAGCGCCGTGTTCTAGAAAAGCGCCATGGCGCTTTTGGCGCTTGGCGCTATTTTGTTGTGGCGCCATTGGCGCTTGGCGCTCGCATGCCAAAAGCGCCATGGCGCTTTTGGCGCTTGGCGCCAAAAGTCTGGCGCTTTTTACATCACTACCCCCGAGTACACAAAGCATAAAATAAAAATACTTTTTAACGAGAGTAAAATACTTTTTCCCAGAAAGCATAAATGCCAGTATTTTTCCCACGAAAGTGTAAAAGTGTGACAGCAAAAGGCTGTTTTTATTCTCTTCATAAGTATTCTTTAGGAAAGCAGGGGTCTAGATTAGAGTTGGTAAAACGTATTTACATTTACCCGAAATACCCGGTTATTCGGGTATTTATACTTACGTTTACGTTTACGTTTTCAAAAAATACCATTACGTTTTGTTACGTTTTCCTGACCAAAATACCAGGGTACCAGAGAAAACGAAAAAAAAAAAAAATTCAGTTGAACGAAACACAGAATCAGTCAAAATTGTTACTGGGTTGTTACTGGGGAAACAGCACTTGTTCATGTAAATGAGAAAAACTATCTTTTATTCAATATTCTATCACTTCATCAGAGTATTTCCAATATTTAGATAAAAAATGAAATTAAAAGGTTCGCACATCCATGCATGACTAAAGCAACAATCTAAAACTTCTACAAGCCAAAAAACTGCACCGAATTTTTCTGACCACCAGGGTTAGAACAATGTGCCCTATTCATATCGATTGTCAAAAATCTATTCTAATATTTTTGATGCGGGTGTATATTCGATAGAAATAGTATTTTGTGACGCATCATGCTATCGATGTGTTATCTTGATTTTTCTTCTGTGTCAATATTCAAAATATTCTAGAATGGCAAAAGTACTCTGTCTGTACTTGCAAAAATTATCTCAAGCACTCTCAAAAGTAAATAAGCATACAGGGAAGTACAGGTACTTTTTTAAGTGGGTACCGTATTTCTTCTAATATAACGGCATACCTCCAACAGAACGGCACCTCCAATAGAACGGCAGGTTTTGGCACTTTTTTACACACACGAAAAGAATAGAACGGCAGCCTCCAATAGAACGGCAGGTAGAAACTACGTTGTAAGAGCCCAAAACACAAATATATTTGAAAAATTGGTGCTGAGAACATCCAGGGTCTTCAGAACTATGATTCAGGTGTTGTTTTCACATTTGCTTTTGTTTAAATTGATGCTCTGATATTAAAATGTTGTTCATCTCTCAGTAAAAAATACTACCGTATTACCTCGAATTATACCCCCCCCTTGAATTACACCCCCCCTCGAAATACCCCCCTAAATTTCGGCTGAGGAAATAATAAACCCCCCCCCCTCGAAATACCCCCCCTAAAATTGAGTGTAACGTGAACGTACATGACAAATACCGCAGTTTGTGATCTGTACTATGCAGAACACACGTTAACACTGCTGATTAAGTGACGTTAGGGAAGGGTATTTGTGTATATATACAGTAATATATGCCTATGAACACATATAAATATATGTGACTGTTCGATTTTTCAACGTCTGCGTATAGGGAATTTCCGAAAATTTCTAGCGAAATAATAGACCCCCCTCGAATAAACCCCCCTCGAATTATCCCCCCCTCAAATTTTTCTGGCGAAATAATAAACCCCCTGGGGGTATTTCGAGGTAATACGGTATATGTTCTAATGAAAATCGTGTGAAAAATTCGATGGAAAAAAATAGAACGGCAGCCTCCGGTAGAACGGCACCTCCAATAGAACGGCATTTAAAAAGATTGACGAAGAAAATAGAACGGCGCCGTTCTATTAGAAGAAATACGGTATGCATATTTACTCGGTACTCGAGCATGCGTACTTTTTGATAAAAAGTGAATGCGAATTTTAATGCTAGTGTAATTTTTAATTTACACAAGTGTGCTGCGCAGGTGGTCATCGTGGCCGACCAGTTCACGGGCGAGTACGGGGACTTCATCGTGCTCGACAACATCCGCCTCGACTACACCCTCGCTCCTCGTACGTCACTCCACGCACTCATTCCTGTAATACATGTGCACGCTATGTAGACTTTGAGTCTTGGTCCACATGTTGCAAAGCGACCTATTGTGTTGACAAAAATCATATTTGTATTGTTTTAACATAAAAAATTAGTTTTTCATTTTTTTTCAACTGAAAAGCACTTCTACTATATTTACATTACATATTGTGTACTCGATCAGTGGGTAGACTAAAAATGCTTAACGTTCACATATATTTACGTTAACATTAAGTATTCCTAAGTTCTAAGTTTCTAACACCTTACAAAGGTCTAGCTGCACACTAGGGTTGGTGACCCCAACCGAACCGCGGTTTCAAGCATACCTTATTACCTCGAAAAACTCCCATTGGGGTATATTATTTCGCCAAAAATGTGAGGGGGGGTTAATTCGAGGGGGAAGGGCATTCGATGGGGGTAATTATTTCGTCAGAAAGTTTCGTAAGGGCTGAAGTAAATACCTAGTAGGCATTTGCGTACCCAAAACAGGTAATAAATGTGTCCAAACAGGATATATTTGGACATAATAACATAGATACCATATTTCCTCGAAATACCCCTCCCCCTTGAATAAACCCCCCTCGAAATACCCCCTCAAAACTCCCACTCTGAAAAATTTTTATTTTCAGCTATCAATTCTCCGGAGGAGCGATTTACGATCTATCTGAACCCCCGCGGGGGTCCAAATTTACAAGACCCCTGGTACTAGAAGGGGGTGGTAATTCAAGGGGGGTAATTCTAGGTAGGGAGAAGCGTAAGTGAAAGTGTTAAATTAGCTGTGGCAGTGCACACGGGTCGCAGCACCTACGCCAGCGCCGACGCCGGCACCGACCACAGCCGCGCCGACGACCACCACCGAGGCGCCCGGCCTGGACACGGCGCTCTGCCCGCTCATCGAGTGCCGCTTCGAGGCTGGTCAGTCACCTGCACAACGGGCGCACTGTTGAGCTAGTTGTTAAAACGTATTTACGTTTACACAACAATTGCGGATGCTCGAGATGGGTAAATACGTTTACGTTTCCTCCCGAGAAAATATCGGTACTCAGTTACTCGCGTGCTTTTGGAAAGTACGCGAGTACAGAAAAAGGTAATTGTGAAAGATTCTTGGGGTGCATAAAAATGCAAAAACCACTTACAAGAATTGAAACGGCTGCAAAAATGGCAGCACAAATAATAAGTTGCGAAAGGTGGAAAACGCGACAACTCTTGCTGTGACTTTTACCCATTTATGTACAAAATCGAAAACAATTTCTACTTTTACGTTTTCCCTGAGTAAAAATACTGGTATTTACGTTTACTCACCTTTTACGCAGCATAAAAGTAAAATTTTTTTACTTTACGTTTTCTGTACTCAGGGGTGGGTAAAAATACTTTTCGTTTACTTTGTAAAAAGTACAATACTTTTAACAACTCTGCTGTTACGCTGATTATAATGCCCCGAGGTTAAATGTCTGAATGACAAATGTAGCTACAAAATAATCAAATTTCTGCTCGGTTTAAACTGTATGAATGTTACGCCTGGCGGCACTTATTTTTAATTGACATCGCAAATTAATTTCAACTGAATAACAGAAAAAATTTTTTAAGCATCACTAAACACAAACAATGAAAAATGACCACTTTCATTAATTATATTGAAAAATTGTTAGGATATAGACTTTAGATAATGGTCTCTATCGCACAGGGGAGTTGATATCACAAAATTAACTAAAATTTATTTGAATTCAGTTGACACAAATTTCGATGTCACCTGGTGTGCGTGGGCCCGAAAGCACAAAAAGTGCACAACATAGATACAGTGAGCGGTCAACATCAAAGCCAAGACTGCACCTGCAAGTGGATGTATTGCGCAGGCGCAGGGGACACGTGCAACTACGTGGTGGGGCAGCCGGTGCTGGGCGGGGCTTCCAGCGACCCCCCCGAGAGCAACGAGCAGTGGGACAGCCACAGCGACAAGTACAGGAACTATGTGACTGGCGTGCCCGGCCCTGGTCCGTTTCATGGCTGCTTGTGTCATTACAGAGTCTGGCTTCTTTTGTTGTTTCTTCCCATCACACTACATAAAATAGCAACAAAAAAATCAATTTTTTTTCAAATCTACGAAATTTTATTACAATACTTAGGGCATCAAAATGTTGTTTTTAATAGAAAATGGAAAGCTTACTGTATTTCTCTAATCAAAGCACCCCTGGTGCTTTACAAAATTGGAGCACTTTCCTGAACTACTTTTCAAGTGCTGTTTATAGCACCCTGGCGCAATGCAAATCACTGGGTGCTATACTATGTTTTGTTCTATACTGATAGATACTTAAGGTAATGCTACTGACTGATCAACTTTTATATAATTTATATATCAATTATCATAAGCAAATGTAAAAAATATAAATATTTCACTTTTACAAACATCGCTTCACAAAATATTTCAGTTTTCAAAATGTCACTTCACAACTCCATTTCCGATTCATCATCAAAAACAAAATCTCCATTTTCCTGATCATGATGGTAAGGTTGAAATGGAAATATTCCGACACCCCACAAATCTCTGAACACAAGCACCACTTCAAGTTGCTCTGGTGAATTACATCAAAAGCATTTGATGTAGAAGCAGCATGCAATAATAGGCATATGTGTGCAAAAGAATGCCTCGCACCATGCAAAAAATTCTTATGCAACAGATGGTCTTGTGAACTTTCCTCACCGCAATCATATTTACGCTAAGAGGTGATCACCAACTTTTGTATGGATGACAAGTAAAGCACCTGGGTGCTTTACATGGAACATTTTGCACAGCATAAATAGCACCCTGTGACATTTGAATAGGGGTGCTTTGA
The DNA here is from genome assembly GCA_964036195.1 of Sphaerolaimus hirsutus. Lineage (NCBI taxonomy): Eukaryota > Metazoa > Nematoda > Chromadorea > Monhysterida > Sphaerolaimidae > Sphaerolaimus > Sphaerolaimus hirsutus. The sequence continues at coordinate 172,183 of OZ038455.1, read as the reverse complement.
TTGGAGAAATACAGTAACATTTATTGGAAAACAGAAATGGAAAAGTGAAAATCGCCATGTAGCAAGAGTAATGTTGGTGCCAGTAAACTAGGATTTTGGTCGAAATTTTGATTTTGGCTTAATCAGCTTTGAACTGTAACACGCTGAGCAGCGCTCAGAGGCAGGCTCAACCAACGTGTTATCCAGCTGCAATCCTCAACAGAGCATGCCAAGATGAGAAGTGAGAAAGTCGAGTGTTTGGGGTGCTATGTAGTATTTATTTATATTTATTCACCATCACATTGCGACACATCTACTTGTTTTCATATCACTTAATTTTCTTGATTAAACACGGCCAGATGCGACCAAATAAATAGGCCTAAAATCTGGGCAAATGAACTGAACTGATTCAGCACAACAAATACCATAAATCATAGAATATTTTGAGGGGAAAGTTACTCGAGGGGGGGGGGTTATTTGAGGGTGGAGTTGCTTTCTTGTCAGAGTATTCAGTGCATAAGTAACTGTTGTAGGTAACATTCTTTTGTGTATACATTGCATGCGCTGCACTGCATTTACATTTGATGAATCAGACCATGGCTTTTTTGGTCTGTCTGGCTTCATCGGAATGTTTTTATGCAACACGACTTATTTGCATCGATCAGGGGGGGAGTTATTCAAGGGGAAGTTATTTTTTCCTCACGGTTGCATAGGGGGTGGGGGGTTCTTTGAGGGGGGACTTATTCAAGGATTCACGGTAGCCACTTATAAAGATTTGGTTGAAACGTGAAGTCGAGGGGTTCAGAACATTACCTAGAAACCTACTTAAAATAGAATACAGAATATGATGAATAGAATAGAGTACTGAATAAAATATAATGTAGCATGACTACAACAGAATGTGGTGTCCATCAACTACACTTGAACAAGATTTAAAAACACATTGTGGTCAAGTGAAACACACGCAAAGCTGATAGATAAGCAGCCAATTTCAGCTCGCGTCTGTCAGTACACAGTATATTCGGCCACAACCCCCCCCCCCCCCAGAGGCTTTGCGCGGGGAGTCTGGCTACGGAGCGACGTACGTGCTGCAGGGCGCCACCAGCACCATGGCCGCGTTCGGCTTCGTCACCACGGCGCCCATGCTGCTCAAGTTCACCCACTACGAGGCCACCGACGACATCGAGTTGAGGGTGTGTTGCGGGCCAGAGTTGACCACAGTGCCCCAAGGAGTTGATGGTTAGTTTGCGATGGTGTTTGTTGAGGGGAGTCTTTTCTGCGGAGACATGTGGATTCTGAGGTTCACTTGCTGTAGTATGGTGTATGCAAAGTCGAGTACTTGAACTCTGGAACACAGGTTGTGTTGTAATGACGTAAACAATTGATGGAAATCGGTCAAAGTAGAGCGGACCACTCCTAGATAAAATGTCTGAGTCAAATTTGTCAATTTTGCACAAAATAGTGAATCCCTCAATTGTTTCCATGTATTATGTTGTGTACCTGTAATTCGGTATACTATGGTAAATATACTCGGCAGTAAATATATTTATGGTATACTACGGTAACTCTCGCATATACACTACCGTGCAGAATAGTTGAGAATTTTTTTGTTGTGTGACTAACATTGCCACAATTTTAAAATGATGAATGTGCAAAAGATTTGAATACCATAGGTAGGTATACCCTGAGGGGTTGGCTACATGTGCCTGGGATGACCGCCCTTGAGTTCATATACCGTATTACTTCGAAATACCCCCATGGGGGTTTATTATTTCGCCAGCAAAATTTGCGGGGGGGTTAATTTGAGGGGGGTTTTATTATTTTGTCAGAAATTTTCGTAAGGATCATAGTAAATAGTAGGCATTTGCATACCCAAAACGGGTAATAAATGTGTCCAAACAGGATATATTTGGACATAAAAACGTAGATAGCTACACAAACTACTCTATGTGTAGCTGCAATGCAAATCAACAGTAATATACATCATGTACATTGCATACATGACGTATCTATGATGTACATGACGTACATCATTCCGAAGGGGGGGGGTATTTCGAGGGGGGGGGGTTATTATTTCCCCAGCCCATTTTGAGGGGGGGGGGGTTAATTCGAGGGGGGGTTAATTCAGGGGGGGGGGGTAATTCGAGGTAATACGGTATGCATATATTCTTAGTGCAGTAACAAATTCACTCAGTTTGCTTGTGTTTCAGAATAGTTGAGACTGTTCTTGTTTTGGGCAGTAGCTGCCAAATCTTCTATTTTTTAGCCTGTATCCAATACCTATGTTCATTTTTAAACAAGATTTTCAATATGGCGGATGCCCACCGGTGCTGGTGTGCTGTATAAGAAGGAACATTCTAAGCATGAACAGCAAATGGTTATGTGTATGTGTGATTGTGGCATGTATTTATTTCAGCTGCAGTTTTGCATCCACTACCAGCCACTCAGAAGTGGGGGTAGGCATACTAATTTGGTGTGTAAGTTTGAGAATTTGGCTTTGCTCTATTGGGGAGAAAAGTTGGCCCAACTGTGAATACATAATGTGCAAGTATTTTGTATGGAAAGAAGATGAAAGTTTGAAGTGCTCTAACTTTTGATTGGAAAGAGATACTGAAAAAAATTTTATGCCATTTTTATTCACTCTGTCTAAAGTAATTTATAGCATGTTCATTAACAAAATTTTCAAGCTGAATACCCAAGTCAAATCAGCAAAAATAATTTAGAAAGCATTGGTAAGTTGGAAGTGCCATAACTTTTGACTGGAATGAGATATTTAAATAATTTTTGTGTCAGATGAATGCTTTTTGTCTAAAGTAAATGATAGCATGTTCATAAACAATTATTGTTCATATTGAAATACTGGGTCAAATCGAAATACGGAATTTAGACATCACTAATCTGACCCCAAAAATGGAATCTTCAGGTTGTCCCAATCATTTTAAGTGTCGAACGATCTAAATTGGCCCAGAAATGGGTGAGTTATTAAGCTTTAAAATTAATCATCCAGATCAGCCTTTTTATATTTTTATTGACCACCCTTTTATAGACCCCCTTATATCGGGCCTGGGGGATTATTCGAGCAAACAATTTTTTTTCAAAGTAGCCCCAATCTCAAACCCCAACGCTTTTCCGAACCCCAGTGCCAAGCGCCAATGGCGTCAGAGCAAAATGGCGCGAAACGCTAGAAGCGCCATGGCGCTTTTCATGGGTCACGATGGAGTGTTTCATTGGAAAAAATGCCAAGCATGCGCTCCGAGTCGGAGTATATTGAAGGAACTAAAGATGGCAACATGTGTGAAAATTCGCAGGTGCGGAGTGCGTGTACACGACGCAAGTGGAGACATACCCCGACTCGCGCCAGTGGAGCGTCTCCGAGGCCATCTGCCCCGAGGGCACCGGCTCCGTTAGCAGGGGGGGGGGAGGGGGGGGGGGGGTTGGCACTGCCTCTGTAGGGGAGGGAGGGGGGGGGGGTGGCACCGACTTTGTATGGGGGGCACAGACTTGTGTGGAACATTCTTCGTTTTTATTGAGGATCTTCGTTTGGACCGTAAAATCGAATGTTATGCGACGAGACCTGTTGATCAAACAGCATTTCCAATAAAAAAAATGACAGAGACTGAACAAAGTATTGATTTTTTGATAATTTTCAATGATGGGGGTTATTCGAGGGGGGTCTATTATTTCGCCAGAAATTTTCGGAAATTCCCCGTACTCAGACGTAGAAAAATCAACCAATTACAATGATGTATATGTGTTTATAGGCATTTATAACTGTAATAAACTGTAATATAACTGTAATACCGTTCCCTAATATCAGTCAATCATCAGTTTTAACGTGTGTTCTGCACTGTACAGATGACAAACTGCTGTATTTGTCATGTACGTTCTCTTTACACTCAATTTAAAAAGGGGGGGGGGGTATTTCGAGGGGGTGTTTATTAATTCCTCAGCCGAATTTTAGGGGGGGGGGTATTTCGAGGGGGGGGGGTAATTCAAGGGGGTAAATTCGAGGTAATACGGTAAATACATTGAATTTCTGAACTGACGATTACGGACGCCCCAACACGTGGCTATGCACAAAACGTGCAACCAATGGGCGCAGATCATCGTGCAGTGCGACGCGAGCGAGTCTGCCAACCAGGGCGCGTGCGCCATCGACAACATCACGCTGTGGACGTTCGTGCCCGACGCCATGACCGTCGACCCGGGCAGCATCGAGCCGCTGTGCCCCGCCACCAGACGCACTGCACACCTCTGGACCAGTGCCAAGACCAAGACGCACAAAGGTAGGTTGGCACACAGCCAGATTCTCAGAGCGCACAGACAGAGGCAGAGGCTGAAGGCTAAGCTCAGGCGAGGCAGGCAGCGCTAGTGATTTTGGTTGACTTTTTTGAGTGATCTACAAAATCTAGTAATCTAATTGCATAGGTGCAACCCTGTAAAGTGTAAAAGACCCCGTAAAATTTCATGTAAAAGACTGTCGAGTAAAAGACCCTGTAAAGTGTCAAATGTCATGTGAAAGACCCTGTTCATGTGTAACCAAACCTCATTTTGTAATATCCAACTCTGATGTTTTTGCATCCAAATCTGATGTCAAATAGCAAGATTTGGATAAAAAACATAAGATTTGGATATGATAAAAAAATAAAACCAACACAGTGAAACACAACTCTCGGACAACTCGCTTCCAACTGGCTTACAACGCTTTGTTTACTGTTGACAGCGAGTTGGAAAGTAGTTGTCAGCGAGTGGCAGAGAGTTGGAACACAGTTGTCAGCAAGTGGCAGAAAGTTGGGTTACATTTCTCCAGCAGCTGCACAGCTGGCAGCGAGTTGTCAGCAAGCTGCACACACGTGAACAGCATGTTTTACATGGGTTGTCAGCGAGCTGAAAGCAGCCCATTGCTTACTGTCAGCAAGTTGGCAGCAAGCTGTAATGTATTGTCAGCGAGCTGGCACAATTTTTGTTCTTTGGCAAGCAATCTGGCAGCGAGTTGTCAGATAGTTGCATTTCACTGTGAAATGGATACACATGACTAGTGATGGAAAAGCGCCATGGCGCTGGCGCCTGGCGCTAGCGCCAAAGCAAAAAGCGCCATGGCGCTTTTGGCGCTTGGCGCCATTTTCTGGTGGCGCTATTGGCGCCTGGCGCCAGCATGAAAAAAGGCGCCAAAAAAGCGCCAACCATGATAATCAAAAATAGTTTTTTTACACTGAAATTGACACTCCAGTTGATCAATTTTGATGAAAACTTTATCAATATTGATTAATATAAGGGTAGACTTTACATCGAATAAATGCATGGCGTTAAAATGTGTTTACTTTTACTTTACACATCCTCATATTTGAATGTGGAACAATGTTTTGTTTGCTCAAAAAACGCACGTGTGTTGTACCTAGCATTGTAAAAATCTCTCGGAGATTTATATTTAAAAAATCTCAGAAAATCTCAGAAAATATAAGATTTTGTGAGATTTATATTTTTTCCGTGATTTTCCAGAGAGATTTGATTATATTTTTTTCTGATTGACAAAATCTCTCGAGAAAATCTCTCTATTTTTGTCCATTTCCACCTTTAAATTAACTAGTTCATGTGCTTTTTTGCTTATTTTCAGCTATTTTTAACTGGGTATATATCACAGTTGTTAAAATGTACGTACATTTACTCAAAAAATATGCGTACGTGAGTGAAATACATTTACAAATACTTTTGAAAAAAGTAATGTACTCACTTTTACACGTACATTTTAAAAGTACACGCGTACAGAGAAAATGTATTTTTTTGCTAAAATCACAATTTATGTTGCTAAAATAATATAATTTTGAAGAAATCATTTTTTTCTAAAAAATACGAAATTATCTCTAAAAAACGACATCTATTCGATGTCTTCCAGCGTAAAACGCACTCTCACATGTAAAAAGTAGTAGCTTTTACGTTTTCCAGGGGAAAGTACTTGTTTTTACATTTTCCTGGAGAGAAAAAAGTAATTTACTCACATTTACGCATAAGTACAAGAAAAAAAAAGTATTTTACATTTTCTATACTTTTTGGTGAGTACAAAATAAATACTTACATTTACATATACTTTTACAAAAAGTTCAGTAATTCTAACAACTCTGGTATATATGTGCTAATATACACATTTTTTGCTGTTTTTGCACATATTTTTAGGTTCTTCTCTCCCTTTTTCTGTTTTATAGCATGAACGAGCCTATAAAAAATCTATCTGAAATACATTCTCTGTACTCGAGAACTTTCAAAAATAATACATAAAAGAGAGTACTGGTACTCTTTCAGAGGAAATGTAAATGTATTTAGGTACCTACTCATTACTCTAATACCATATTTCTTCTCATAGAACAGCACCGTTCTAAATTTTTGTATAACAAGTTGACTGCATGCTTTGCAAATACAGATGCCAAAATTTGGTGATAAATACTGTGTCGATTTTCACACGTGAGAACAATGTACCTAAATTATATTTTTGTTGATTTTTTAGATAGTAGGTAGTAGTATATGGTAGTAAAAGCTGAGACAACGCTTAAGGCGCTTAATATCCCATCAAACAAACACCTCTGGTTCAAACACCTTGAGATACCTATCGATTGAATCATAATTTATGTTGAGAGATTTTATGAGATTTTTTGAACAGCAAGAGATTTTCTCAGAGATTTAATTATATTTTGCAAAACTGATTCAAGAGATTTGATTATATTTTTTTCTTGAGAGATTTTCTGAGATAATATTTTATTATATTTTCTCAAAATCGGCCATTTTTTTCAATGCTAGTTGTACCCACCTTTTTCATTTTAAGCTTGAACTTATAAAAGTTGATAACTCCAAAAAGTTTATTTTAAGAAAATGGCATTTTATGCTTTGCTTCCAATTGCTTCTAGTAGCTTAAATCAGGGGATCAGTATGGCGGGGGTTGGGAGGGAGCGCGGTGTTACCCCCAAATATAATCCATCTATCTATCTATCCTGAGGCAAGATTTTAGGCTACTATCCCTTGAGCCCAGTCCCAAAAATAGACCAGCTATTATCTATCAGGAGCGATTTTTCAAAAATTTTGCCTCGGTTTACACAAATGCTGATTTTCTTACTTTTTCAGAAAACGTTCCCGTGATTTTCACATCGCTCGGTCACTGTCGTGATTTTTCAGACTTCAAAATCATTATTGTTCATGTGAATTATGACCACTTTCAACTGTTTTTGGCTATATATGTCCCTTAAATCACTCCACCCTTTAGCTGGGCGAGAAACAAAGAACTCCCCATTGAAAGCTTCACAGTCATGATGTTTGACTGAAAATTATGTCTCTGGGTATTTAAACAATTAATACACATTGTAGTGGTTGTTTGTACTGGCAAAATTCCAATTGAATACTACAACTTCAGCGGTACATCACCCACAGTTATGCACTCGTTTCTACCATCAAATTGCAGAAAGGAATTTTTGGCGCTGGCGCTATTGGCGCTTGGCGCCATTACCCTCTGGCGCCATTGGCGCTTGGCGCTGAGGTTCAAAAAAGCGCCATGGCGCTTTTGGCGCTTGGCGCCATTTTGCTCTGGCGCCATTGGCGCTTGGCGCCTGGGTCTGAAAAGCACCATGGCGCTTTTGGCGCTTGGCGCCAAAAGCCTGGCGCTTTTTCCATCACTACACATGACACTTCACAGAGTCTTTTATTTGATACTGACCAGGGTCTTTCACACGATTTTACAGAGTCTTTTACACTTTCCAGGGTCTTTTATGGACTCTGGACTCTTTTACTGACGCAGGAGAACTAATTCAGAATACCGTATTTCCTCGAAATACCCCCCTCGCAATACCCCCCCCCCCTCGAAATACCCCACCCCCAAAATTGAGTGTAAAGAGAACGTACATGACAAATACTGCAGTTTGTGTTCTTAGTCTACAGGAGTCTTTACATGTCAGTTATTGATGCATTTTTCTACCCCAGCGCACATCAAAAACAACGATATTGTACTAGGATTTCAAAAAAGTTCTTGTGAAATAATAACCCCCCCCCTCGAAATACCCCCCCTCGTTTAACCCCCCCCCCCTCTCGGGAGCACTATGAAACAATCACCCCCCGGGGGGTATTTTGAGGAAATACGGTAGGTATACAGTATTTGTGTTTCTTTTCCGTAGGTTCAATTGCGTATGGTAATGCCTAGACACATTTTTCCCGTCATTGTGCACTTCAGCGGTATGTTTTTCGACTTACACCAATTTGCAATCTTCGTATATTTGGTTTGGCAATCATCCAATTGACTTAAAAATGTCCAAAAGTGTGTTATAAACATCACCGAAATGATGCCGCTGTATCAGCATTTACAACTAGCCATCGTGTCTTTTTACTTTATTGTATTTATTTATTTCAAGCTTAATACCATACAAGTTCACCTGTTTTACAACACCAGTAATGTTATATACCGTGCACTATGAATTTATAAACCCCCCTCGAAATACCCCCCCCCCCCAATTTAGTGTAAAGAGAACATCAAAGACAAGAGCTGCTGTTTATGACCCGGGCAATGCATAACACACGTTAAAAACAATGATTGTGTGACGTTACAACATGTTTTATACCCATCTACATATTTACTTATGTAAGGCTGTAGACTCTTATACATGGTGGTTTTTGTTGCATTTTTCTACGTCTGCGTACGTTTTTAGTACTGGCTGTTCAAAAAAATTTTGTCGAAATAATTACCCCCCCTCGAATTACCTCCCCCTCGTTTAACCCCCCCTTAAAATTCTCACTCTGAAAAAAAAACCCTGGGGGTATTTCGAGGAAATACGGTAAGTGCGTATTACATGAACAAAAGTTTTGAGACGAGTACACGTGACAGTTTCGAAAATTGAGTAGTGAGAAGTAAAATGGTAAAAGCCAAGTAAAATGGCAAAAGTGAAGTAAATTGGCATGTAAATTGACAAAAGCAAAGTAAAAAATAAAAATTAATTTCTCGTCGCTTTTGCCAATTTACTTCTCAATTCATTTCGCTTTTGCCATTTTACTTCTCACTTTTCGATTTTCGGAACTGGCCTCAGCACACCCACATGAATTTTCCCTCTGAAATGTTACGAGTGCAAGAAAAGTGCGCAATTGATGAGTTTTTGCGACTTGTCTCTAAGCAGAGCATCTCACACAACATTGGCGGCCCGCACACTAGTTGACACAGTGACAAATTTTTTGTGTGTCAACTGAACATTGATTTGACACATTTGGTTCATTTTGGGTTTGTGGGTGGAGCTTAGGCCGCCATTTGCATTTTTTGCTAGTACAAACATTTGCAAAAGCATTTGTGTCAAATATGAAAAGTAAAAACGATGCAGGATGTAATTTCCTGAGATTCCTGTTTGATCCATGCAAAAGAGCATATGAAATGTAGGTATGTTATAGCATTATTTTTATTTCATACAAAAAAATGTAACACAATCATTGTACAGTGTTCATTACAATCATTACACAGTAACATTACACATATGTTTTCAACTAAAAATTTACAGACAAAAATATTATGTCAACTAACAGTTCTGTCATTTCAGCCATGGCAAATCACCCTCATCTGTTTTAAGCCAAATTTACCATCTCCCACTTTTATATATCAAAATTTGAAAAAAATGAAATAACATTTGCAAAATGAATGCCACCATCATTGTATATGTCTGAAATTACAAGGTTTTTATCAATAACTTGATTTTTAAATTTTTTTTAAATTTTTGAAAAAGATTTCGTTGACAAAATGTAAATTCATTTGTGTGTATCCTATTTGTAACAAAAAACTGTGTGTGAACTGTAGCAGTGCACACGCCATAAAAAGTTATCTTTTCACAACTATCAAGCAGTTTCTATTTAGCAGTGTGTGAGCCAAAAAATTATGCGCCATCATTTACTGCATATGTAGTCCACTGAATCATCAAATAGCATCATTTTCCATTTAAAAAAAGCTATTTTTAAATTTGTGGCAGAAAATAGGAGTACTCAGAAAAAGGCACAAAAACTGTAACATTTTGCATGATTGTCACATTTGTGTCAACTGAACATGCATTTGTCACCATAATGTTACAAAATTTGGTCAGTTGCCACATTCATCTATTCAATGGGTCAACTGAAACAGTAGACATGCATAAAATTTAATATGTGTACTAGAATCAGTAGCTGCATGATGCGTGCACAGTGTTACATTTTCCCATTGAGTATGCCAAATTGATCAAATGTTTGATGAAGGTGACTTTCCGAAATCTATCGACACGTTTGTTTTATCGAAATTATGTAAAAAATGTTCATGTGTCAACTGCACATGCACGCATTATGCTTTTTTAATTGACACATTTCAATTTTCAATTTCTAAATTTTCCCGGTGTGACCTACTGTTAGTGTGTGGGGCCCCATTACAACGGACACTACAAAAGACAGCACTTGACACTGACACTTGACAGCAAATTACAGCACAGCCTACAAATGCAAAATAGCACAATGGCTTTTTGAGTTACCAAAATATATTACAATGCATTTCATGTGCTTTGTGTTCATTCACATGCATACTTTGGCTGAGATTTAATGCTTTTCACATGTTGCAATATGAAGAATTTTTCCAGTTTTTATGTTCCTCTAAGTGGTGTGAAATTGTTTGGATTACTCTCGTATGCGACATGACTTGTGACGGGTTTGAAGTGCCAATAAATTTTTTCGAATTGTTTGCTTGAGCCAAGAAAACAATACAGGTGGGTACATTTACATCGTGGCTGTGAAATTGCGGCATTAATAAAAAATGTGTGTGTTGATCTTTGGAACTGTGCCAAATAGAATGGCGCAGATAGAATGTAAACACGGCAAGGGAAAAAATGATTGATGTGAAAGCGTCAATTATAAAGGCGACATGCGAGCATGCACTCAGCAACAATCGTGGAGCCTCTTGCAGCAGGCGGCAGAAAGCAAGGCAACCCCGCAGTGCCAGTGGACGAGTGTCCATCACACTTGTTAAAAGTACTCAACTTTTTCGAAAGTAAACAGAAACGTAAAGTATTTATTTTTTTCTCACAGGTTAGTACAGAAAACGTGAAGTATTTATGTTTTACTTTTACTCGTGAGTAAATGTGAGTGAATTACTGTTGACCCAGGAAAACATAAAAGTGTGTATTTTTGCAAAGTTTTGCTCCTATTTTTGCTCTAATAACTAATTTTCAAACTTTTTCACCATCAAATTCACTAGTGAATTTGTTTTCGCGTATTTTGATGCTATTTTGGATATCTTGTCTCTTTTTTAGCTTTTCTCTCCTTTTTCCTTTATGCCTTGATAAAGCCTATAAAAAGCCCATTTGAAATATGCTCTCTGTACACCTCACATAATTTCAAAAAGTACGCGAGTAAGTGAGTACCAGTATTTTCTCAGGAGGAAACAAAAACTAATTTATGCAGTACTCAAGTATCTGTATTTATCGAGTAAAGATAAATATGTTTTAACAACTATGTTGTCCATGTGTTGGCTGTGCGCCTGCTAACGATGGCAAACCCTGTTGAAACATATTTTTGAATTTTGAATTTTGCTGAAAATAGTTTTTAAATTTTTGAAAAAAAGTTGTCAATTTTTTAATAAATTTTTACTAGTACTTTTTTCTTCATTTTGGACCAAAAATAGCCAGAATTTTACCCAAAAATGTCGCGTTTTACGTGTTTTTTGTAGTGGTCAAATTAAAATTCGAAAAGTTCCAAAAAAATCAAAAATTAGAAATAATTTTTTAATTTTCAAATTTTTCTTTGCTACTGTTAGCGCCTGCTGCACATAGTGCCATTTATAGCAAGTATGCAAGGGGGATGACATATAAACGTCCCTCATAAAAACACATTCTTATAAATATCTACATCAAGTTCATTAAATGGATTATTGCTGTATTTGAATATGTGTGTCTTGTTGGCGCCACATTCACTTGAGCGCATGTCACGCAATGTTTCTTCAGTTCCCATAGAATACCGTATTTTCTCGAATAGTTCCCCCGGGGAATTATTTTTTCCTCAGACATTTTTGAGGGGGGAACTATTTGAGGGGGAATTATTCTTTTGTCAAAATTTTCAAGAACAGTTCTTTCAATTTATTTCACACAACATTTGTGTTTAATGAAACAACATGCTATACTGGTTCAAATTCAACCACCAATTTATCATGGGCCTAAAATTCAGTGTATACCCGAATGGAATAGCGTATACACAACATAAATATACGTGTCCCCCAATGCGTATACCTATGCCCTTTCCCATCGGTAGTGCACATTCCATTGTATTTTTGCACACGGGATGCATTTGCATTTGCATTTTATGACGCATTCAATGCCCAGACACATCAGCTATTTTGCTTATGCTTGCTTCATCGATAGTTTTTAAGTATGTGTAGTATTTTTTGAGTGTCAGTCGGGGCGGGGGGGAATTATTGGAGGGGGGAATTGTTTTTTCCTCACTCGGCTAACAGGGGGGAATTTTTCAAGGGGGGGGGGGAACTATTCGAGAAAATACGGTAGTTAGGTAACTCGACAGATAAATATTTGTAAAAGTGTACAAAGTATGTTGTGACGTGTGAAAACTTTTTCGTATTTGTCACATGCATTCACATTTGTGAGACGCGTGAGGCGGGGGTGCACTGATACGCACACGTGCCCGATACGCACATATGCCCGTTTGTTTCACTTGACACTTTTTCAAGTGATTTTCAGATATGAGTGAAGTGAAAAAAGTTCACTAATGTCATTGCGCAACTTTTTTCACTTTACTCATATCTGAAAATCACTTGTAAAAGTGTCAAGTGAAAAAAACGGGCATATGTGCGTATCGGGCACGTGTGCGTATCAGGCCTGCCCCGCGTGAGGCACCACTTCTATATTTACGTCCATTCGATAGGTCCACAATTTCGGAAATCGAGTTAATCATGCAAACAATAACAATGATTGGTCCCGTACATTCTTCACCTTCTTTCAGTTTTTTGATGCCACTTCCCTTGTTCAATATGCCACATTTTGACACTTTTGGAATGAATAGAAAAAAAGTGACAGAAAAAATCTCGACAAAAATTGGTAAGTGCACTCTTATATTGTAAAAAACTCCAGCAAAAGAGTTGCTCAGTTCATTGTGGGCACTAATTTCTCTAAGTCGATAAGTCCATGGTTGCCCATATGGCAAATTTATTGTGACAGGAACAAACATTTTGGTGTGGCCAAGAAGTCGATAAGTCCACTTGTACCTTCATAGTGCTGCTTTGTTCCTGTCCAAATGCATTTTGTGGCGGAACGGCCGCTGCTCCCATTAAATGTTTAGAGAAAGGGTAGAAAGTTTGACACTTAATTACCGTATTTCCTAGAAATACCCCCTTGACGTAACCCTCCTCGAATTATCCACGGGTCTGAGCGAGCTGAGGCAAAAATACCCTCTCGAAATACCTCCAAAAAGTGTGGAATATTATGTACATCATCAATGCACATGGCGTATTTCATTTCATTTAAAACATATCGCGATTGGTTCCATGAGTCATGGATATAACAACATAAAGTTACGGACGAGTTGAGGCAGAGTTGCGAAAGTTGCGAGGCAGAGTTGCGAAAGTGTATTTACACTTACCCGAAATACCCGGGTAAATGGGTATTTATATTTACACTTACACTTACACTTTCATAAAATACCCATACACTTTTTTTACACTTTCCTGGGCAAAATACCCGGGTACAGAAAGTGTATTTTTTTCTTTCAGATGGCCCTGTTTTATGCTTTTGAGAAAGCATAAAATAGGGTCATGCACAAAAAATGCATTGAATGTAGAAAATATGGCAAATGTACAAACTAGCCTTTGATCTACAACCTTTGATCAGTACTCATTTTATTCTACAGTTTCATAATACTTTTGTAAAAAGGACAATATCAATGGAAATTCACAAGCTGGACACAAAGTCAACTTTTGCATTGACATTTGCTGCATGTCCATTCTTGCATTTAAACAGTGTGTATTGCATTACTTAATCAGTAAAATATCAACAGTGAAAGAGTGTCATTATTAGGGAACTTCATACCACTACAGTATTTGTTACAGTCTGAATGTTTCATAAAAGGCTGTAAAATGTGAAATAATGCATGAAAATGATAAATACCGTATTTCCTCGAAATACCCCTGGGGGGGTTTATTTTTTCAGAGTGAGAATTTTGAGGGGGGGTTAAACGAGGGGGGGTATTTCGAGGGGGGGGGGGTTTATTATTTCGCCAGAAATTTTTTGAAATCCCAGTACTAAAATGTCGTCTGAAACGTACGCAGACGTCGAAAAAGGCAACAAAAATCGCCATTTATAAGACTCTAAAGACATTTAAGTGTGTAGACGTACAAACACTGTTCTCACATAACAGAGTCATCGTTTTTAACGTGTGTTCTGTATTGCCCGGATGACAAACCGCAGCCTTTGTCATTTACGTTCTCTATACACTAAATTTGGGGGGGGGTATTTCGAGGGGGGGGTTTATAAGTTCATAGTGTCCATTTTGAGGGGGGGTATTTCGAGGGGGGGTATTTCGAGGGGGGGGGTATTTCGAGGAAATACGGTATATTGATCTAAAGGTGAAAAAAGTGGTGTTTTCTAATGCTCAACAGTGAGAGCTCTTTCTAATAAAATTTTTTACACTTACACTTTTTTTACACTTTCCTAGGTATTTTTAAAATACCGTACACTTTTGGTATCCATACTCAAAATTTGGAAAGTGTATTTACACTTACACTCACACTTTCCAAAAATACCGGTATTTTAACAACTCTGCAATCAGGTGAATAAACGTAACATTATAATTTATTAAAGGAAACATCTATTTACTTTCCACAAACAACGTAACATTTATTTACTAAAGGAAAAATAATCCGGTAGGGCGACACTATGGCGCTGTGACAAATTGCGAACAGGAATTCTAAGTGAATGAACTATACTGTACCAAGGCCTTGGGTTTTACATTTCGAATCAATAATAACGAATCGAAAAAATATACAAAAATATACGAGACAGCGTATATATTGCTGCCAGTCTTAATAGTTGCTAAAGTGTATTAATGTTTACTCCATCAATACGTATACTCGAGTATTGCGTAAATATGTTTACGCTTGCTCCCCACAAAATACCGGTACTCACTTGTGTACTTTTTGAAAGTAAGCGAGTACAGAAAATGTCAGATATTTTACGTTTTTACTAATTTTACTATTTTCCGTTTTTACCACAAAAATACGCCACTCGTCGAATTTTGCCGCGGCAGAGAATTGCAAATTCCGGTCCCTTTGCGCTTCCACTTGCGTGCTTAATTAAATAAATAATTGGTTTTATGGTACGGGGATGTTTACACGCAAATCAGGAACGGCGCCAGTACCCCTTGGGGTCCTGACAGTTCCTGAGGACGGACACGGCAACTTACCAATCCCTTTCGTAACTGCTGCCGGCGGTTTACTTCGATTAATTGTTAAAAAGCCGTAATTAATGAAAAGCCGAAATTAATAAAATTCAAATTAAAATTCAAGCAGTTAGTATGCTTCAGGGGGACCAAGTTGGTTTCACGGGAACTTTATTTAGCGATGTAGTCAGAGTCAATTTCACAATAGCTCAAGTGAGTCGTATAGCCTCTAGTGGGTGAAAAAATGTAAAATCAGCGCGTTTTATAATCACCAAAATCTACCATAATCGAACTGAATACTAAATCAAAGACAAAACAATTAACCATAATAAGCGAATTAATAAGGCGTAATCAATGATCACTGGAAAACTGTAAACATAACGTACAAGGCACAAGTAAATTAATTAAATGCGGGAAAATTATCTAATTAAATAAAGCGGGTAAAATATGGGTCAAACCAAGCGTACAGTAACTGTAATTACCAATGACGTAATTAAAATACAATTTATCTCGTAGGTGAGTGTCGAGAACTGGGTTTCTATTCAGAGGTTACGGTACAGTCGAGAGCAGGTGGTGTGACACGTGTTATCAACCTGCGCCCCTTTAGGTGGAAAATATTTTTATAGCGCGCCCGACCAAGGCCACAGAAAGAACGCTCATTTGCGGGGGTTGTTCAAGGTTATTGCATTGCTGGGTAAGGGTTGGAAACTTCGGGCCTGAACACACGCCACAAGACACTAGCACTTATGAGTTCACCAATCACCCTGGGTGATGGGAATAATTAATTGGCACTGCTGTGCTCTTCACTGTAAACTGTGCTCTGCATGTGTCTTGCAGTCGCATGCCGACAATAATTGCCGTTTGCCACTTTTCCACCCATTACCTAGTCCTAAATAAGAATGCACTTGGTCGGGGAATTTTCTGAATGTTATCTATCGGGGCGTCTAAGCATTTAACAGAGTTAACACCTGTTAGCTTAACTAGAAACATAAAAACCTTTCTAAATCATTCCCAGACACTGCACCCTTTTAACTAAAATGTAAACTTGATAAAAACCTAATAATTATGACGTTCGACAGTACATATTGGGAAAATGCAAAAAGAAAAACGAGAGTAATCACTTAATTAACTCAAAATGCGGGTAACCTAATTAGCTTAATTAATGAATCACTAAAATAAAAATTAAAAATTAGCGTCACACGGGAAGTAATTAAATAATTAACGGAAAAGAAACAATTAATAAATTCATGGCCGCAGTAGTGTCCATTTGGGCGTACCGTCCTGGGGCTGCGGCTTCGTTGGCGGATTTGCAGTGCACAGCGAACCGCACGTTCACTGTGACTTCCCTGTGCACCGCGGGTCGTCATTCGGTCGCACATGGTCGTTCTCGAGTCGTCGGAGTGTCTGCACAAAAATTGTCGTTACGTTTTTACGCATGATTAGTTAGCCATATTTCTACCTACAATCCCACCAGCCATTAATTTTTTACCTCCGGGCTAAAAACGGCATGTTCAGAAAAAGTGTTTTGCGCCGTTTTTTGATTATTCAAAAATCATGCCTTCTCTGCATTTTTCGGTGGACGGCTGTGGCAGTCACATGCCCTGGGGGTGCAAATATGGCTCGTCTTCATTCGAATTATGGCATCAGCTTTCCGCCGTGCCGGCTTTTTGTGCTCGAAAGTTCGAAATTTTGGTTCCCGCTCAGGGCTCGATGTGAGGAAAAAGTTTTTTCTTTTTTGGAAACTAATTAATCGGATTATTAATCTATGCTGTTTCACAGCATCGTGCCACTGTTGGACGGGCAGTTTGGCATCAACATTCAAGTTACCTGCTCGACCGGCACGTCGCAGTCCGTGCGTGTGAAAATTGATCGTCGACAAGATTTTCTAATTGTTTTCATGGAATATTAACAAGTATGTTTTTTTTAATTACTGGTTTTTGTTACAAAGTTGTCTGTTTCTCCTGATGACAAAAAGTTGTGCATGAATTATTACATTGAAACTTTGATAACTGGTTTTTTGACAAAAATTGTTTCGTATCAATTTTCACAATTACCATTTTCCATGTGGTGTTCTACCTGTTGCGCTGGAGCCTCCTCCGGTGGCAGTGGAATGGCCTCGACCGCGTCGTGGTGCTCGGGCGGCGGCGAGGGGGGCTCGGCTACGTTCTGCAGTGCCATGGCCGCCATGTCGTTGCTAATGGGGGAATATTCTTCATTAGGGCGGTAAACTGGTTCGACAACGGGCACCACTTCCTCCAACACCGGCACACCCTCCTCCCGCGCGTCTGCGGAGGAGTCAGAGCCCGCGGTGGCGGTTTCAATGTCAGACAAACATTCCGCCTGCAGTTCTTCTTCGAGGGCCGGGTATCTGTCCGGTCCGACTAGTTCTTTCAAGTCGGCCCGCGGGCGCCATTCCGGAGGCCAAAATCCCAACACGTTTCCCCAAATTTGGCCTGACTCGTAAGAGTAAATCCGGTCGGCTTTGTGCTCGACCGTCAGAAACCGGTGGAAAAAGGTTGACCACAACATGGTCTCGGCGTTGGCCACCACAATGCGCACACATTTGGCGCGGGAGGTGGCTACGTTTCCCCGGGGCAATTCCGCTACAAATCCAACTCTACCATACGCCTTCTTGGGGTCGGCCTCCAGCTGGGCGGAGTCGGTAGGCGGGCTGCCGCGCACGCAGGAAATGATGACCACTTCCGCTTCACGGGCCTGTGCTTTGTCGGCAGTGATCACGCGGGTGGCCCAGTAAGCCGCATCGTGTTCTGTATGGGCTACTAGTCGACTGATTAGGGCGCGCGCCTGCGCCGCATAAAAACACACAATTAGCAAACTAGCGGGATCGGTAAGATCTGCCCAGGGCAGGGTGGGATCTTCTTTCACCGTGGCCACGAGGTAGTCGTACAGGTGCAGGATGATGCGCAGCTCCTTCTTGTTGATGATGGACATGCCCTCTTTTGATTCGCAGCCCTGGTGCACCAACGTTGATGACAGCATGACGCCATCCTCGAAGTCGCCAGGTGCGGGCAACATGGTGGCGCCGTGCGCGGCGGTGTCGTTGTAGGCGCGTAGCAGTCCGTTGTACGCCGCCACTGAGTTGGCCTGAATGAGCTGGCGATGCCCGCGGAACACCGTTTCCAAGTGAACCACGGGACATAGTTGATATTGAGTGAGCCTATCAATGAGGGTGGGGTCGGGTTTCAGGACAGGCTCCACCCAGTCTTGCACGCGAATCATACGCGTCAATTGTTTACTGTCTCCAAATAGAAGCAGCATGCCGTTCACTGGGAGCTGAGCCGCCTGAACCACGCTAATTACTGCAGCGTCAGACGCCAAAGACGCTTCGTCAATAATCACCGCACACGCAGTCACACTTTTTATACGGGCGTCGTGGGCGGAGTCTAAAGTGACATGGATTTGACCGGGCTGCACCACTTCCAAGAACACCCGGTGCAACCTGACCGTAGCCCTGACATATTTAGACAGCGCCCTACGCAGCACCTTACCCCAAAATCCCTGGTCAGCTAAACTAGCCTCACCAGCCCGGGCGCCCGCCACGCCTGCCTCGAAGTCATCGAATGGCTGCTCGTCTCCATCTTCGGCGGTGAGGAATGGCACCTGTTCGGTCAGCTGCGCGCGTATAACTGCGTCGTCCGTGCAGTTATTGATAATTTCGTCCACCAGCTCGTAGTCCTTCTTGGCGCCGTCGTACTTTTCCAGCGCTGCCGTCCATTCGGGGCTGAGGCGGACGATGTTGTGGCCGGTTCGCTGTGCTAGGGTGTGCAGGGTTGGCAATTTGGTCGCGAGGGTGGTACTGTAGGTGGGGTCAGTTTCCCACATGGGACTCAAAACGCGCACCGGAAATGCCGCTCTTAGTTTCAAAAATTCTTCAAAACCCTCCAGTTTTTGCATTTCGGAAAATGGCGTATCAGCCATAGCGGTCCATTTCGCGCGCTCCCGCAGCAAAACTTCCAAAGCCCCAAAAATATCCTGCTGCCCTAATTTATTCAGGTTGGTCAGGGCCCTGCGCGCGCCTTCGTCGGCCGCCGAGTTGACCGTGCACGTGATGAGCGTCGAATGGTATTTGGCGTTCGGCTGCTTGTCCGATGGCAAATCGGAGCCCGCGCGCACCCTGGGTCTCGAGTTATAATAATTATAGCTGCGTGAACACACATACGCCAGTTGATTTTGTGTGGTCGTCTTCCCAGACCCGAAAGGCGAGTCACACATAATCAAAAGAGGTTTGCGCATTCGCACGGCTGTGATAACAGCTCCCAAAACTTCTACCTGTCCTTGTTGTGGCAGAAACTCACCTAATTTGGCCTGAATCATCTGTTTGTTTTTTCCCCTGAACAGTGATTCGTACAGCTCATTAGCCTCGCGGCTAATTAGCGCCCAGTCAGTTTCGTCATCCAGCAGACGCAAATTCAATATCACAGCTAATTGGATTTGTGCCTCCAGGGTGAGTACTTTTGACCCCTGAATCACTTTTGGTACCCAGCCGACCGGTGCTTTGTTCAGGGCGGCCTGCAGCGACCGCATGGTTCGGTCATAATTGGGCGAGTCGTTTGAGCCGCGCACCATGTATCTTCCACTCTCCAGGGTTCGAGGCAGTGCTGATTGCGACGCCGCCATGTCCAATTTCGCACGCAGCATTGTAGTGGTTGGCTCTGATTCCACGCTGGTAATTCTGACTGATAGATTGGGGCTGCCCGCCGCTGGTTTGTCTTCGTCCGGTCTGGCCAGCACCAAGCTCAACACCGACATGGGCGTCGCCTGGTTCAACAGCTGTGTCTGCGTATTTACCTGCTCCAGCAGACGCACGCGCTGCTCTTCTGGTCCTTCAAACGTGTCCGCTTGTAATTCTTCTGGGTCCGGGCGGCGCACCATAATGTCACATGCAGTGCCCTGCGGCGTGTGTTCCCAGAACACATGCGCGCACACATCCGTTGCGCGTTTCGCCCGAAACCGCAAGAATGACTCGTTATAGCAGTGGGCCGCTGCTAAAATACCCAATTTGTACCTGAGAAACGCGTCCATGTTGTCGCGATTTTCTGTGTCTGGCTGGATGCCCGTTCACAGGGAAAAGTAAAACGCTGACAGCTCGCTGACAGCTCGCTTGCCAACCAGTAGAAAACTGGGCAGCTCGCTGACAAAAATTTTCAGCTTGCTGACAGCTCGCTGACAACTCAGCTGAACTATTTTGTAGCTCGCTGACAGCCTGCTGACAAAAATGTTTAACATGATGTTTCATTTGACCCAAAAGAAAATGAAAATGCAATAAAATTTCAGCACATGCATCGATAAATAGGATATAACAGAAAAATGAATACAATATAGGATTTGGGATAAGATAGAACGTGGCAGATACAGTAAACAATTCAAACATTACATAGTTAGCATCATTCAGTGCAAGAGGTGTGGACTTCTAACTGCAATGCTCATGAGGTGACTTTATGTACTTTTTTACATGAGGAATAGTGACTTGATGTTTTGCTGCATGTTTGAACATCACATTGAGTTGTCTGTTTGTTTACTCAGATCGATTTTGGGTCAAAAAATGAATTGTACATTACTCACAAAATTGCACATCATGAAGATACTCAGTAAGCTGACAGCTCGCTGACAGCGAGACTGTTCATTTTTCAAAACTGCTGCAGCTCGCCGCCAACCGCTGACAGCTCGCTGACAGCAGGCGGCCAACCGCTGACAGCTCGCTGACAACTATAAACAATTGGTTGTCAGGCTTGCTGTCAGCGAGCTGTCAGCGTTTTACTCTTCCCTGTGGTTGTGCTGATGTCCTCGGCCGTGGCGACCTGCAGCCCGTACGCATGGCCGTAGAATTCGTCGCCGAACACGTCCAAATCGTTCAGGTCGTGATATTCGACGTGGGCCAGCCCCAACTGCCCAGCACTCAAATTTTCCACTCTGCTGTCACTCACATATTCTCTGTGCAAAATGACCAGCTTTTCCGGCCCGACATCGCCTCGCTCCGCCGCGCCCAGCGGTTCCAGATTTTTGTAATTCGACGGCGTGAAGGCCGCTCGCAGCCGCGCCGTTTTCCAGTCGCTCGTGTAGGGCTGGTAGCCGGAAGTGTCGCCGCGCGTCAATGTACGTGCTGCTTGAGTGACGCGCCGCGTGCCCTGCATACTCACGACCACGGGGGCGGCAACGTTTAAGGGGCACTTTGTCTGATTACCCCATATCACGACGCCGGTAAACTCCCAGTACCTGGGATTTTCTATTTTTTGTGCGATTGCGGTCGCCGAGAAACGCATCCCGTGGCGCACCAGGGGCAGAAACATCGAGGGGTGTTGTTTCTGAATTTTCGCGCACAAATCCACCAGCTGGGAGGTTCGTTTGTCCCTAGCCGCCTTGGCCCGCTTATTAGAATAATAAAAATACGGATAGGCTTCATCCGCATTCACCCACTGCTCGTTTTCGCTGAGTATCGCCATCGTCTGCTCAGAAATTCTCACATGGCACTGATACTCAACATGCCCGTCGGCGCCCGAGTCAATATACACCCTATCTACCCAACCTTCGAATTTCCCTCTGCTGGGGTAGATTTCCGGTCCATTTTGCATCTGCTGCGCGTGGTAAAGTTGTCGCGGGGGAATGGTTCCGCCGCCGCAGGCACCATGTGTATTTGTCTCCTTGGATTTAATGGGCGGGGCGTCTGCACCTTCAAATGGGCGTTTGCGAGAGGCCGAAGCCATTATAATTATAATAATGTGATAAAAGTTTTATGAACGGGGAAAGTAACAAGAACTCGTGCGGTCCAGTTGCCCGTGGGCAAAAGGGGTGCACGAGCTTCCTAAAAAACACACACACTTTCACACACACTTCATACCTGTTGTACCTGGTTTCGTGTTGTTTGACGCGACGGCGATGATCGTAACGGCTAATTAATCAGCTAATTAATCAATTTTAGTCGTCGCCGTATAATTCACTGTAAGAAGGGGGAATTAAATATTCACTGGTTGCCTTACAACGATCTGCATGGACTACATAAATTTTCTTATTAATATTGTTGAATAAAGTCACTAATGGGTGGGCATAATCAATGCACTCATACGGGCCGATAAAGCGAGGCGCGAATTTCTTACTGGGGCCTGTCAACTGAGTAATACGCGGTGTGTATACGCGTACCGCTTGCCCGCGTTGCACATTCAATCGGCGCGCCCGGCGATTGGCGTAAAATTGCTCCTTTTGCTGCGCCTTTGCTAAAGCGGTGTGTGCTGCTTCGCGTGCTGTGGTCAGACGCGCGCCTAATTCATTTATAAGAGCGCGCTTATGCGGCAATGAGGGCAATGCCTCAGTGTCGGGGGGAGGCTCGATCATACGCTCCCACATAGACGCAGCAGGCTTGCCAAATAGCAACGCATAGGGGGTGGTTTGCAAGGAAGGGTGTTTTGACGTATTGTACGCATGTACAGCGGCGCCTAAATGTATGTCCCAATCGTCATGTGTACGATTTACATAGTGAGATACTATTTCCATCAGAACACCATTCCTACGTTCCACCATTCCGTTGCTCTTGGGGGTATACGCAAATGATGTATGTTGGGTCGCGTTCAAATATTGTAAAAGCTTGGCAAAAGTGCCCTCGGTAAAGCTAGGGGCGTTATCACTGAGTATAATGGCCGGCACACTAAATATGGGCAAAATGTGCAACAAAAATGCAAATGATACGGTGTCTTGTTTTATGTCGGGAACGGGCACGGCAATTCCAAAACGTGTGCACTGATCAACAAATACTAACACATGTCGGTTTCTGCGTTTCGTGGTTAGTAAAGGTCCTATTGCGTCTACTGCTATCACATCACCTGGCCTTTTGGCTACCTGGCGGCACACCATTTGAGTTCGCATTGCCGCTCTGAGACCTTTCTTGGCGTTGCACGAAGGGCAAGTAGCTACCCAGCGCGCACTTTCTGGCCGCATTCCTGGAAACCACGCGAATTCCTGCAATCTTTCAAATGTTTTTATTATTCCTAAATGGCCCGCCGTGGGGTGATTATGAGCTAATTCTAACACGAATGGAACTAATTCTGACGGAATACACACTGGGTCGTATAGTTGTACACCTGGTACCTGGGACGTTCCCGCTTGGCGACGTAATAAACCGTATTGATCAATAAAATACGGCGCTGCGCTGTAAAAATTATCCACGCGACACACTTCTATAGTTGTGGCTATGTATAGTTCTTCTGCTTGTAATCGCTTTAATTTGTCAACCGGAGTCATGGGGGGTAGCGCCATGATCGCACTGCGCTTGTTTACACTCGTCAAACCCGGAACAACTTCATTTCCGGCTCCTGAACCAGCCATTGTTCCGGTTCCAGGCGCTTCCGCATTCCGCTGCCGCTCTCGCAGCCCGGGTGACTCCGCCTCTTTTCGCCCGCGCGTCCGGTCGCTGATTGGTCGCAGAAACTCCGCCTCCTCGTTTACGCTGATTGGCTGGTACGCTGCCCTGCTCGCCGCAGCTACCGTAACCTGCTTATCGTGTGGGATAGCGATTTCACGGCACGTAACTTGTGCGAACTGCTCAAAAGCCTCATCCAGGTCCTTTTTCTCGTCGAATACCACTGGGGCGTCTTGTCTTCTGGATAATGCATCTGCTAATTCGTTGCTTTTTCCCCGCAAATGCTTGAACGTGATTTGGTACGGCGTAATTGCTAGAGCGAACTTGTGCAGCATGGCGTGTGGGGTAGTCTCTAAATTGGGATTCTTTACCCACGAAATACTCTTGGCGTCAGTCCAGACTTCAAAGGGCCGTCCCGCCAGATAACAATGCCAATTACGTATGCTTTCGTAGATTGCACACGCTTCCAGGGAAATCGCTGGCCATTTGCTTTGGGTGGCACCTAACTTCCGGCTGTAAAAGGCACATGCATGTAGTATTTTCTCGTCCTCTGCTCGTTGTGCCAGTACGCCTGCAACGGCGATTTTAGAGGCGTCCGTGATAATTATAAACATGCGTTTAGGGTCGGGAAATTGCAAACAGGGGCTTCCTAACAATGCTTCCTTGAGCTTATGAAAAGCTTCCAGTGCCTTGGGTTTTGCTGTCAAATCCACTGGGGTGTCGCTATTGTAATTTTCTCTTGGTCCCGTACGCGTGAGATTTGACAAGGGTACAGCTAGCTCTGCGCACCTGTGAATCATGCGTCTAAAAAAACCTATAGCTCCCAGAAAACCCTTAACTTCCTTTACGGTAGTGGGTACCGGCCAGTCCTGTATTATGTGGCGTTTGTCATCTGGAACGCACACGCCGTCACGGCCAATCATAAATCCTAGAAAACGTACAGCTGTAACGCGTGCGAAAAAACACTTTTTTGGACTAATTTTGAAATTATTTCTAATCAATCATTCCAATACCTGCCCTATGTCGTATAAATGTGTTTCCCAGGTTGCACTATAAATCAGCAAGTCGTCGATGTATAATAACACATTTCGATGTATTAATCCGGCCATAGCTAATTCAAAACAGCGTTGCGCTAAACTGGGTGAGCATTTTAATCCCATTGGTAAACGTTTCAGTTGGAATTGTCCAAAAACATTTCTAAATGACGTAATGTGTCGATCATCTGGATGCAAAGCAATGTTATAGAAAGCTTGATTTATGTCGGCACTGCTAAAAATACTTGCAGCTACATAAAGATTCGACTGTTTCATCTAAGCGGGGTAATGGGAATTGGGGAGCGTGCAAAACAGCGTTCAGGCGTCTGTAATCAATTACCATCCGCTTTGATCCATCCGGTTTGGATACCACCAGCGTGGGGGCACAATACGGGCTCGTACTGGGTTCCACGATGTCGTGCTCGATGAGGCATCTCAAATGATTTTCTAAGTATTGCTGATCATCCAGACTCAACCGGTACATTCTGCATGCAATTGGTTTTTTGTCCACTAATTGCAACCGGTAGTCCACTAATTCGCTGTAGCCGATGTCATACTTATGTCGGGCAAAAGCTTCCTTGTACTGCAAAATTACCTTTTTCAGTTCCTCTCTGCGCTCGTCCGTCAAAGTTTCTGGCACGGTGAATTCCATCACGTGTCCATCTGGGCATGCAACTTGCAGTGGGGGTCCTAATTTGTCTTCGGCTACTTTGGGGGGAGGTTCAGTCGCTTGAACTTGTCGACACACATCTCTGTCATAACACTGCTTCACCCATTCAACGGGGGGGTCTCCAGGTTTCACTTTCAGCACGCAATCCACTGGTTCGACCACCGCAATACGCTGTCCTACCTGTAGCACTACAGGCTGATTTCGTACATTTGCACATCTCACCTGAAACACAGGGGCACTAGTTTCATAGGCCGCTGAAGCAGCCATAACGCCACAGCGTTCACCTACCGTATCCAATCCCATGACCGTAAATAACTTTTCATCCATGGGGGCAGATAACTTTGCGGTCACTAACGCTTCATGTCTAGCCTGAACTTCTATTTTTTCGTTCACAATAGCGTAGATTCTGCGCTGCTGCACTTCCGGGTCTGGGTTATCGAAGGGGATTATCGCGTTGGCCGTAGGGATTCGTAGTTCCCTTGC
Organism: Sphaerolaimus hirsutus; assembly: GCA_964036195.1. NCBI lineage: Eukaryota > Metazoa > Nematoda > Chromadorea > Monhysterida > Sphaerolaimidae > Sphaerolaimus > Sphaerolaimus hirsutus. The sequence continues at coordinate 146,247 of OZ038455.1, read as the reverse complement.
CGGCATGTCTACTACCATGTGCCGTAAAACGTCTGCGCCAATTAAAATTTCACCAGCTAATCCATTCACCGCCTGAAACACAATTCCGAAGGTATGGTTTCCCATCGTTACCGGTACTTCCATCTGTCCCAGTACCAAAAGTTTCGAATCTGCAGCGCACCTGAGGGCTCCAATAGGTGAAACTTCATCATGCTTAGTAGCCTTTTCCTTGTGTCGCATCAGCACGTCCCTATTGCATAATGAACGCATGGCGCCTGTGTCCAGTAGGCATCTCCGATATTCTCTCCCGTCAATGGTTATGGTAATGGATGGGCTGTAGTACACATGCACAATCTCTTCACGTCGATTGGCTACTTGATGGATGTTGTCTCTTTCTTCCGTCGAGAAAGTGATCATGCACACCGATTCTTCTTCCAGATCGCATTTTCTGTTGATACTATATTGTATAGCGGGAAAACGACGCGCGCCCGTGAGTGCGGGCATGCCACTTGGCATTCCCACGCACGGGTTAATTACCGTTCTTACCTTTACCTGTTCGCTAGGGCGGTCCTCAGCCAATTCGACAATGATATTGGACTTTCCTTCTGTCTTCGGTCGCCTTTTAATTTTTTCCTTTGCCCTGTTCACCAAAGTCACGGCCGTTTCCGGCGCTGCAGCCATGAGCGCGGCTAGTAAATACTGCATGGTGACCAGTGCACATATCAGATAAATCCATACTTGTAGCCAGGTGCGCCAGGTGTCAAAATCCCACCATCCCAGCGCTAAGACCGATTTTGCCAAGGTTCGATGCCTTTGCATGTGTGATTCCACCCTCGGCTCCGCCCCCTGCGTAATTTGCCGCACGATTGAATATGCATGCCATACGTCATTCAGGGTGGTCGTCGGCAATAATTCTGACAAGTTGTACATAGTCGTGGCGGCAAAAATCTGATGATGCACATCCCTGACTTTTTCCTGTTGCCATTTCTGCGGGAAACTGTGTGTGTTATACATAGGTAAATGTTCCAGGCCGCCGACTTCCGGTAGATATTTGTACCACTGTCCATTTAACATTACCACACGATTGTGCGCATTGGTGCATGAGCCCGGGATCGCTTGAAAATGCAAAATGTTTGTCAACCTATTCATGTGCAACGTCACATTTTGCCCGTGTACACTAACTTGCACAGGTACTGTTTCATAACATTCTGGGGACTTCTTCTCTTTCATTATCTCGTATGTTTTTACCGCAAAACATTTGTGAACCAAAAATCCGTCCGGCGCGGGTTTGGCAATTATTTCATTATCATTCATGTACCAGCGGGCTGTCGTAGTGGCGTGTTCACTCATGGCCAGTCGCACAAATTCTTGGAAGTGTTGCACGTTCTTGCAGGTGGCTACGGCCTGTGCACGCATGGTTTGTTCTGCTGTTTCGTATACCGCCTGCATGCTGGCTGCTAATTGGCCTGCGCTCACTATTCCCAGCGTGGGTCGACCTTGCGCTCGTTTTTGTCTGACGCTTCGAATCACTGCCTTTTCAAATGGCGCCACTACAATATCCTGGTCCGATTTCCATAATTTAATGCCGCATGACTCAACCTCTTCATGGGCTCTGAAAGACAATGATAGCGTATGATCATCGGCTAGCCAGATATCCTGTCTAATGCGTCCATGCATTTCACGCCATTTTTCATAAGGGCATTCCGCCTTCGGGTTCGGTTTCCATGTTAATTGGCTGCCGTCTTCTAGTGTGCATGCACCCATTTCATAATTGCACTTACTAACATCACCCAGCGTGCTTTGCATGGTGTTGGCTCCATATCTCATTCGTACTTCCCCTCGAAACAGCCCACAGTGTGGCGTCGTTTCACTCACCCATTTGCAGCAGTACAGTCCATGTCCTGAGTAACTAACATTGGTGGGGTATTGAGTGTCCCATGCGTTGTCCAAATCACTCACAGGGGTCATGGGCCCATTGTTGCACTTGTGATATTTAATCATGCCTTCGCACTCGGCGGCGCCCACAGATCGGGGGTTAGAATCAAACTTTTCCAGCGTGACGTCGCCCCAGAAGTTCTGATATGTCTTTGCCGTTCTGATAGAGGCCACACACCTGTGTGCTGCCGCACGATATTCTACCATATTTCGCTTGTAGATTGTCAGTGTCAATTTTCGTGGCCGTTCTAATGACGCCGTAGTGTCAACAATAGCCGTGCAATTGGGCAGGGGGGGGTACGTGTATAAATCGTAGTGATCCGTCAAGTCACTGCATAGCAATGGAAACAAGGGCATGGTAGTCGCGCCCGCGCCCGGTAGTAAGGCTAATCCCATTATAATTAATCCAATTGTCAACACAAAAAACAGCGACTGTGCGACCTGGGGCATGTAAGGGGGTTCTGAGTACGCGCGCGGCGCGGGACGCACCCCTTCCTCAGTAGACAAAAAGCCCATATACCTGTCTATCTGGTTGCTGGATCCCGTGCGCGGCGGCAGAGCGGCCGGCGTGGCGTACAGGAACGGGTCCAGACTGATGTTCATGAGCACGTCCAAGGGCACCTCCGTCAGCGTGTCCGAGTGGTCGTCTGCAGGGCAATTAGGCCACAGCGTACAGTCCGTTTCCCTCAAATCATGCATTCCGATCCTGCGTAAGAAGGCCAGCCAAGTAGTTCGAAACAAGTAACCTTTCTCAGTTCGCATGTATGCCCATGGCTTGATCCAAAATTCCCGCTCTTGCGCGAGCACATGCATTCCCGTAGTGCGCTGCTGTTCTTCGGGTGACTCTGGAACCAGTTCGTCAGGTTCATCTGCCTCTATTTCTAGGCCTTGCATCACAGGGATTAACTTATTAACGGGACGTATCATCATGCAACGGTCATCTTCGCGCACATGCATGGTCATTCCAGTCGTACTGGTCACTCGGGTGGGGTTCAGCGATTCTATGTGGGGATTGCTCACCTGTACCGGTTGCATGTTATATTGTTGCATGCGCCCATCCGGTCCCATAGCCATCCAATTAGCTGGCGGCGTTTGATAAGCCATCATCTGCGGTTGCATGTTCATATCACCAGCCCTCTGTACCGTCTGCGCCGGTTGCACAGGCATTGGCTGAGCTGGTTGCCACTGCGGGTAGGCATATTGCATGGGCATCATACCTGGCTGCATCGCTTGAGCGTGGTCATTTCTCTGATAGCCACCACGCTGTCCTCCGCCGCGCCCACGTCCATTTCCTCTGGATGCTCCGCCGCCGCGGCTCCTTTGGAGATACTGTTCCCTCTGTTCAGGGGTGAGTTTCGGACACTCATATCTGATGTGCTCTTCAGAGCCACATTCCCAACATCCTTTGTCAAACTTGCGTGGGGGCAATTTAGGGGGGTCCCTATTCAATCCCAAAAGTTTACCTTCCAACGCGCCCAGTTGCGCTAATTTCTTCGCTATCTCTTGGTGCACCGAGTCAAATTTAGCAACACTCTCAGTCATTTTCTGTTCCATTGTCTCTAGCGTCTTGTCGGCCTGGGACGGCAGTCCAGCCATGGCGGGCATGTTCAGCGCCATCAACCTGTCCATTACCTTGTCGGTCGCGCTGGCAACTACATCCTGTTTAGACTTTTCTCCCTTATTCTGGCTTTGTTCTGCCTCCAAAAAGCTCTCCTGAGCACGTGCGTTGTCAACCATTTCCTTCCATGTGATAGAAGCCGTGACAGGTACATTGCGCCGAATTTCATTCCTCAGTCCTCCATGGAATTTTATCATGCATGTGTCACCTCGTTTTTCATGACCCATGCCTGGATAGGCGCGTTTTATCAATTTTTCCAAACGTACCGCCCATTCCAGCACCGACTCATCTGCGCCCTGTCGCGTCTCAAAAATCTCTCTCTGTGCATGATGTTTGTCATTCGGATTTTCATAGAACTTCTCCAGCGCTTGCATCATGTCCTTATAGTTCAGGTCGCGCAATTCTCTATATCGCGTGTTGAAAATGGCCCGGGCACTGCCTTTCAAAAATAATTTTACCAGCGGCTTCCGCTCCTGTAATTTTATGCGCAGCGCGTCACATACCGTGTCCCAGCTCCTTCTCCATTCCCTGAAACCCTCATTTGGTTTGCCGCGAAAGTATCCACATTGTTGTGCTAGGGCTGTAATAACCGCCGCATTGCTTTGTTCTAATTGCCAATTTTGTCCCGGGTCCGTGGGCCCTGCCACTTCGGACCTAGCCGACGAGCTTCTTGACGATGCCGGCGAGCGGGATCGAGCGCGTCGCTGCGTAACAGTTCTCACCTGGCTTGCTCCAGCTGTCGACAGGGGCGCCGCTGGGGTCGTGGATGATTGCAAGGGCGCTGCTTGACCGTTGGTCAGAACTATTGGCTGCTGACCACTGGCCGGCGAATTTCCTCCCAGCGTCGCGTTCTGATTTTGTAGGGCTTGATTATGCTGTTGGTACGCAGTCGCCAGATCAACTATATCATCGCCATGTGCGCTGTGGTGCGCTTCGAATTCCCTCAAGTAATGTTCCACCCTAGGTACCTCATTGACTGGGTCACTTCCCCATAAATTCATAGCAGTTTTAATTAGCGCCACCATACGCAAATCCCCTGGTTCACCATTCTGTGAGAAAGCACCAACCGGTCTCGCCTGACTCATCATGTTTGCCCATTTCTTTGCAGCTGCACATGCCTTTTTAGGTGTCCATTGTGCACAGGTTGGCGTTGTTTGCACCGGGTCCAGGTCCATTATGGTAGCTTGGTAAATTAAATTAGCATTATTGACATTCGCGTATCTGTCTTCCAGTGCCGGGGCCGCCGTCTGGTTTGCGCCATTGTTTGTCATTCTGCTAGCGGGACTGCTAATAATTATCACGGGGGGGTTACTTGAAAATTCGGTCTTAATTAACTGGCGTCTAGCCTTTGCAGTTGCGCTCTGCGATCTCGACTGGTCGCTCGATAAATTCCGACTGCTGTTGCCTGACACGTCTCTCGGCGTCGAAGTGCTCTTCGGGGGGCTTAACTGCAGCGCCGGGGAAGTGTCTCCACTCTGCGCCGCTGTCTCCAATAATTCCTCTACGGTATTTTCAATCACGGGAAATTGATCTGCAGTAGCTCCAAGCTCAGCTGCAATCATAGGATAATCACATTGAATCGACGGCTGCCCTAGAGGCTCGCTGTCACCAACGTATCCGTCTGAACCGACTTCAGAACCCGATCGCACTCCAGGCGATATGGATGAGCTGCCCGCGCTCCAACCCAATGTCCTCCGAAGCTTAGACCACTTACCTGTCTTACCTGCTTCCTTTCCTGCAGTTTGTCTGCTTGTCCCAGGCGCTTCTTCAGCTTCTGCGCTGGACGTTAGCTGCCGTGCCGCTGTCGGTACAGCTGGCGTTTTCCACTGACTGAAACTGTCTGGCGCAGGCCCTGCACCTTCAACCGTTGATAACCTAATTACCGGGGTGTCCTCAGCTGTCTGTCCAGACCAGCGTTGACTTTCACTCTCCTCTAGCGCTTCCGGCGCTTCTGTTTCAGGGTTAACCGAATCGTTCGACTCACTGTCTCCTGCTTGACTCTCAGCTGCAGCAAGTTGTGCGTCCACTTCTTGCCCAGCCTTCTGTTGTCGCGCGCGCCTTCGTGCTTGTTTTTGCTTCTCCAATGCAGCGTGCCAAACTTGTTCTATGGTGTCCCCTTGTAAGCTTGCTGGCCCCCTCGATCTCAATTCCCTTTGGGGTGACTCGTTATCCGTGAAGCCGTTTTTTGTAGAGGCGTTGATCAGGCGCCCCAGACAGAAAACTTTATGGCTTGCTTAGGAAACCACTCGCTACGCTACCAGTTGTCAGATATTTTACGTTTTTACTAATTTTACTATTTTCCGTTTTTACCACAAAAATACGCCACTCGTCGAATTTTGCCGCGGCAGAGAATTGCAAATTCCGGTCCCTTTGCGCTTCCACTTGCGTGCTTAATTAAATAAATGATTGGTTTTATGGTACGGGGATGTTTACACGCAAATCAGGAACGGCGCCAGTACCCCTTGGGGTCCTGACAGTTCCTGAGGATGGACACGGCAACTTACCAATCCCTTTCGTAACTGCTGCCGGCGGTTTACTTCGATTAATTGTTAAAAAGCCGTAATTAATGAAAAGCCGAAATTAATAAAATTAAAATTAAAATTCAAGCAGTTAGTATGCTTCAGGGGGACCAAGTTGGTTTCACGGGAACTTTATTTAGCGATGTAGTCAGAGTCAATTTCACAATAGCTCAAGTGAGTCGTATAGCCTCTAGTGGGTGAAAAAATGTAAAATCAGCGCGTTTTATAATCACCAAAATCTACCATAATCGAACTGAATACTAAATCAAAGACAAAACAATTAACCATAATAAGCGAATTAATAAGGCGTAATCAATGATCACTGGAAAACTGTAAACATAACGTACAAGGCACAAGTAAATTAATTAAATGCGGGAAAATTATCTAATTAAATAAAGCGGGTAAAATATGGGTCAAACCAAGCGTACAGTAACTGTAATTACCAATGACGTAATTAAAATACAATTTATCTCGTAGGTGAGTGTCGAGAACTGGGTTTCTATTCAGAGGTTACGGTACAGTCGAGAGCAGGTGGTGTGACACGTGTTATCAACCTGCGCCCCTTTAGGTGGAAAATATTTTTATAGCGCGCCCGACCAAGGCCACAGAAAGAACGCTCATTTGCGGGGGTTGTTCAAGGTTATTGCATTGCCGGGTAAGGGTTGGAAACTTCGGGCCTGAACACACGCCACAAGACACTAGCACTTATGAGTTCACCAATCACCCTGGGTGATGGGAATAATTAATTGGCACTGCTGTGCTCTTCACTGTAAACTGTGCTCTGCATGTGTCTTGCAGTCGCATGCCGACAATAATTGCCGTTTGCCACTTTTCCACCCATTACCTAGTCCTAAATAAGAATGCACTTGGTCGGGGAATTTTCTGAATGTTATCTATCGGGGCGTCTAAGCATTTAACAGAGTTAACACCTGTTAGCTTAACTAGAAACATAAAAACCTTTCTAAATCATTCCCAGACACTGCACCCTTTTAACTAAAATGTAAACTTGATAAAAACCTAATAATTATGACGTTCGACAGTACATATTGGGAAAATGCAAAAAGAAAAACGAGAGTAATCACTTAATTAACTCAAAATGCGGGTAACCTAATTAGCTTAATTAATGAATCACTAAAATAAAAATTAAAAATTAGCGTCACACGGGAAGTAATTAAATAATTAACGGAAAAGAAACAATTAATAAATTCATGGCCGCAGTAGTGTCCATTCGGGCGTACCGTCCTGGGGCTGCGGCTTCGTTGGCGGATTTGCAGTGCACAGCGAACCGCACGTTCACTGTGACTTCCCTGTGCACCGCGGGTCGTCATTCGGTCGCACATGGTCGTTCTCGAGTCGTCGGAGTGTCTGCACAAAAATTGTCGTTACGTTTTTACGCATGATTAGTTAGCCATATTTCTACCTACAAAAACGTATTTCAGATACCATATTTCCTCGAAATACCCCAAGGGGGTTTATTTTCTTCAGAGTGATTTTCAGAACAAAAGTAATTTACTTTAAGTAAGAGTAAAAGGAAAAAAAGTACTTTACGTTTTCTGTACTCACCGTTGAGTAAACAATTGATACTTTACGTTTACATTTCCTTTCAAAAAAGTTCAGTACTTTTAACAACACTGATGAATAGCTGGCACAAAATTGAAAATGAAACTTGAATGAAAGTTTTCTCTAAATCAACCTTCTTGGACTTATCCGCTTTTAGAAGTAGAGGCCACAATTATATGTCAAGACATAGTTTTAATGAATTAAAAACCATTGTCGGTATCATAGTTGTTGAACATAGGTTTGTGAAATGTGTGGAAGCGGCCTCTGTGAAGACACTTCCACACACTTCATCTATCCTCAAGTCCAAAATTTCGAGAAACGCGCTTCCCGACTCTGACGAAGTGAAGACACTTCACAAAACATTTGTGCAGCGTTGTGATGCACGTCTGTGATGTGATTTGTCTTCACAACAAATTTCGTGAAGTGCCGGGAAGCGTTAGCCAGCTCTACACAGCCAGGGTTGGTTTTAGTAAAATTCTTTTTACTAAAATTGTAGTAAAATTGTATAAAAATCTTAGTTTTTTTAAATTTTATTCTTCAATTTTCCATTGTATTTTTATTTTATTCTTCAATTTTCCATTTTATTTTTATTTTTTAAGTTAGTTCGTGGCCAGGATTGTTTTTTTGTAAAAATCCTTTGTAATTAGTGAAACTGTATAAAAATTGTATTTTATTTTAATTTTTTTCATGTTTCATTTTATTTTATGCGCAAATTTTCCAGTTTATTTAAATTTTATTTTTTTTCTGAGATTTGGTCAACCCTGTTCACAGCGACGGGAAGTGTCGCCGTGAACACACTTCACGACACTTCACGACACATCACACACCAATGTCATGCGGTGTATTTATGTTTACTTGACAAATACATATACTCGATAAATACATTTACGTTTCCTTTGGAAAAATACCTGCACTCACATTTACGCGTACGCTCTGAAAGCATGTGAGTACAGAAAACGTATAACGCAAAGTTAATGGGTGCATAAAAAGAAAGAAACAACTCAAAGTAATTGAAATGGGTGTGAAACTGGTGGCGGAAATTATCAAAGTTGCGACGGGTAGGGAAAGCGACGACTCTCACTTTTCTTCTTACTCACTTTTATGTTTGCCTGGGTACAAAAAATACTCGCGTTTACGTTTTCCGTGAGAAAAAGTACTGGTTTGGTTTGTAAATACGTCTACTCACCTTTACGCAGTGTGAAAAAAAAAATACTTTACGTTTTTTGTACTCGGGGGGGGGGGTGTAAAAAAGATTTCTTTCGTTTTCGTTTAGTTTGAAAAATGATAAGTACTTTTAACTTTCGTCTGTAAGTGTTGGTCGTTCCATTTCTGAAGTATATTCACGTTAAGATATTATCCTACAATTGATTATTAATAGGTATGTTATTTGCTGCACGGAATTATGGAATTCCGAAACGAAAATCGCAGTTCAATAATCCATCAATCACTTAGAACATTTCAGAATAACGCTTTCTTTGAAAATTTCCATTGAAATGACATTTTAGTTTGATTTGAGAAATTAGCCAAATTTTAGTAAAAGACTATTCAAAGGCCATTTGGAATTCCGACGTCAAAACTTGTTACAGATTTTGAGGGAAATCAGGTATTCAGTTTTGACCGTTGTTGCATATTATCATCAAAATTAATGTGTGCTGTTCTTTACTAAATGCAGATTTTTGGCGTCTACATTTTGGGTTTTACAACATTGGCGAACTTCATAAAATTTTTCAAAGTTTTTTTTATAAATAAATTCTATTCGGTTCATTAATCATTGTGATTTATTGGGTATCTTGAATTACACTTCACGTTTTGTTTGTTGTAGTTTTTAGTAAAATAATTTGTTCAATTTTACCACTCATCAACTTTCATCAACCTTTTCATTCGACTATTCTTTTTGACAAAACATGCAACAAAAACCATTAGGAGACTCCGTCAAATTCATAATGTATTCAGCCCATTCTAAGGGGAGTTAATTAGAGGGCGGCTAATTCAGGGGGGGGGGGTTAATTCGAGGTAATACGGTACACATCCATTGGTGATGCACATTCAATTGCATCAAAAGAAATCAAAACGTGGTTTCAGGTCAATTACGGCAGTTTGCATCGCCTGTGAAAGCACAATGCAGATCCGCGTAACGGCTATATTTTACACCGTTGCGAAGCCCACAATGTCCTCTATCAGAATCCACAAACTTTGATGGGGGTTCCCTGTCGCTACTTTATACCTAAGAAATCAAAATGTGGTTTCAGGTCAATTATGGCAGTTTGCATCGCCTGAGAAAGCACAATGCAGATCTGCGTAACGGCTATATTTTACACTGTTGCGAAGCCCACAATGTCCTCTATCAGAATCCACAAACTTTGATGGGGGTTCCCTGTCGCTACTTTATACCTAAGAAATCAAAACGTGGTTTCCGGTCAATTACGGCAGTTTGCATCGCCTGAGAAAGCACAATGCAGATCTGCGTAACGGCTATATTTTACCCCGTCGCGAAGCCCACAATGTCCCCTATCAGAATCCACAAACTTTGATGGGGGTTTCCTGTCGCTACTTTATACCTAAGAAATCAAAACGTGCTTTCAGGTCAATTCCCGCAGTTTGCATCACCTGTGAAAGCACAATGCAGATCTGCGTAACGGCTATATTTTACACCGTTGCGAAGCCCACAATGTCCTCTATCAGAATCCACAAAGTTTATAGGGGGTTCCCTGTCGCTACTTTATACCTAAGAAATCAAAACGTGCTTTCAGGTCGATTACGGCAGTTTGCTTTGCCTGCAAAAGCACAATGCAGATCTGCGTAACGGCTATATTTTACACCGTTGCAAAGCCCACAATGTCCTCTATCAGAATCCACAAAGTTTATAGGGGGTTCCCTGTTGCTACTTTATACCTAAGAAATCAAAACGTGCTTTCAGGTCAGTTCCCGCAGTTTGCAGCACCTGTGAAAGCACAATGCAGATCCGCGTAACAACTATATTTTAAACCGTTGTGAAGCCCACAATGTCCTCTATCAGAAGCCACAAAGTTTATAGGGGGTTCCCCATTGCTACTTTATACCTAAGAAATCAAAACGTGCTTTCAGGTCAGTTCCCACAGTTTGCATTGCCTGTGAAAGCACAATGCAGATCCGTGTAACGGCTATATTTTACACCATTGCGAAGCCCACAATGTCCTCTATCAGAGTCCACAAAGTTTATAGGGGGTTCCCCATCGCTACTTTATACCTAAGAAATCAAAACGTGCTTTCAGGTCAGTTCCCGCAGTTTGCATCGCCTGTGAAAGCACAATGCAGATCCGTGTAACGGCTATATTTTACACCGTTGCGAAGCCCACAATGTTCTCTATCAGAATCCACAAACTTTGATGGGGGTTCCCCATCACTACTTTATACCTAAGAACTCAAAACGTGCTTTCAGGTAAGTTTCCGCAGTTTGCATTGCCTGTGAAAGCACAATGCAGATCCGCGTAACGGCTATATTTTACACTGTTGCAATATACCTAAGAAATCAAAACGTGCTTTCAGGTCAGTTCCCGCAGTTTGCAGTGCCTGTGAAAGCACAATGCAGATCCGCGTAACGGCCATATTTTAAACCGTTGTGAAGCCCACAATGTCCTCTATCAGAAGCCACAAAGTTTATAGGGGGTTCCCCATTGCTACTTTATACCTAAGAAATCAAAACGTGCTTTCAGGTCAGTTCCCGCAGTTTGCATTGCCTGTGAAAGCACAATGCAGATCCGTGTAACAGCTATATTTTACACCGTTGCGTAGCCCACAATGTTCTCTATCAGAATCCACAAACTTTGATGGGGGTTCCCCGTCGCTACTTTATACCTAAGAACTCAAAACGTGCTTTCAGGTCAGTTCCCACAGTTTGCATCGCCTGTGAAAGCACAATGCAGATTTGCGCAACGGCTATATTTTACACTGTTGCAAAGCCCACAATGTTCTCTATCAGAATCCACAAACTTTGATGGGGGTTCCCTGTCGCTACTTTATACCTAAGAAATCAAAATGTGCTTTCAGGTCAATTCCCGCAGTTTGCATCGCCTGCAAAAGCACAATGCAGATCCGCGTAACGGCTATATTTTACACCGTTGCGAAGCCCACAATGTCCTCTATCAGAATCCACAAACTTTGATGGGGGTTCCCTGTCGCTACTTTATACCTAAGAAATCAAAACGTGGTTTCAGGTCAATTACGGCAGTTTGCATCGCCTGAGAAAGCACAATGCAGATCTGCGTAACGGCTATATTTTACCCCTTTGCGAAGCCCACAATGTCCCCTATCAGAATCCACAAACTTTGATGGGGGTTCCCTGTCGCTACTTTATACCTAAGAAATCAAAATGTGCTTTCAGGTCAATTCCCGCAGTTTGCATCACCTGTGAAAGCACAATGCAGATCTGCGTAACGGCTATATTTTACACCGTTGCAAAGCCCACAATGTCCCCTATCAGAATCCACAAACTTTGATGGGGGTTTCCTGTCGCTACTTTATACCTAAGAAATCAAAACGTGCTTTCAGGTCAATTCCCGCAGTTTGCATCACCTGTGAAAGCACAATGCAGATCTGCGTAACGGCTATATTTTACACCGTTGCAAAGCCCACAATGTCCTCTATCAGAATCCACAAAGTTTATAGGGGGTTCCCTGTTGCTACTTTATACCTATGAAATCAAAACATGCTTTCAGGTCGATTACGGCAGTTTGCTTTGCCTGCAAAAGCACAATGCAGATCCGCGTAACGGCTATATTTTACACCGTTGCAAAGCCCACAATGTCCTCTATCAGAATCCACAAAGTTTATAGGGGGTTCCCTGTTGCTACTTTATACCTAAGAAATCAAAACGTGCTTTCAGGTCAGTTCCTGCAGTTTGCAGCGCCTGTGAAAGCACAATGCAGATCCGCGTAACGGCTATATTTTAAACTGTTGTGAAGCCCACAATGTCCTCTATCAGAAGCCACAAAGTTTATAGGGGGTTCCCCATTGCTACTTTATACCTAAGAACTCAAAACGTGCTTTCAGGTCAGTTCCCGCAGTTTGCATTGCCTGTGAAAGCACAATGCAGATTTGCGCAATGGCTATATTTTACACTGTTGCAAAGCCCACAATGTTCTCTATCAGAATCCACAAACTTTGATGGGGGTTCCCTGTTGCTACTTTATACCTAAGAAATCAAAACGTGCTTTCAGGTCAATTCCCACAGTTTGCATCACCTGCGAAAGCACAATGCAGATCCGTGTAACGGCTATATTTTACACCGTTGCGAAGCCCACAATGTTCTCTATCAGAATCCACAAACTTTGATGGGGGTTCCCCATCACTACTTTATACCTAAGAACTCAAAACGTGCTTTCAGGTAAGTTTCCGCAGTTTGCATTGCCTGTGAAAGCACAATGCAGATCCGCGTAACGGCTATATTTTACACTGTTGCAATATACCTAAGAAATCAAAACGTGCTTTCAGGTCAGTTCCCGCAGTTTGCAGTGCCTGTGAAAGCACAATGCAGATCCGCGTAACGGCCATATTTTAAACCGTTGTGAAGCCCACAATGTCCTCTATCAGAAGCCACAAAGTTTATAGGGGGTTCCCCATTGCTACTTTATACCTAAGAAATCAAAACGTGCTTTCAGGTCAGTTCCCGCAGTTTGCATTGCCTGTGAAAGCACAATGCAGATCCGTGTAACAGCTATATTTTACACCGTTGCGTAGCCCACAATGTTCTCTATCAGAATCCACAAACTTTGATGGGGGTTCCCCGTCGCTACTTTATACCTAAGAACTCAAAACGTGCTTTCAGGTCAGTTCCCACAGTTTGCATCGCCTGTGAAAGCACAATGCAGATTTGCGCAACGGCTATATTTTACACTGTTGCAAAGCCCACAATGTTCTCTATCAGAATCCACAAACTTTGATGGGGGTTCCCTGTCGCTACTTTATACCTAAGAAATCAAAATGTGCTTTCAGGTCAATTCCCGCAGTTTGCATCGCCTGCAAAAGCACAATGCAGATCCGCGTAACGGCTATATTTTACACCGTTGCGAAGCCCACAATGTCCTCTATCAGAATCCACAAACTTTGATGGGGGTTCCCTGTCGCTACTTTATACCTAAGAAATCAAAACGTGGTTTCAGGTCAATTACGGCAGTTTGCATCGCCTGAGAAAGCACAATGCAGATCTGCGTAACGGCTATATTTTACCCCTTTGCGAAGCCCACAATGTCCCCTATCAGAATCCACAAACTTTGATGGGGGTTCCCTGTCGCTACTTTATACCTAAGAAATCAAAATGTGCTTTCAGGTCAATTCCCGCAGTTTGCATCACCTGTGAAAGCACAATGCAGATCTGCGTAACGGCTATATTTTACACCGTTGCAAAGCCCACAATGTCCCCTATCAGAATCCACAAACTTTGATGGGGGTTTCCTGTCGCTACTTTATACCTAAGAAATCAAAACGTGCTTTCAGGTCAATTCCCGCAGTTTGCATCACCTGTGAAAGCACAATGCAGATCTGCGTAACGGCTATATTTTACACCGTTGCAAAGCCCACAATGTCCTCTATCAGAATCCACAAAGTTTATAGGGGGTTCCCTGTTGCTACTTTATACCTAAGAAATCAAAACATGCTTTCAGGTCGATTACGGCAGTTTGCTTTGCCTGCAAAAGCACAATGCAGATCCGCGTAACGGCTATATTTTACACCGTTGCAAAGCCCACAATGTCCTCTATCAGAATCCACAAAGTTTATAGGGGGTTCCCTGTTGCTACTTTATACCTAAGAAATCAAAACGTGCTTTCAGGTCAGTTCCTGCAGTTTGCAGCGCCTGTGAAAGCACAATGCAGATCCGCGTAACGGCTATATTTTAAACTGTTGTGAAGCCCACAATGTCCTCTATCAGAAGCCACAAAGTTTATAGGGGGTTCCCCATTGCTACTTTATACCTAAGAACTCAAAACGTGCTTTCAGGTCAGTTCCCGCAGTTTGCATTGCCTGTGAAAGCACAATGCAGATTTGCGCAATGGCTATATTTTACACTGTTGCAAAGCCCACAATGTTCTCTATCAGAATCCACAAACTTTGATGGGGGTTCCCTGTTGCTACTTTATACCTAAGAAATCAAAACGTGCTTTCAGGTCAATTCCCACAGTTTGCATCACCTGCGAAAGCACAATGCAGATCCGTGTAACGGCTATATTTTACACCGTTGCGAAGCCCACAATGTTCTCTATCAGAATCCACAAACTTTGATGGGGGTTCCCCATCACTACTTTATACCTAAGAACTCAAAACGTGCTTTCAGGTAAGTTTCCGCAGTTTGCATTGCCTGTGAAAGCACAATGCAGATCCGCGTAACGGCTATATTTTACACTGTTGCAATATACCTAAGAAATCAAAACGTGCTTTCAGGTCAGTTCCCGCAGTTTGCAGTGCCTGTGAAAGCACAATGCAGATCCGCGTAACGGCCATATTTTAAACCGTTGTGAAGCCCACAATGTCCTCTATCAGAAGCCACAAAGTTTATAGGGGGTTCCCCATTGCTACTTTATACCTAAGAAATCAAAACGTGCTTTCAGGTCAGTTCCCGCAGTTTGCATTGCCTGTGAAAGCACAATGCAGATCCGTGTAACAGCTATATTTTACACCGTTGCGTAGCCCACAATGTTCTCTATCAGAATCCACAAACTTTGATGGGGGTTCCCCGTCGCTACTTTATACCTAAGAACTCAAAACGTGCTTTCAGGTCAGTTCCCACAGTTTGCATCGCCTGTGAAAGCACAATGCAGATTTGCGCAACGGCTATATTTTACACTGTTGCAAAGCCCACAATGTTCTCTATCAGAATCCACAAACTTTGATGGGGGTTCCCTGTCGCTACTTTATACCTAAGAAATCAAAATGTGCTTTCAGGTCAATTCCCGCAGTTTGCATCGCCTGCAAAAGCACAATGCAGATCCGCGTAACGGCTATATTTTACACCGTTGCGAAGCCCACAATGTCCTCTATCAGAATCCACAAACTTTGATGGGGGTTCCCTGTCGCTACTTTATACCTAAGAAATCAAAACGTGGTTTCAGGTCAATTACGGCAGTTTGCATCGCCTGAGAAAGCACAATGCAGATCTGCGTAACGGCTATATTTTACCCCTTTGCGAAGCCCACAATGTCCCCTATCAGAATCCACAAACTTTGATGGGGGTTCCCTGTCGCTACTTTATACCTAAGAAATCAAAATGTGCTTTCAGGTCAATTCCCGCAGTTTGCATCACCTGTGAAAGCACAATGAAGATCTGCGTAACGGCTATATTTTACACCGTTGCAAAGCCCACAATGTCCCCTATCAGAATCCACAAACTTTGATGGGGGTTTCCTGTCGCTACTTTATACCTAAGAAATCAAAACGTGCTTTCAGGTCAATTCCCGCAGTTTGCATCACCTGTGAAAGCACAATGCAGATCTGCGTAACGGCTATATTTTACACCGTTGCAAAGCCCACAATGTCCTCTATCAGAATCCACAAAGTTTATAGGGGGTTCCCTGTTGCTACTTTATACCTAAGAAATCAAAACATGCTTTCAGGTCGATTACGGCAGTTTGCTTTGCCTGCAAAAGCACAATGCAGATCCGCGTAACGGCTATATTTTACACCGTTGCAAAGCCCACAATGTTCTCTATCAGAATCCACAAACTTTGATGGGGGTTCCCTGTTGCTACTTTATACCTAAGAAATCAAAACGTGCTTTCAGGTCAATTCCCACAGTTTGCATCACCTGCGAAAGCACAATGCAGATCCGTGTAACGGCTATATTTTACACCGTTGCGAAGCCCACAATGTTCTCTATCAGAATCCACAAACTTTGATGGGGGTTCCCCATCACTACTTTATACCTAAGAACTCAAAACGTGCTTTCAGGTAAGTTTCCGCAGTTTGCATTGCCTGTGAAAGCACAATGCAGATCCGCGTAACGGCTATATTTTACACTGTTGCAATATACCTAAGAAATCAAAACGTGCTTTCAGGTCAGTTCCCGCAGTTTGCAGTGCCTGTGAAAGCACAATGCAGATCCGCGTAACGGCCATATTTTAAACCGTTGTGAAGCCCACAATGTCCTCTATCAGAAGCCACAAAGTTTATAGGGGGTTCCCCATTGCTACTTTATACCTAAGAAATCAAAACGTGCTTTCAGGTCAGTTCC
Source organism: Sphaerolaimus hirsutus (assembly GCA_964036195.1). NCBI lineage: Eukaryota > Metazoa > Nematoda > Chromadorea > Monhysterida > Sphaerolaimidae > Sphaerolaimus > Sphaerolaimus hirsutus. Next base: position 129,437 of record OZ038455.1, on the reverse strand, counting down.
CGCAGTTTGCATTGCCTGTGAAAGCACAATGCAGATCCGTGTAACAGCTATATTTTACACCGTTGCGTAGCCCACAATGTTCTCTATCAGAATCCACAAACTTTGATGGGGGTTCCCCGTCGCTACTTTATACCTAAGAACTCAAAACGTGCTTTCAGGTCAGTTCCCACAGTTTGCATCGCCTGTGAAAGCACAATGCAGATTTGCGCAACGGCTATATTTTACACTGTTGCAAAGCCCACAATGTTCTCTATCAGAATCCACAAACTTTGATGGGGGTTCCCTGTCGCTACTTTATACCTAAGAAATCAAAATGTGCTTTCAGGTCAATTCCCGCAGTTTGCATCGCCTGCAAAAGCACAATGCAGATCCGCGTAACGGCTATATTTTACACCGTTGCGAAGCCCACAATGTCCTCTATCAGAATCCACAAACTTTGATGGGGGTTCCCTGTCGCTACTTTATACCTAAGAAATCAAAACGTGGTTTCAGGTCAATTACGGCAGTTTGCATCGCCTGAGAAAGCACAATGCAGATCTGCGTAACGGCTATATTTTACCCCTTTGCGAAGCCCACAATGTCCCCTATCAGAATCCACAAACTTTGATGGGGGTTCCCTGTCGCTACTTTATACCTAAGAAATCAAAATGTGCTTTCAGGTCAATTCCCGCAGTTTGCATCACCTGTGAAAGCACAATGCAGATCTGCGTAACGGCTATATTTTACACCGTTGCAAAGCCCACAATGTCCCCTATCAGAATCCACAAACTTTGATGGGGGTTTCCTGTCGCTACTTTATACCTAAGAAATCAAAACGTGCTTTCAGGTCAATTCCCGCAGTTTGCATCACCTGTGAAAGCACAATGCAGATCTGCGTAACGGCTATATTTTACACCGTTGCAAAGCCCACAATGTCCTCTATCAGAATCCACAAAGTTTATAGGGGGTTCCCTGTTGCTACTTTATACCTAAGAAATCAAAACATGCTTTCAGGTCGATTACGGCAGTTTGCTTTGCCTGCAAAAGCACAATGCAGATCCGCGTAACGGCTATATTTTACACCGTTGCAAAGCCCACAATGTCCTCTATCAGAATCCACAAAGTTTATAGGGGGTTCCCTGTTGCTACTTTATACCTAAGAAATCAAAACGTGCTTTCAGGTCAGTTCCTGCAGTTTGCAGCGCCTGTGAAAGCACAATGCAGATCCGCGTAACGGCTATATTTTAAACTGTTGTGAAGCCCACAATGTCCTCTATCAGAAGCCACAAAGTTTATAGGGGGTTCCCCATTGCTACTTTATACCTAAGAACTCAAAACGTGCTTTCAGGTCAGTTCCCGCAGTTTGCATTGCCTGTGAAAGCACAATGCAGATTTGCGCAATGGCTATATTTTACACTGTTGCAAAGCCCACAATGTTCTCTATCAGAATCCACAAACTTTGATGGGGGTTCCCTGTTGCTACTTTATACCTAAGAAATCAAAACGTGCTTTCAGGTCAATTCCCACAGTTTGCATCACCTGCGAAAGCACAATGCAGATCCGCGTAACGGCTATATTTTACACCGTTGCAAAGCCCACAATGTCCTCTATCAGAATCCACAAACTTTGATGGGGGTTTCCTGTCGCTACTTTATACCTAAGAAATCAAAACGTGCTTTCAGGTCAATTCCCGCAGTTTGCATCACCTGTGAAAGCACAATGCAGATCTGCGTAACGGCTATATTTTACACCGTTGCGAAGCCCACAATGTCCCCTATCAGAATCCACAAACTTTGACGGGGGTTTCCTGTCGCTACTTTATACCTAAGAAATCAAAACGTGCTTTCAGGTCAATTCCCGCAGTTTGCATCACCTGTGAAAGCACAATGCAGATCCGTGTAACGGCTATATTTTACACCATTGCGAAGCCCACAATGTCCTCTATCAGAGTCCACAAAGTTTATAGGGGGTTCCCCATCGCTACTTTATACCTAAGAAATCAAAACGTGCTTTCAGGTCAGTTCCCGCAGTTTGCATCGCCTGTGAAAGCACAATGCAGATCCGTGTAACGGCTATATTTTACACCGTTGCGAAGCCCACAATGTTCTCTATCAGAATCCACAAACTTTGATGGGGGTTCCCCGTCACTACTTTATACCTAAGAACTCAAAACGTGCTTTCAGGTCAGTTTCCGCAGTTTGCATCGCCTGTGAAAGCACAATGCAGATCCGCGTAACGGCTATATTTTACACCGTTGCAATATACCTAAGAACTCAAAACGTGCTTTCAGGTCAGTTCCCGCAGTTTGCATCGCCTGTGAAAGCACAATGCAGATCCGCGTAACGGCTATATTTTACACTGTTGCGAAGCCCACAATGTCCTCTATCAGAATCCACAAACTTTGATGGGGGTTCCCTGTCGCTACTTTATACCTAAGAAATCAAAACGTGGTTTCAGGTCAATTACGGCAGTTTGCATCGCCTGAGAAAGCACAATGCAGATCTGCGTAACGGCTATATTTTACCCCTTTGCGAAGCCCACAATGTCCCCTATCAGAATCCACAAACTTTGATGGGGGTTTCCTGTCGCTACTTTATACCTAAGAAATCAAAACGTGCTTTCAGGTCAATTCCCGCAGTTTGCATCACCTGTGAAAGCACAATGCAGATCTGCGTAACGGCTATATTTTACACCGTTGCAAAGCCCACAATGTCCTCTATCAGAATCCACAAAGTTTATAGGGGGTTCCCTGTTGCTACTTTATACCTAAGAAATCAAAACATGCTTTCAGGTCGATTACGGCAGTTTGCTTTGCCTGCAAAAGCACAATGCAGATCCGCGTAACGGCTATATTTTACACCGTTGCAAAGCCCACAATGTCCTCTATCAGAATCCACAAAGTTTATAGGGGGTTCCCTGTTGCTACTTTATACCTAAGAAATCAAAACATGCTTTCAGGTCGATTACGGCAGTTTGCTTTGCCTGCAAAAGCACAATGCAGATCCGCGTAACGGCTATATTTTACACCGTTGCAAAGCCCACAATGTCCTCTATCAGAATCCACAAAGTTTATAGGGGGTTCCCTGTTGCTACTTTATACCTAAGAAATCAAAACGTGCTTTCAGGTCAGTTCCTGCAGTTTGCAGCGCCTGTGAAAGCACAATGCAGATCCGCGTAACGGCTATATTTTAAACTGTTGTGAAGCCCACAATGTCCTCTATCAGAAGCCACAAAGTTTATAGGGGGTTCCCCATTGCTACTTTATACCTAAGAACTCAAAACGTGCTTTCAGGTCAGTTCCCGCAGTTTGCATTGCCTGTGAAAGCACAATGCAGATTTGCGCAATGGCTATATTTTACACTGTTGCAAAGCCCACAATGTTCTCTATCAGAATCCACAAACTTTGATGGGGGTTCCCTGTTGCTACTTTATACCTAAGAAATCAAAACGTGCTTTCAGGTCAATTCCCACAGTTTGCATCACCTGCGAAAGCACAATGCAGATCCGCGTAACGGCTATATTTTACACCGTTGCAAAGCCCACAATGTCCTCTATCAGAATCCACAAACTTTGATGGGGGTTTCCTGTCGCTACTTTATACCTAAGAAATCAAAACGTGCTTTCAGGTCAATTCCCGCAGTTTGCATCACCTGTGAAAGCACAATGCAGATCTGCGTAACGGCTATATTTTACACCGTTGCGAAGCCCACAATGTCCCCTATCAGAATCCACAAACTTTGACGGGGGTTTCCTGTCGCTACTTTATACCTAAGAAATCAAAACGTGCTTTCAGGTCAATTCCCGCAGTTTGCATCACCTGTGAAAGCACAATGCAGATCCGTGTAACGGCTATATTTTACACCATTGCGAAGCCCACAATGTCCTCTATCAGAGTCCACAAAGTTTATAGGGGGTTCCCCATCGCTACTTTATACCTAAGAAATCAAAACGTGCTTTCAGGTCAGTTCCCGCAGTTTGCATCGCCTGTGAAAGCACAATGCAGATCCGTGTAACGGCTATATTTTACACCGTTGCGAAGCCCACAATGTTCTCTATCAGAATCCACAAACTTTGATGGGGGTTCCCCGTCACTACTTTATACCTAAGAACTCAAAACGTGCTTTCAGGTCAGTTTCCGCAGTTTGCATCGCCTGTGAAAGCACAATGCAGATCCGCGTAACGGCTATATTTTACACCGTTGCAATATACCTAAGAACTCAAAACGTGCTTTCAGGTCAGTTCCCGCAGTTTGCATCGCCTGTGAAAGCACAATGCAGATCCGCGTAACGGCTATATTTTACACTGTTGCGAAGCCCACAATGTCCTCTATCAGAATCCACAAACTTTGATGGGGGTTCCCTGTCGCTACTTTATACCTAAGAAATCAAAACGTGGTTTCAGGTCAATTACGGCAGTTTGCATCGCCTGAGAAAGCACAATGCAGATCTGCGTAACGGCTATATTTTACCCCTTTGCGAAGCCCACAATGTCCCCTATCAGAATCCACAAACTTTGATGGGGGTTTCCTGTCGCTACTTTATACCTAAGAAATCAAAACGTGCTTTCAGGTCAATTCCCGCAGTTTGCATCACCTGTGAAAGCACAATGCAGATCTGCGTAACGGCTATATTTTACACCGTTGCAAAGCCCACAATGTCCTCTATCAGAATCCACAAAGTTTATAGGGGGTTCCCTGTTGCTACTTTATACCTAAGAAATCAAAACATGCTTTCAGGTCGATTACGGCAGTTTGCTTTGCCTGCAAAAGCACAATGCAGATCCGCGTAACGGCTATATTTTACACCGTTGCAAAGCCCACAATGTCCTCTATCAGAATCCACAAAGTTTATAGGGGGTTCCCTGTTGCTACTTTATACCTAAGAAATCAAAACGTGCTTTCAGGTCAGTTCCTGCAGTTTGCAGCGCCTGTGAAAGCACAATGCAGATCCGCGTAACGGCTATATTTTAAACTGTTGTGAAGCCCACAATGTCCTCTATCAGAAGCCACAAAGTTTATAGGGGGTTCCCCATTGCTACTTTATACCTAAGAACTCAAAACGTGCTTTCAGGTCAGTTCCCGCAGTTTGCATTGCCTGTGAAAGCACAATGCAGATTTGCGCAATGGCTATATTTTACACTGTTGCAAAGCCCACAATGTTCTCTATCAGAATCCACAAACTTTGATGGGGGTTCCCTGTTGCTACTTTATACCTAAGAAATCAAAACGTGCTTTCAGGTCAATTCCCGCAGTTTGCATTGCCTGCAAAAGCACAATGCAGATCCGCGTAACGGCTATATTTTACACCGTTGCAAAGCCCACAATGTCCTCTATCAGAATCCACAAACTTTGATGGGGGTTTCCTGTCGCTACTTTATACCTAAGAAATCAAAACGTGCTTTCAGGTCAATTCCCGCAGTTTGCATCACCTGTGAAAGCACAATGCAGATCTGCGTAACGGCTATATTTTACACCGTTGCGAAGCCCACAATGTCCCCTATCAGAATCCACAAACTTTGATGGGGGTTTCCTGTCGCTACTTTATACCTAAGAAATCAAAACGTGCTTTCAGGTCAATTCCCGCAGTTTGCATCACCTGTGAAAGCACAATGCAGATCCGTGTAACGGCTATATTTTACACCATTGCGAAGCCCACAATGTCCTCTATCAGAGTCCACAAAGTTTATAGGGGGTTCCCCATCGCTACTTTATACCTAAGAAATCAAAACGTGCTTTCAGGTCAGTTCCCGCAGTTTGCATCGCCTGTGAAAGCACAATGCAGATCCGTGTAACGGCTATATTTTACACCGTTGCGAAGCCCACAATGTTCTCTATCAGAATCCACAAACTTTGATGGGGGTTCCCCATCACTACTTTATACCTAAGAAATCAAAACGTGCTTTCAGGTCAATTCCCACAGTTTGCATCACCTGCGAAAGCACAATGCAGATCCGCGTAATGGCTATATTTTACACCGTTGCAATATACCTAAGAACTCAAAACGTGCTTTCAGGTCAGTTTCCGCAGTTTGCATCGCCTGTGAAAGCACAATGCAGATCCGCGTAACGGCTATATTTTACACCGTTGCAATATACCTAAGAACTCAAAACGTGCTTTCAGGTCAGTTCCCGCAGTTTGCATCGCCTGTGAAAGCACAATGCAGATCCGCGTAACGGCTATATTTTACACTGTTGCAAAGCCCACAATGTTCTCTATCAGAATCCACAAACTTTGATGGGGGTTCCCTGTCGCTACTTTATACCTAAGAAATCAAAACGTGCTTTCAGGTCAATTCCCACAGTTTGCATCACCTGCGAAAGCACAATGCAGATCCGCGTAACGGCTATATTTTACACCGTTGCAAAGCCCACAATGTCCTCTATCAGAATCCACAAACTTTGATGGGGGTTTCCTGTCGCTACTTTATACCTAAGAAATCAAAACGTGCTTTCAGGTCAATTCCCGCAGTTTGCATCACCTGTGAAAGCACAATGCAGATCTGCGTAACGGCTATATTTTACACCGTTGCGAAGCCCACAATGTCCCCTATCAGAATCCACAAACTTTGACGGGGGTTTCCTGTCGCTACTTTATACCTAAGAAATCAAAACGTGCTTTCAGGTCAATTCCCGCAGTTTGCATCACCTGTGAAAGCACAATGCAGATCCGTGTAACGGCTATATTTTACACCATTGCGAAGCCCACAATGTCCTCTATCAGAGTCCACAAAGTTTATAGGGGGTTCCCCATCGCTACTTTATACCTAAGAAATCAAAACGTGCTTTCAGGTCAGTTCCCGCAGTTTGCATCGCCTGTGAAAGCACAATGCAGATCCGTGTAACGGCTATATTTTACACCGTTGCGAAGCATTCCACCGTCTGCATTGTGCTTTCACAGGCGATGCAAACTGCCGCAATCGACCTGAAAGCACGTTTTGATTTCTTAGGTATAAAGTAGTGACAAGGAACCCCCATCAAAGTTTGTGGATTCTGATAGAGGACATTGTGGGCTTCGCAACGGTGTAAAATATAGCCATTACTCGGATTTGCATTGTGCTTTCACAGGCGATGCAAACTGCCGCAATCAACCTGAAAGCACGTTTTGATTTCTTAGGTATAAAGTAGTGACAAGGAACCCCCATCAAAGTTTGTGGATTCTGATAGAGGACATTGTGGGCTTCGCAACGGTGTAAAATATAGCCATTACTCGGATTTGCATTGTGCTTTCACAGGCGATGCAAACTGCCGTAATCG